>JAGQAX010000014.1:3342520-3787520 GCA_019142605.1 Cephalopholis sonnerati | reverse complement strand
CAAATGCATGGGGTGTCCGAAAACTTTTTTCCACCACTGTACATACATACATATATGTGTGTGTATATATATATAAATATATATATATACACATATATATACACACACACACACACATATATATATATATATATATATATATATATATAGATAGATAGATAGATATGTATATATGACGCACATAATGAGTCCAACGAAAATTTCTGTTTTAACAGTTTCTGGCTAACTAACATACTAGCATACCTGCATGTTTTCTTTTAAAAAACTATCAGTAAAATGAATAAGAACTAAAGCCATTAAATAGATATGACCCTTCCCTAACCTAAAAGAAAAATATACATCCCTCCGCAGTGCTTTCCTCATAAGTAACGAACAGTCCCCAAGTATTGCTGTCAAATAAGCTTTATTCCACGTAACTTTAAAGTTTCTAACGGGCGGCTCAGTGGGCAGTTAACCGGCTAAGAGTCGGTAACGTTCCTCCAACAGTTCCTCACCTGTGCTGTTGGCCTGCAGAGACACCTGCGGCTTCCTGGAGAGCTCCAGCAGCCGCCGCTGCCGGTCGATCTCCAGTTTTGAGCGGGAGATCTCTTCCTCGTACTCGGCTATGGTTCTCCCGAACACCCCGAAGATCTCCTCCGCGGCCTCGGTGAGCCGCTGATTGATGAGCAGCCTCAGCATCTCGATCTTAGACATGGTCCCGGTAGTCTGAGCGGCGGAGTGGAGACAAAAACAGGACGGTCTTACTCTACGAGGCGTCGTGTGCTTCGCTGTTTACTGAATACACTTCCAGGTTAATGCCTGTGCGCCTGCCCAGTGAGCTTTTTAACCGTAGCCCTTTGTAGATTTACCGCCACCTGCTGGACTGGATGTCTACATACATTTTTTTGAATGGTCTTCAGTTTGAAGTCATTAGATATACACTCACCAACCACTTTATTAGGTACACCTCTTCAACTGCTCGTTAATGCATATAGCTGATTAGCCAATCACGTGGCAGCAACTCAATGCATTTAGGCACGTTACAATCAAGACTACCTGCTGGAGTTCAAACCAAGCATCAGAATAGGGAAGAAAGCTGATTTAAGTGACATTGAAAGTAGCATGTGTTGGTGCCAGACAAGCTGGTCTGAGTATTTTACAAACTGCTGATCTACTGAGATTTTCACACACAGCCATCTCTAGGGCTTACAGAGGATGGTCCATAAAACAGAAAATATCCAGTGAGCAGCAGATCTTTGGGTGAAAATGCCTTGTTGATGCCAGGGGTCAGAGGAGAATGGCCAGACTGGTTCAAGATGATAGGGAGGCAACAGTAATTCCAATTAAGTTACAACCAAGGTATGCAGAAGACCATCTCTTGATGAATAACATGTCAAACCTTGAAGCAGATAGGCTACAGCAACAGAAGACCACACCGCATGCCTGTCACCTAACAACAGGACACTGAGGCTACGATTCCCACAGCTCACCAAAACTGGACATTAGCAGGTTGGGAAGATGTTGCCTGGTCCAATGAGTCTTGATTTTGGCTGCAACACTCAGGTGATAAGGTCAGAATTTGATGTAAACAACATGAAAGCATGGATCCATCCTGCCTTGTATTAACAGTTCAGGCTGGTGGTGGTGTTGTAATGGTGTGGGGGATATTTTCTTGGCACACTTTGGGCCTCTTAGTACCAACTGAGCATTTAAACACAGCCTACCTGAGTATTGTTGCTGACTGTGTCCATCCCTTTATGACCACAGTGTACCCATCTTCTGTTGGCTACTTCCAGCAGGATATTGCGTCATGTCACAAAGCTCAAATAATCTCAAACTGGTTTCTCGAACATGGTAATGAGTTCACCATACTCCAATGGCCTCCACAGTCACCAGATCTCAATCCAATAGAGTCCCTTTGGGATATGGTGGAATCAATCAATCAATCAACTTTATTTGTAGAGTGCTTTTCCTGCAAGGACATGCAACACAAAGTGCTTTACAGAATTAAAAACAATTACCAAAATTAAAGAAAGAAAACAATTACAAAGAAAGCCCCTCCCTCCCACCCTCCATACTAGACAGACACACACACACCCAACCACACACACACAATCACACACAATAGGGAGACATGGCATGGCACTGAGGATCAAGGAAACGCCACCTTTGGGGCCGTCCACACTGGGAGGAGCCGCAGGCCATGCCATCGGGAGGACCGGCACCCAGGCCCCCCGACTCCGACAGACAGGCGGACCCCCACATCAAAGGGAGGAACCCCCAGCCGGCCGGGCCGAAGGGACCCAAGGACAGCACCCCCATCAGCAGACCTGACACAGCTCCCAGTGTGGAAGACCCCTCTGAGGAAACACTGGAGTTAAAAGCTAAAGACTAAAAGCATAAAATAGGACTAAAATGGGAATGGGAGATTCACATCATTGATGTGCAGCTGACAAATCTGCAGCGACTGTGTGATGCTATCATGTCAATATGGACCAAAATCTCTGAATGTTTCCAGCACCTTGTTAAATCTATGACACCAAGAATTAAGGCAATTCTAGAGGCAAAAGGGGTCTAACCCAGTACTACCAAGGTGTACCTAATAAAATGGCCAGTGAGTGTACAATGTGAGCAGAAATACATCATGAACATAATAATACATAAGCGCATTGTTTTCACTGATTAAAGAAAAATCGACACCATATCTCATCAAACTGCAAGTGTTGGAGTCGATTGATATTATTTATTATTTATTATTCTTTTTGTGAAAGTGGTACATTAAGTAATGATAATAATAATTATCAGTTATTTAAAGGTTTGAAATTTTATATTTTCATGATGAATTATTAATTATGATTGGTCTCTCTGTGTATTCACTTCCTCCAAGTCAGGTCATCCTCCTCTCATGATTAGGAGAGGGAGGACAGCTGGTTTTTCTTTTGTCTGCTTTGTGTGGATGGAGGGAGGAGTGAAACGGTTTTTCAACCGCTAAAAGTTTGTTTTAAAAGTTACTTTATATTTTGTATGTTTTTCTTTAGTAAGTCAACCACGGAGACTATTTATGTTGTACAAATAATAAATTCAGAACTTTTGATCTTCAAGGAATCTCCGCGAGTGCTTATTTGATTGTGAGTCGAACACCTCCTCCTCCAGAGGCTACTCTGAAGATTTTTTTTGTTAATGAAAGAGTAGTCAAAACAGCAAGCTATAATGGACAATAGGAGACACCCTCTCCACAGCCTTCTGGAGTGACAGAGGAGCAGCTGCAGCAGTCGGCTCATCTCACTGAGTTGCAAATCAGAGCGACTCAGGAGATCCTTCGTCCCTGCGGCAACAAGACTGTTTTACGCCTCCTGAATCCAGTCTCACACACACTTACACGTCACATTAGCCACAACTGGCTGCAAAATTTTATTGTAATTTAATTTCTATTTGTGCACTTATTTTAACGTATTTTATGTTATGTCTATTTTAATACCACTGTGTTGTTGTTGATGAGGGAAAGTGGTTGTTTTTTGTCTTTTATGAGCTGCTGGACAGCTGAATGTCCCTTCGGGGATAAATAAAGTTCTTTCTACTATATTCTATAATTACTACATCAGGATCTTATAATTATGACATCAAGATCAAATAAATACAAGATGTTGTGTCTTAATTATATGGAAAGATCTTGGGTTTTTTTTTCACTGAATGCAATGCACCTCCAAAGAAGAGGACAAAACAAGACAAATTTAACATAAAGTTAAAATAAAGATGCATGTGGCTTTTAACAAAGGGTTCTCATGAGAATTTTGAAGAGATTGCATACATTCTTCATTTTGATAGGTGTTTTTGTTTTGTGAGGAAGAAATCATTGACAACTATTGATCCATCTCATTCATAAATACAAAAAAAGTTTTTTTTTGTATGTAAAGTTACATTTGTGAATGTAGAATTAAAGATTAATAAGGACAAAGCATTAATGTCTTTGTTACAGTAATCACAACATTTCTATAATAAATAGTAAAATCTATGATCATGCTGATCATTCCCACCTCACACCTGGGTGCCAGAGCTTTCAGCTGCACTGCTCCCAGGCTCTGGAACTCTCAACCCCACATATTCGACAGTCTGACAGCACAACAATAAAATATAAAAAGTGTTTTGTTTGAAGAGTGTGACACATAGCGATTTATGTCCCTTTACTTCATCTAATATTAACATTATTATTTACTTTATTTACATGCTGCAACATGCGTTACTTTAAGGAAAGAATAGTCTTGCCAAAAATGTCTTTCAATTAGGAAGAGAAAGTTATAGATGTTTATTCAGTGTGAGTGCTCTATGTGCTATGAACGTGCAATGTCAGCAAACTTTTTTTTAGGGTTTTATTTTTATTTTTTATCAAGTTCAGTCACACTTGTTTTAACAAACATGTTTTAACAAATAAACACTACTTTTTAAAAGCATTCATGATTTTTGCAAATGTAATATACTCTGTTGTTTAAGTGGTATGACATTTGATGAAGAGCACATACTGACTTGTTTAAGACTCAAAACTCAAAGTTTAGGACTTGGGACCCGACTTGGGATTTATTAGCCTTGACCTGTGACTTAACTCTGGACTTGAGCTCAAAGACTTGAGACTTACTTTTGACTTGCAAAACAATGACTTGGTCCCACCTATGAAATCTAGATTTAGGAACTGTGAGAAGACAGTTTTTGTTCTCTGCCGATCTAAGTGTGTGCCTTTGTATGTGCGGGTTAACAGGTCAGAGAGGGAGCTTTGAGGCTGTTCCTTATACAATGTACATATTATTTACAACAGTCAATACTCACAGGTGATTACTGATCTAATTAAACAGAAACAAAAGCAGTAAGGCAGATTTCTCAGAGATTTATGGAACACATTCCTTCCCTTTTGATATAAATTAACATATGACTGTTTTTAATGCTACCCCTTATCAGTGGTAGATCCAAGAATTCTATTGTCATTACAAGCAGTAGTCGAGTTGTAAAAAAAATTCAGGGGGGATGGTCAATGTTTTTCACCTTAAAAAACTGGCAGGGGCAGGGGTGTAATTCATGTAAATTCATTATCAAAACAAAACACTGTAAATAAGACTTCTGAATCCTCTCAAATGAAGTCAAGCCAAGTTTATTTTAAGTGCAAAATCATAACAATTATCTATTTTTTGTGTTATTAAAGACAGTACAGAAGTACAGAAAAACTCTTTCCCAACATTTTACAATACCTTTCCTTTTATCCCCTCTGGTGCACAGTTTTTAGTTTCTCAGTTTCAAGCCTCAGTATCTCATAGCAGTTTCCAAAGACTGTCGTAATCATGTTTTTTGTCGACAATTTTTCGTGTTCTTGCTTTCTGATTGTTAGCTAAGCAATGACTTTGAAGCCAAGACTTGACATAGACATCTGGTTTGAACATTTTGAGTGGAGGGCCAACACACATGATAAAAAGCAAGGCTGACATGCTTTTTACCTCTAGGGCACTTCGAGTTGTGCTTACAATGTTCATCTGACTAAACCCACGCTCACACTCAGCTGTGGAGATGACCAGCGTGTTCACTGCTTGAAGGAGGGGTTTCAGCTCTTTTGGTGCTGGTGGTTTCACTTCACCAACAGATTTGAGTATGACCAAGTCAATGTATTCCCTCATCCCTCTTTGAATTTGTCTGCCATCATCAAGATTGAAAAAGGAGCAGAGTTCCTGTATTTCCTTTTCAGCATAACGAACCCCGCACTCATCTGGCCAGTTAGAGGGCTGCAGCGCTTTGATGTTGTTCAGAATGTTCTGGTATTCTTCTTTACTTCTCTGTTTACCAGGCAGGCAACCCATTCTCTTCTCAATACTATCTGCCAAGGCATGAAAAAACTGTTGCTGGTTTATTTCTCTGCTGTACCTTAGATTATCTGTCAGTGTCACTCCTCTGAATAGCTTCAGATCCACTGCTGTCTGAGCCTCCTCTGTCCTTGGTTCAGGTTGCTCTGCCATCGACTTTAACACACGGATCTGCCGCCTGAGACTTGCTTCAGCCTTGGGAAGCGTCATGTTTCTAGTGAACAAGGGAAGGGAGAAGGGAGAGAGAGAATTCAGACAGCTCTTCTAATGCATCATACATAACTCCAAGGTTGTGCACAAAGGTTGTATTAGAAAGGCGATCTGCTAAACCTTTGAACATGCATCTCTGTGTTGAGGTTCGTTTACGATCAGCTGAGGCATCAGAAAAGTGCTTGTGGAGTGCAGGGTACTGCTGCCATACAGCTTTAATGGTCCTAAAACTGGAAGCCACCCATCTAGTGCTGAGAATTCTCCCTATGTTCAGACACTGCAACGCAAGTTCCTCACAACATTCTCTGAGCTCGCGGCGGTTTTTAGCCGATGCATGATAGAGACTGTATAATTTGTCAAAGAAAAACTGGAACTCATTCATCCCTGCAATTTCCTCTACAGCATCTCCAACACTCAACTCAAGACGATGGTTCATGCAGTGCCACACCAACACGTTGGGAAACTTTTCAACAATTTTGGTGGCAACACCTGATTCACTTCCAAGCATGACAGAAGCTCCATCTGAAGCAAAACAAATAAAATGCTCCTTCATGATAACTTCAGAGAAGCCATGGTGTGAAAGGTTATTCATCAGAGCTTCATAAATTCCACTTGCAGTGGTATCAGACAGCTCCACTAGATCCAAGAAGAATGTTAGTGGCTCTTCACTCATCCCTAGGCTTGCTCTAATGTAAATAATCAAAACTGATTTTTTACTGTCAGTTGTAGATTAATCTATTAGAACAGAAAATTTTGTTCCACTCTGAAGGACCTTTCCAACTACTTTCTTTCTCATTTCACTTGCTATGTGTTGGCTGATTTCTGCACAGGAATGGTCCGAATGTAAAGTTCTACCCATGTCTAGACCGTTCAAGACTTGCAGATCAATATCAGTGGGTAGATCTGTGAAAGGCCTTGCAGATTTCACAATCTTGTAAACTGTGCGAAATACCCTATATTTAAAACCTCTACTAGTAGTACTAGTAGACAACAAAATGTTAGGGGGCAAATAATTGGTTGAAGTTTTGGCCAATACGGGACTGTTTTGCTCATTGGTTAAGGAAATGTTTCACAGGATTTCAAACGCAAACATGGCGGATGCTGTTCTGAGACAAATTAGAAGACGATGTACAACAATGGAACGGGCGTATCATCAAGGATCTGCAGGTAGAGGAGAAGTGGGCGCTATCGACATCTCTATTGCTAACTTGAGAAGAGTTGAAGACAGTATAAGCGCCGAGGCAATGCGGGATATAGTTCAGAGTCTCACAGATCTTCGAAGTTTCATCACTGCACCTCCAGCTCCCAATGCAGTATGTGCTGGTTTCCACGCAGCACGTTTGCATTCAGGTAATTATGCACAGGGCCGCCTCACCGCAGCTGACACACACTCTCATGCCACACGTCCATTTTCTCACGCTGTTAAAAACAAATTCATAGCAGCACGAAAAGAGGACACTGATAGCGCAGGAGGAGACAAGACAGAGCAGTACAGCGGATGCAGCGAGTTATTCACACCATCAGGGGAAAGCCAGAATTATAAACATATGTATTTATATTGTAATGTATTCCCATGTATGCTGCTCAGAGTAATGTCAGTCAGCGGCTCTCCTCTCGCTCCGTGCGCACGCAGGCAGGACTGAGAGCGTTTCTATGGTTTTCATGGCACCTTCAATATAATTTATCTAGACTAGTGCAGGTGGCTGTTTCTTGGCTTAATCCAAGAGGTTAAGTGGTGTAGAAATGCATTAAATTTGTTTAAAAATACTTTCTTTTTTAAATGAAAAACGTCCTTTATCCCATCGTGTGCAGTGTTATTTATTCTTTTATTTATAGGACTATCTTTGAAAAATTACCCGTTCAGCAGATTAAGAAAAAATCTTTAACAGATTTACTGGACATATGGGCTTGTGTGAAGATTTTGTAGATTTGTAGATTTATTTATTTTTAAAGAAAGAAATGGGACAGTACATGTTAATGCACATATAAATGTAAACATGTGAGATTGTAGCCTTGTGGCTAATTTCCATCTCTAGTCCCATTGGCAGGTTGGTGTTGTACAACATTCGTTCACAATAAAAACAAAGAAATACAAAACAAAACAAAACAAGACAGAACAAACATAGTTAATCATAAAATATACAGGCCAAGGCTCGGGGGACCATGCACATTTCACCACAGCTTAAACACTATATGTCGAGGGGCTGGTTAAAGTGCAAAGTGCTAAAGTGTAGAGTGCATTATTATATTGCAAAATGCCCCAAAAATATAAAGTGCTAATTTGATTGCCTAATACTCAATTGCATATTACAATAATCTAATACTAACGATAGTAATTTGTGATACCTAGAGTACCTAGTTATATAGAATTACAAAGTGCTTGTTGCATTGCACATTGCCCTAGTGTCTAACAAGTGAGAATTGCACACTGCTTGATTACGTATTGCATTAGATAAATATATACCAACGATGGTAATTTTATGATACTGAGAGTACCCAATTTTCTGAGAATATAAAGTGCGTGTTGCATTGCACATTGCCCTAGTACCTAGAAATGAAGAAAAAATGTTAATGAGGAAGAGGAAAGTAATAATAATGTATGTGCTTAGTAATTGTTGATGGAACCCTTGACAAATTAGTTACATTGAATGAATGCACAAGTTCAGACCTGGTTGTGACAACAGTGTTGTTCATCCAGTAGCCAAGCTTTAAGCTGTTTTGTGAAAGAGGTCAGAGTCGGGAGTTCGCGTATTGTGCTTGGAATTTAATTCCAGGTGTGAGATGCGCGGACAGAAAAAGTGGCTTGACTATGGGCACTTTGTCTAAAAGGGACTACACAGTCACCTCTGGAACCAGCTCTGGTTGATCTGTTTGAGTTTTTTTTCACAAATTCTTGTAGTGGAGGTGGTGCTTGGCCATGGAAGATTTTGTAGATCAAGACTGCGTTAGTGTGTTTAACAGTGTTGTCCCAGTTTAAGCGCTCATGCTTTTTTAATATCTGACAGTGATGGTACGTTTTGGGTTTTTTATCTAATACTTTCAGAGCTTGTTTATAAACTGTTTCAATCGGCTTTAGTGTCGTCTTACAGGCCGCTGCCCAGCTGAAGACATGTGAATTCCCTTTAGCAGATCATCCACTTGATTTGTTTGTTATTAGACCTGATGTCAATGAAGTTTAGGTCTCCTTAATCTGGCATTTTTAGATTTAAAGATTCTGTGACTCAATAGTTGTCCACGTTGAAAAAGTCTATTGGAAAAGCACGTTACAAACTTGTGCAGACAATATAGGAACCTGTATTGCTTGACAAAGTTTCCGGATGAATTCACATTAATAAAACAACCATGCATACATGCGGTCATTAATTCATTTCATTTCTCATTTTAAATAATAGTCCTTGACATAATTGGCTTGAGGAAAATTGCTGCTTGAGGGTCAGAAAATTTGACTTGATCAGAACTTGAAAATGACAGCAACCGGGATTTGTAACATGAAAATCTATGCAGATGTTCACCCGGCTGTCCGGTTACACCACAAGGTAAATTAATGTAACTGCTCTGATTTCAGCCAGTAGCCCACGCCTTGCTCCTATAATCTGATTCGTTTTAGGCCTACTTGTGTTTGGGAAGACAACAAATGTGGAATAATCAAAATATGTGTGGTAGAGTAAGGTTTGGCAAACCAAGACTGTTTTCTTTGTACTTCCTTGTACTTTGTATTAGCCTAATATTCTTAATATTCATTTACTGATTTTCCTTGTTTTATTTACATATTTTAGGAAGACGGGGGAGACATTACAAGGGGGCAAATTGAGCTGCTCTTGAGTCAAGGCTACACAGTGAGAGCCATGGCAAGGATGTTGGGCTGTTCTTCCTCATACCTGCATAAAAAAATGAAGTCTTTTCAGATTTCAGCAAGAAACAGATTCACTCCCATTAGTGACGCTAACCTAGAGGAGCACATCAGGAGACTCCACAACCAGTTTCCGAGATCAGGCTCAGAAGTAAGCATACCGCAACATATTCCCTTGTAGGTTTTATGTATATCATTTTAATACAAAATGTACTTTATCTCAATTGTCTTTTTGTTATGAACTCCTTTCAGATGATGAGGGCGTACCTGCATGCTGATGGGATTGTAGTGCCGAGGAGAAGAGTTCGAGAGACCCTTAACCACATTGATCCAGCTGCTGCAGCCCAGAGATGGATCCAGACTGTGGCTAGGAGAACATACTATGTGCTGTTTCCAAATAGTTTGTGGCACATAGATGGCCATATGCGTCTCATTAGGTAATCAGGGGTCAGCTCTGCTATTTATATGCACTGGTGGGAGTATTAGGAAGCCATATTGGGTGGGTGGTGCAGACTTAGTTTCACTGTGTATGTGTTTAAGTCCAGGTTTTTACATAATATGACCTCTTCCAAATCCAGCCTTTTTCTGTCTTTTGTCATCTTTCTCTTCTACTTTTTTAATCACAATCTTTTTCTTAATCCAAAATATTTTTCTTAATTATGAATCTATTGATGCAAATGTAATTGAATAATGATTTGAAATATTTTACAGGTGGGGGTTTGTGACGCATGCTGGTATTGATGGGAACTCCAGACTAATAAATTACATCAACTGCAGCACAGACAACACAGCTTTGACAGTGCTGACTTATTTTGTTCAAGCCACCTGTCTGTACGGGTTACCCTCCAGAGTGAGATCGGACCACGGAGGGGAGAACACTCTGGTTGCTCTTTTAATGAACCTTCTGCAGGGACAAGGACACACAAGGCACATTACAGGCCAGTCTGTACACAATCAACGTATTGAACGACTTTGGAGAGATGTTTTCCAGCAGGTTGTGCACTACTTCTACATGCTTTTCTATTCGTTTGAAGATGAACAAATACTGAACCCCGAACATAACGCTCAAAAAATGGCACTACAAGTAGTGTATAAGCCAGAAATCCAAAAACGACTAGATTTATTTAGACACGCTTGGAACAACCATAGAATCAGATCGGCAAACAACCGTACACCAACACAAATTTGGATGGAGGGCATGTTAACCAACAGTGAGCAGGAGTCAACCGCTCTCAACAACATCTTTGGAGATGACCCTTACAGCCAAGAAAATCTGGAAGCTGGCTTGGCAAGACACGGCATACAGCTCACCCAGTTACAAGCAAACACTGAAAACCTTGAACGAGCAAGGATTGTGTTACAACCGCTCAATAACCTCAGCTCTGAACAGCTGCGGGATCTTCAAAATGCAATGGATGGAACAACAGACTTAAAGGAGAGGTATCTGGTGTGTGCTAGAGAGATTCAAAACATTCTTCAAAGAACATAATACGCCTAATGTGCAAACAACAATACAAGTATAAACAAACACAAACCTTCAGACGTTACCGGGGGGGAAAAACAATATAGTAAACACAGTTTATTCGGTTCAGATAGTGCAAACTGACTGGGAGCATCTGCTAATGGAATCTTCTCGTGGCACTGTTACTGTAAACCTGCCTGACATGGTCTACACCTTTCCAAATCCCAAAGACTCTCTCGTGGCCTGGAAAAGCATCTGATGCAGTTCGTCCTCCTGTGTGACGCCTCTTGGCAGGTACAAGCACATCATGCAGGTTGACGCGTAGGGCAAACAACGCTGGCCCGCTTCCTGTTCATAGAAGTCTATGCAGGGCTTCCTGGGAAAGCCCAGGGCAGGAACTTCATCTGCTCCAGTGATAAACATCAAAAGGTCTTCGAATCTTAGTTCAGTCACTTTAGCTGTGTCCCAATTCAGGGTCTGCATCCTTCGAAGGAAGCGTCCTCCGAAGGCCGGGTCCTTTGGAGAACGCTCCCCCCGGAAGGACGCGTCCTCCCCGTTAACCAAATGGGACGGTCTAGCCTTCGGAGTATTTCCTGGTCGCGTCACCGCCGTTCCCCTCACGTCACCAGCTGGCCAACCCCGCGAAAATACGAAACAAAAGAAAGACTCAACAGAGGAGAGAGAAAGAAAGAAAGAAAAGAGGAAAAAGAAAGAATCAACAGAGGAGAGAGAAAGACAAAAAGAAAGAAAGAAAGAAAAATAATGGAGCCGGAGGTAATTTTTCTTGTTGTTTTGATGTTCCTCGCTCTGGAGGAAGAGGAGAGGAGGATGCGCTCTCTCCGTCAGCGCCGGCGGCGGCTGCTCTATCTCCGGCTGAGAGAGGACCGTGCTGAGGTAAACTTGTTATTTGAGCCCACAGTAATGTTATTATTATTAGCTAATTAACAGTTAGGGGTAGTTGGTATACAAATAGCCTACATTACGTTAATGCTAGACAGGTTAACTGTAGATCGGGTCGTGGTTAATGCCATATCACCTTGATTAATAGTTAAAAACCCTGACCTCGATTTAATATTTAAAATAGATTACATATTTTGGTCATGAATCATACAAACTAGATTGACAAGCCTAGATAGAATGATAATAAACAGATTTTGCATTATGTACTTAAGCTCTAAAATGAACTAGATTCATTTTATAAACTAAAAGTATGTAGTTATAGTTTAATAAATCATTTTTCTTCTCCTCTTCTTCCTCTCCTTCAGACCAGACCCATGTACTGCAGGGTCAACCAGGCGGTACCGGTCCTTGAAAGGTTTTTTAATGGAGAAGACACCAGGCAGGACTTCAGGCTGAACAGAGAGTCCCTGGCAGTGCTGCTGAACCTGCTCCACCAGGATCGGAGGCATGGATGGGGTGCCACACTAGAGACCCTGGTGTTCCTCTTCTGGCTGGCGAGTGGGACATCATACAGGGTGGTTTCCAGGGTGTTTGGGATGCCTCGCTCCACTGTCCACCGCATCGTCCACCGAGTTACTGAGGAGGTGGTGGCCATTCGCCAGAGGGTCATCCACTTCCCTCGGACCGCAGAAGACCTGGCGGCAGTAACTCGGGGGTTTGCAGGGCTGGCAAGACACCAGGCTTTTTCCAAAGCTGCTGGTGCGATCGACGGCTGCCATGTCAGGATGAAGCCACCGAGCGGCCCTGATGGTCAGTGCTACATTAACAGGAAGCTGTTTGCCTCCATCATCCTGCAGGCAGTCAGCGACCATCAGGGCCGCTTTTTGGACACATACGTGGGCTGGCCGGGGTCGGTGCATGACGCCAGAGTACTCCGGCACAGCCCACTGTACAGACAGGCGGCTTACCCTCCTCCAGGGCACTTCATCCTCGCAGACGGCGGGTACCCGTGCCTCCAGCATCCACTCCCCCTCATCACTCCCTTCAAACAGCCAGTTGAAGGTGTGGGAGCCCAGCGCTTTAATGCGCATCATTCCAGGGCACGCTCTATTATTGAGCGTGCCTTTGGAATGATGAAGAGCAGGTTTAGGGCCATTTTTTTTAAAGCGCTGGAGGTGCACCACACCTTCGTGCCTCAGGTAAGTCATCACAAAACATGATTCTTATTTTTGAGTACTGAAACAGAGTAAATCAAAATTAATGAAACATTCTTGCTCATTTCAGGTCATAACAGCATGTGCCGTCCTGCACAACATCTGCCTGGGAGCTGGTGACATCATGCCCCCAGAGGATGAGGTGCAGGACGTCAACCCGGAGGATGAGGGGGAGAACGGGCTGGAGGCCGTCAGTGGTGCTCCGTGGCGGGACCGTCTGTCTGCGGAGGTGTCTGCTCTGGAGGAGGGTAACCCTGACCACGACTATCTTTAGTCGGTAAGTAATATAACTTTAAAGCCATTATTCCTACCTGAAGTGTTTTGTAGATGGTTTTGTTTGTTGTAATAATTTATTATCATTATATTTCTATTATCAAATTATGTAGTAATTCTTGCCTCTTTCTTAAAAAATTCTTAGTGACATGGCAGCCGTCGATCGAGCCACCCCTGCAAACCCAGGACGATGTGGTGGACAGTGGAGACCAGACCCCCAAACACCCTGAATGCCACCCCAGATGATGTCCCACTGACCAACAGAAGACAGACACCAGGGTCTTTATTGTGGCATCCCATCCAGCCCAGCAGCACTGCCAGGGACTCCTGTTCAGCCTGTTATTGTCAATAGTTCGGAATTTCATTAATGATATATTTAATTATTTGTTTTTGTTTATGATTGTTCATTGTCCATATTTATTAATAATCTGTAAACTGTAAATAGTTCTGTTGTAATTCTGTAAATAGTTGTAATTGTGTAAATTGTTTTTCTATTAAATCCCTTTTGTCCCTTAAGAGTAGCACTTGATGCTGTTTGCTAACACTTTTATAAATTGTACTTAAGTTGGAAGTACTAAATGCAAGATGACGTGACAATACAACAATGATTTAATTTTTAAAACATAAAAACTCATTTAAAACATAAAATTCAGAACAACAACATAACTATAAAATGAAATAACTATATACAATATAAAATGAACTGAAATAAATAGATAACTAAAACAAAAAACTATAACTAACTATACTATAACAATAACTAACAATAACTACTAATAACTAACTAACTATATACAATATAAACAAAACTAGCGCCGCTCCACCAGTCTCTCGAGGAGAGAGAAAAACCTTTCCGTCCTCTCCCGGCTCTCCCTTTCTCTCCTCTCCTCCGCCTCCCTCTGCTGCTTTATGTCCTCCCTGATGAGGTCCAGCAGCTCATCGTCCCTCTCCCTCCTCCTCTTCCTCCGGGGTGCTGGCACCACCTCTTCCTCCTCCTCCTCCTGTCCATCTTCCTCCTCCTCCTCCTGCTGCTGACCCACCGCTGCAGCTGGCCCTGGTGTGTCCTCAGGGAGTGAGGCTATCAGGACAGGGGGGGGCGATGGACGGCCTCTGTCCTAACACCTCATCCATGAGGACAAACCAGGGCCAGGTTGCAGCGGTGGGCTTCCCACCGACCCCCTCTCCTGTCCCTGGGTACTTGCAATCCTAAGGCAGTGGAAATAATTCGTGTCAGCGACTTTCAGCAAAGTATGTATTTATTTGCATGGTTAAAACAAATATAAGTTCGTTTCCACATCATCATTCAAATCTGCACCTACCTTATATTTTTTTTTGAGATTATCCCTTTTTTTTTTTTGCTTGCTGAGGCTCCACCCTCCCCAGCAGGCCCATCTTCTCCAGTATGATTCTAAACACAGAGAAACAATAGAAAAGGTAAGCACAAGATCACATTAATACGGGGATGCAAAGATTTACAAAAAGTGACATCAGAACACTAACAAAAGGCTTGTTTATTATGCCTTACCTCCACCCTACTGTGGCCGAGTTCTTGGCCCCTGTGAAGAGGTGCTGGTTCGCCCCTCTCAGCCGAATAAAATTTTCGGTCTGCTCCCTGCTCCCTAAAACACAATACAACATGTTTTGTGTTACAACAAAATAAAAAGGGTTAAAAGATTTAAAAAAAAATCATAATGATTGATCGATTTTTCTATCCATTTATTTTTTTTACTACTCCAAACGTTTTACTAGACTTTAGAATTTACAGTCTGTAAAAATATAATAAATTTTATTTCAAATCAACGTAAAATAATATAAACTTATTGGTCTTTTTATGTACATTATATGAAGCAACCTCTGAACCTCAAACATTTGAAAGTGAAGTTTTTATAGCATCAAGCTAACATTACTCAGCACTAATATTATATATATATATATATATATATATATATATATATATATATATATATATATATATATATATATATATATTAGTCACATATTTTAACTGAATTTGGGGGTTCTGGTTTAACATATATGGCGTTGGATGTCATATGGATCGATGTGAGTAGAAACCGAATATTATAAATGTGAAATCTGAATACTTACATTTATACGTCGAATCCCCACTAGACATCGCCATTTCAGTTCAGTTTTTTCGACTGAGCAGCAGCAGCGCGCAAAGCATCTTGGGATACGGGAGCCTGCGAAGGATAGTAGCGGTGCATCCTCCGAAACGGCACCCAACGGCTGAGAAGGAGGACACATTTGAAGTGCGAATTTGAAGGATCCTTCGAATTTGGATGAATTGGGACAGGCCTTCGCGCAGTGTTGTGACGTAACTGGCCTTCAAATACGGCCTTCGAAGGATGCAGACCCTGAATTGGGACACAGCTTTTGTCTGCCAGGGAAAAGGAAATCATAACATTTTTAACATTTTTTTCTAAAATCAAATATCTAAAGTTACAAGATCGGGAGTATATCTATTTCACGCCGGCCAATCAATTAAAAAAATTTAGGGTATGTAAACACAACTGGTTTAGACTACGCCTTTGAGACAAAAGGTACATTTGATGATGTCAAAATTTGCATGTGCCCCTTGTTCTAATGGCTTTGGCTACAGTGGCGTAAGACAATTTGCATTTTCCTAAATTACTAAAACACACCACAATGAAAATTGGCCTTCTGTTGCAGTACATTTAAAGTGGACCTTTTTGTTTGTGTGGTGTGTGATTGTATTATTACAATTTCATAATTGGAACTCAAAATTTTTCATAAAGGAATAAAATGTACCTTCAATCATGTTAAGAACCATCTCCCAGCTGTAGATAGTGTCCTCCTCTGCATCGCAATAGTTGGTTCCTCTACTGCTGTAATTGTAAACGAAGATGGCCTTAAAGGCTGCCTTTGACAGAGGTTCCTGCATGTTAGTGAACAGAGGCAGAAAGGCAATCCAGTTCTCCTTGACCAGGTCCCACAGCTTTCCAAAAGCATTCATTCCCTCTGTGAACTGGCATATCATCTTGGCCGTCCTATAAACCAACAGCGATAAAACATGTACATTACCATAAGGACGTTTGGAATCACTTGTATCTTTTTAAATTTAATTATGTATTTATTTTGGGAAAGACTGAATAACTGGAAGAAAAACTATAATGATAGTATTACAAATTACTATTACTGTATGAAATCACTGTTTCTTACTTATAAGTTTACAACGGCTCGCCGGTTTTAGCGGCTGTGACCAGGACAGAAAAAGAAGAGAAAGCCTAGACGCATACCTGCGCAAAAGGATGAGTACACCTGTCTCTAATTTGACTAAAAAGAAACAATTTTCCAGCTGATCCTCAGCTGGCAGCTTCTCTTTCTGCCCTGGTAATTTGTAACATTATCATTATTATTTTTGATCAATTTGATGCTACAGTGGGGAATAAAAGTGTCAACCTCTGTCCCAAACAAACAAATAAATACATACATACATAAACCTTTCTCAGTGATTCCAAACTTTTAAATGTCGGCGTGTCACAGTTCTTTTAAGATACAAAAGTATTTCTACATTTGTAAACAAAATTTATAACAAATAAACAAAGTTTGTGGGAGTTGGTGGTGAATTAGCGAGTAGATAGAGAGTAGAAAGAGAGAGACTTCGGAGAAATTTTTAAACATCAAAATGGATCAGAGGCAGGTCGCCCTTCTTATCGGTATGCTATATAAAGAAGCTGAGGAGGAGGCTGCCCAACTGAGGAGGCGAATACGTCAGAGGAGAGCCAGGATGCGGCGGAGGATGGAGAGGAGACGTGCCATGTTAGCATGTCTCTATAACTTTGTACGTACGAGGATGCCTTTAATAGTTTAATATTGAAATGGATTAGCCTACATTCCACATACATACCTACCATTTGTCTTTTTGGTCTGATAGGCCTGGTGTAGTTAGGCACATAAACATCGCTGTAAATCAATGCAAGTACCTGTACCTCATCTGTGTCACATACATCATCTGCCATTAATCAGGACAGACTGCAACACAAACAGGACACTTCATGTCTATGATACAGTAATCATGTAGGCTACAGCAACTTTTTGACTCAGAACCTGGGAAGACGGGTGTGCCCTTACACTGCCTATCAAGTAATGAAAGAAATAGAAACCTTCTCAATCATAAGCAAGCAGCTGATCAAACAGGTCATATGTTAGGGAGAAATTTAATTCTACAAGACTTCAACCATTGATATCAGACAATTCATATTCGTACTGCAGTTTAATAAATATTAAATAGTAAAAAATAAATAAGCAATAAATAAATAAATACATAAATATAACAATTAATAAAAAATCTTTAAAAATTCTAAAAAGAGCTTTCTGTTTTTTTTTTAACAGGACCAAAGTCCCTTGCACAGGTATGCACAAATGAACACCAGTGTGCCTATCCTCGCAATGTTTTTTTTCTGGAGCTGACTCGAGACCAGCCTTCAGGCTATCCAGGAACAGCATCAACATGCTGGTCCAGATGCTGCCCCGGCAAAAAGCCCATGGATGGAGCCAAGAAACTGAGGTGTTGGTCACCGTCTACTGGCTTGCCTGTGGAGCCTCCTACAGGGTGACTGCAGACATCTTTGCAGTGCCATTAGCCACAGTGTGCAGGATTGTCCACAACATTGTGGAGGAAATGATGACCATTCTCCACAGGGTCATTCATTTCCCCAAACCGGAGGAGATGGAGGAGGTGGGAGCTGGCTTTGTTCGCCTTGCTGGCCATGAGGCATTCCACTGTGCTGCCGGTGCCATCGATGGGTGCCACATAAGGATTCTTCCTCCTGCAGAACCACAGAAAAAGTGCTACTTTAACAGAAAACTTTTTCCATCTGTAATACTACAGGGCATCTGTGATGCCAAGGGCACGTTTACAGATGTGTACATTGGGAATCCAGGATCTGTACATGATGCGCATGTCCTACGCAGATCCCCCATGTACCAACAGGCCCTGTATCCACCAGCTGGGTACTTTCTGCTGGGAGATGGAGGATACCCGTGCCTGCAGCGTCCTGTTGCTATTATGACACCATACCGCCAGCCTGTAGCAAGTGAGACACACACACACAGCAAATTGTTACTTTGGTCATTTTGAAATACACCATATATTTTCTACATGAATTTTGATTAACAGGCCAAGTTGAAGCCCGATACAACCGGCACCACGCAAGGGCAAGAAATATCATTGAGTGCACCTTTGGGGTCCTTAAAACACGCTGGCGCGCCATCTTCTTGAGGGCCCTGGAGATCCGGCCTCTTTTCGCCCCGAAGGTGATGGCTGCCTGCTGCATCCTCCACAACATCTGTATGGCAGCAGGTGATATCCTGGAGGAGGAGGAGGAGGAGGAGGAGGAGGAGGAGGAGGAGGAGGAAGGCCCAGGCCCAGGCATCTGCGATGATGACTCAGGCAACACAGAAGCCGATGAGAGGGAAGTGTCAGGCAACAGAGTCCGGGGAAGGCTTGCTGCTCAGCTTTCTGCTCCTGCAGAACTGCCTGCATGTTTGGTTGAACATGACTACATGTAGACAATAAACCTGTCCAGATGTTCATGTTCACTAGAAGTATAGATAGATAGGCAGACAGACAGATAGATATAAATATGTGTATATATATTATCATGTTCATGTTCACTAGAAGTATAGATAGATAGGCAGACAGACAGATGGATATAAATATGTGTATATATGTTCATTTATTACAATATTTTTTTGTTCTGGCTAATGTAAATTTAACTGCATGACTGTAAATAACTGCATACAACTGTGAAATATAGGGCTTAATATGTATATGTATATACATATATATATATATAGATGTGTTTTTTTGTTTTGTTGTGAATATGCATAATAATACACTGTTGCTTTCAACAGTGACTTGCCTGGGGTGAATTTAACAAAATATTTGTATTTATTTAGAATTTGTCAACCAATTTTTCGAACAAAGACAAATATCTCTCCGCCCTCTCTGCTGCTGCTCTTTCCCTCTCCTCTTCTCTTGCCATCGCCTCTCTCTCTCTTTCCTCTTCCCTCTCTGCCTGTTCCCTCATAAACTCCAGAAGAGCCTGGCTGTCCCTGGGCCTCTTCCTGCACTGACCCTGGCTTCTTCTGGGGAAGGGGCAGAGTGCTGACAGTGCCACCTGTAGTGGCAGTCAGGTTTGCTGCAACAACCAGGAGCGGACTAATTGAGTGCTGCCCCTGGAGTGCAGCATCCATAAGACTGTACTACTGCCAGGTGGCAGCAGTCACACTACCGGCCTCTACCCCTTTGCCTGTGGGTGGGTCCCTAAGCTCCTGAAAATTAATTAGTACACTGTGAACCTGAATGTCAAAATGTATTCACAATCCCAAAGTAAACTTTATTTTTTTTTTTTTTTTAAAGTCTTTTAGGTTGTTCCACTTTTTTTTGGCCTGTTTGGCAGTTACTGCCAGGCCAGAAGTGGCAACAAAGTCCCTGGGAAAAACAAAAACATGAACAAAGAGTGACACACTGCCACTTCAATAAAATACCAATGATTATGGATGGACACTGGACATACAGGGAATGATAGAAGCACTCAAAAATCAATTCTCACTCCCATCCAGACTTTGACGAATTCCGCCGGCCAGTGAAAAGCCTCTCATTGGCTGCCCTCCATTCAATGAGGGCCCGGGTTTCCTCAGCTGTCCCTTGATTAAAAAATTGTTTATACATTAGTCTTGGGCACACAGTGCTACAGTCCAGTACTTCACATAAAAACACCACGAAAACATAGAAATTTGACTGTACATTTGACATTAGGAACAAGGCGACTTAAAAAGAGAGTTTAAGTGCTAAAGTGCTTGAGTATACAATGACGTTAAATAAATATATACGTTAAAGTCACAAACCTTAACTCTGACTGCCCTCAACCAAACCGATTTGCCGTGGAAAAAACAACGAATTCAAACAGACCAAAGATTCCCCAATAAATATGCCCAAAAGGAGTTATATATATTTAACCACTACATGGACATCAGAGCCAGCGGCAAATTTCAAAATGACTTGCCGAGAAAAGGCTGTACTCGGCGGGGAACCATGAGCTCTGACCGCCCGCTCATCTTGATAGCTGACGAGGCATGCTGGCTAATTTACAGCTAGCTTACATCGCTCACATATCCGAAAATGTCGGAGCTAATTTTCAAGTCGGCTCCATCTTCATAAATCAACTAAAGATTTAAACAATTAACCTCTCGCCTAAAAACGTTAAAACTGTATTCCGAGACACAACAACAGTATTTCGAAAATTATAACTTACAGTTGTGTATTTTAGCCTCTTCCACCATTGCTGCCATTGCCGCCGATCTGTTAGAAATGCATTCTGGGATACCTGGCTGTCAGAAGTCCACACAAGTCACCTCCTGATGCATCCCGATGGAACAGGCAGTGCAAGTTCACATCCGGGCATTTGGACTGTGCCTGGCTGGATGCGGACTTTGAATTGGAACAGTACTTGGGCTGCGACTGATGACGTTTCACAAGTCCGCCAGAACACAAGTACAGGCAAGAACGCAGATTGAGAAACGCCTGTTGTCTTCATCCCTCTGCGATGTCAGTTCCCGTCTTGCTACATAAAGTGCATTCCAAACGCGGTCGATAACATTATTAAAGCCACTTTCTGCTGTAGCTTCCTGTGAAGTATGGCTCATGTCACCAGAAGTGCTGGCGGCCATTAACATTACGTACAGATGTTTGCTGCCACCTTCAGGTTATATCTAACAGTGTAAAAAGCGAGCAGAAGCCCGTCAGTGTTCATGACTGTGCTTATATGGATCTTTTTGAATGATGAAGTCGCGATTAAGTGCTGCATCATGACTGATTATTTAATGTGGTAATCAACATTATCTATCTATCTATCTATCCATCTATCTATCTATCTATCTATCTAAGATATCAATAAAAGGTTAAATTGATTTTCTGGTATGTCTGGGTATGTCTAATGTTAGATTTCAATGACAGACTATTGTTTTATTTCCCACAAAGGCTGATATAATTTATAATCATTTGTAATTAACATAATACATATTATTATTATTGTTATTATTATCATTAATAATAATACTAATAATAACGAAATAGGAACAGACTTTTTAAAATAAATTGTGTAGGTGCGAATTTTCTATACATAAAAAGATTAACGTAACATTCACTTTGGTTTTCATGTTGCTGTACATTTATTTTACCAAAATGCATTCAACTTATTGCCATTTCATGTTAATACAAAATAAAACAAATTAACACACTTCTTGAAATGAGTGCTGCTAAAACTCAAGTCACTATACAGAGTGGGCACTTTAAGAGGCCCAGCATACAGTTTCACCACTGACCAATCAAAACCTTTGTCCCGCCTGCTTCATTTGGATGCAGTCCACGAGTACTACTAGTTGCCCCATTTCTGTACTACTAGTACTACTAGTGGAGCTCAAAATGTTAACTAGCACTACTAGTAAGAACCCAAATGTTTACTAGCACTACTAGTAAGAGCCGTTGTCCAGCCGCGGCTCCATTGTTTACACCCAGGACCAGCTGTTAGTGCTGCATCACACCGCGGTGCGGCCCAAGGAGAGGCACGATATCCCTGCAAGCTGTGGAGAAGGAGATAGGGATGTCGCGCCGGAGTGCAGCGCCGATACCGGAGATGGTACAAACCCGTCCTCCCATCTGTCGTCATGGGGAACGTAAGATCACTCCCCAACAAGATGGATGAGCTGTCAGCGCTGACTCACAATCAGAGGGAGTACAGCAGAGCAGCATGCTGGTGTTTACAGAGACATGGCTGAACGTGGAAGTACTGGACACGATTACTGCGCTGGACGGTTTCCAGCTCATCCAACACGACAGGACAGCAGTAAGAGGAAAGGAGGAGGGCTGGCTGTGTTTGTGAATGATAGATGGTGTAACTCTGGGCACATCATTATCAAAGAACAGCATTGCTGCAGGGACATTGAGCTGCTGGCTGTTGGCATGAGACTGTATTATCTACCCAGGGAGTTTTCTCATGTCATTATGGTAGCAGTGTATGTCCCCCCATCTGCTCAGGCTGAGTCTGCTTGTGACATTCTCCACTCCATTACAAGTAGGCTGCAAACACAGCACCCTCAAGCCCTCCTTCTGATCTCTGGAGACTTCAACCACACCTGCCCATCCACCACCCTGCCCACCTTCACCCAGTATGTTTCCTGCCACACCAAATACCCCCTCTGGGAAAAGCTGATCACAACCTGCTTCATCTTCTACCTGTCTACAAACCTCTGGTGGACAGGGAATCAGCAACCACCCGCACTGTGAAGAGGTGGTTTGAAGAGGCCAAGGAGGCCCTGAAGGACAGCTTCAAGACCACTGTGTGGGGGGGTACTCAGCGATTCCCATGGGGAGGACATTGACAGTCTGACACCATGCACTACATAAACTTCTGTGTGGAAAGCACCACCAAGACTGTACGCTGCTTTTCCAACACCAAACCCTGGATTACTCCAGATATAAAGGCTCTCCTGAAGGAGAAGCGGAGAGTCTTTAACTCTGGAACTAAGGAGGAGCTGAAGGCCATGCAGAAAGAGCTATGGAGAAACATCAGGCGGGGAAAGGAAGGATACAAAAAGAAGATGGAGAAGAAGATGGAGGAGAAGAATCAGAATCAGAATCAGCTTTATTGGCTAAGTACATGTGTATATACAAGGAATTTGGCTCCAGTAGGCTTTGCTCTCAATGTACAAGTATTTACTGAGTACTAAAAAATTAAATAACCAGTGTAAAAGCAAAATATACAAATATACAAGAAAATATATAAGAAATTGTGCAAATATACATCAATATAAAATATAAAAATATGAAAAAAATACAATATTCAGGGTGCGAGTGTTGTTTGTTCTGCCACTCTGTGACTGTTAGGAGTTCATCAGAGCGACAGCCTGGGGGAAGAAACTGTCTTTGTGACGGGTAGTTTTGGCGAACAGTGCTCTGTAGCGCCTACTGGATGGGAGGAGTTTAAACAGTTTGTGTCCGGGGTGTGAGGGGTCTGCAGAGATGTTCCCTGCCCGTTTCCTGACCCTTGACCGGTACAGGTTCTGGATGGAGGGAAGATCAGTCTCAATAATCCTCTCTGCACATCTGATTGTCCATTCCAGAAAGCTGCAGCAGAACGACATCAGCAGAGTCTGGAGAGGTCTGAAAACCATCTCAGGACACACACAACCAGACTCCCAGGCCAGAGGCGACCAGAAGTGGGTGAATGATCTGAGGGTCCATTCACATGAAGCTGTGTCAGGGTGAATTCGCCAAAGTTTTTAACCGATTCGGCCTTTCATCCACATGAAACCTGCGATTTCAGAGGTCAAAACCACATCTTTTTGAAGCCGGTTCCAGAGTGCATAAATCTGAAGATGCCGCCTTTGCGTCTTCATGTGTACAGCCAATATGCAACTTTTGACCGTCAATGATGTCATAGCCCCTCCTCTCTAACCTCTGACTTTACCCCGGCAGGAAGCCGTCCCATCACAACAACAACAACAACTACAACAGTGGCGGATTACATACAGCAATAGACAACTATTTACGCTACAGGTTGTTTACAGTACTCTATTCTTCTTTCCAAGAGCAACTGGGAAATATAAGGTGGAACACACCACCTGTTATAGCTCAAACGGGATTATGTAATCATACCTCTGCCATCTCTGACAGCCACCTCAAAACAACCGAGCACATTAGCAATTAGCTCACCTTGCTCCATTAAAATATAGTTAACTTTAACATGTCCCAAGCTAACTTAAGGTAAACATCTGCTCCTTCTAAAGATGATTTATGATTTATGATGACTTATTAAAAGATACTAACACATAATTCAGTATTAGCTCCATGTAAAGTGAATAAATGTGATGCAGTTTACACATTTTTATAACTTGTGATTTATTAAAAACTGTTCTGAACATGAAGCTGAATTTAGCAGCAGACTTCAGTAATAGCAATATAAAGTAGGAGTAAAAGAAATAACTTTTGGCATTCATTTTTATATGATATAAAAGTAGTTTGGTAAATCAGTAACACATTCCCAGCCCTAATGACTAAATACATGTGTCACAGTGTGTTCCTGAGTTTATTTTCTAATGTGGCGAGTGAGGAGAGTGCTTACAAAGTATCTTGACCCTTAACTAAAGACTGGTCAACATGACTGACCAAAACACCAACTGGTCTTAAAAGCTTTGTGGATGGGGGCGCTAGTGAGCACCAGATGGAATAGACGTGTTTTTCCTGAGCTCCTCTCCATTATTTGAATATCTCGGTCATTAATATAATAGTTGCCAGTTCAGCCGACAACTCTTTATTGTTACTGCCTCTCGAGAGATTCAAGATGCCAAAACCACCAAAACCACCCAAGCCAGAACGTGGAAAACAGCCAGACAAGGATTCTGAGGAGGCTGAAGAGCTAGCGGTGCTAGCCGAGCACGAGGCATCCCCACACCCAGTCAATGATGCTACTGAACCAGCAAATATGCTTTTGGCCATACAGAACATGAGTAAGACAATGACTGACCGATTCGATATGTTAGAGGCAACTCTGGCATCTACCCAGGCGTCTCTGCTGAGTCTGGGGAACCGTGTTAAAGAAGTTGAAGACGCTACCTCTGGCCTTGATAGCCGCCTCTCTAACCTTGAACAGACATGCACCAAAATGCGCACGGAAAATGAAGCACTCCGCTCTAAAGTAATAGATCTAGAGGCTCGTTCAAGGCGTCAGAATATCAAAATTGTCGGTTTGCCCGAGAAGATCGAGAATGGACGTCCGACGGAGTTCCTGACAGAGTTTTTGCCTGAGCTGTTGGGTGCCAGCAATTTTTCCAAGCCGATTGTAGTGGACCGAGCGCACCGTCTTGGGAGGCAGCCCTCTGATGGGAATGACTCAAAATTCTACACACAACACCCCATAATGACAACGTGAAAAAAGTTTTTTTGAGATTTTTGCAAATTTATTAAAAATTAAAAAAAAGAGAAATCACATGTACATAAGTATTCACAGCCTTTGCTCAATACTTTGTTGATGCACCTTTGACAGCAATTACAGCCTCAAGTCTTTCTGAATATGATGCCACAAGCTTGGCACACCTATCTTTGGGCAGTTTTGCCCATTCCTCTTTGCAGCACCTCTCAAGCTCCATCAGGTTGGATGGGAAGCGTCGGTGCACAGCCATTTTCAGATCTCTCCAGAGATGTTCAATCGGATTCAAGTCTGGGCTCTGGCTGGGCCACTCAAGGACATTCACAGAGTTGTCCTGAAACCACTCCTTTGATATCTTGGCTGTGTGCTTAGGGTCGTTGTCCTGCTGAAAGATGAACCGTCGCCCCAGTCTGAGGTCAAGAGCGCTCTGGAGCAGGTTTTCATCCAGGATGTCTCTGTACATTGCTGCATTCATCTTTCCCTCTATCCTGACTAGTCTCCCAGTTCCTGCCGCTGAAAAACATCCCCATAGCATGATACTGCCACCACCATGCTTCACTGTAGGGATGGTATTGGCCTGGTGATGAGCGGTGCCTGGTTTCCTCCAAACGTGACGCCTGGCATTCACACCAAAGAGTTCAATCTTTGTCTCATCAGACCAGAGAATTTTGTTTCTCATGGTCTGAGAGTCCTTCAGGTGCCTTTTGGCAAACTCCAGGCGGGCTGCCATGTGCCTTTTACTAAGGAGTGGCTTCCGTCTGGCCACTCTCCCATACAGGCCTGATTGGTGGATTGCTGCAGAGATAGTTGTCCTTCTGGAAGGTTCTCCTCTCTCCACAGAGGAACGCTGGAGCTCTGACAGAGTGACCATCGGGTTCTTGGTCACCTCCCTGACTAAGGCCCTTCTCCCCCGATCGCTCAGTTTAGATGGCCGGCCAGCTCTAGGAAGAGTCCTGGTGGTTCCAAACTTCTTCCACTTACGGATGATGGAGGCCACTGTGCTCATTGGGACCTTCAAAGCAGCAGAAATTTTTCTGTAACCTTCCCCAGATTTGTGCCTCGAGACAATCCTGTCTCGGAGGTCTACAGACAATTCCTTTGACTTCATGCTTGGTTTGTGCTCTGACATACACTGTCAACTGTGGGACCTTATATAGACAGGTGTGTGCCTTTCCAAATCATGTCCAATCAACTGAATTTACCACAGGTGGACTCCAATTAAGCTGCAGAAACATCTCAAGGATGATCAGTGGAAACAGGATGCACCTGAGCTCAATTTTGAGCTTCATGGCAAAGGCTGTGAATACTTATGTACATGTGATTTCTTAGTTTTTTATTTTTAATAAATTTGCAAAAATCTCAAAAAAACTTTTTTCACATTGTCATTATGGGGTGTTGTGTGTAGAATTTTGAGGAAAAAATGAATTTAATCCATTTTGGAATAAGGCTGTAACATAACAAAATGTGGAAAAAGTGAAGCGCTGTGAATACTTTCCGGATGCACTGTATGGAGGCTTCAACACCCCACAGACAGGGATTACTCATTCTTTTCACAGAGGCATTCGTCTTTCTCAAGAATTGATTATTTTTTGCTCGACTCCAATCTGATATCGAATGTAACCTCCTCCAAATATCATAATATTTTAATTTCTGATCATGCCCCGGTTTCACTGGTTCTTAATCTTAACCATAAGCAGCAGCCGTTTAGATGGCAGTTTCATCCTTCACTGCTTTCTGACTCTTCATTTGATCAGTTTATCTCCTCTAAAATAAAAGAGTTTATGGAAACCAATGACAATGCAGAAGTAACGGATTCCACTTTATGGGAAACTTTTAAGGCTGTAATCAGGGGACATATAATTTCTTTTGAAACCTCAATGAAAAGAAAAAAACAAAAACGGCTTTTGGAAATTGAAAAGGAGCTAAAACAATCAGAAACCATCTACAAATTAACCTCTGATTCTTCCAGTTTGCAAAACATTCTTAAGCTTAAGTATGAGTACAACAGCATCTTATCTGACCAAGTAGGAGACCAGTTACTGAAATTAAGACAAAAATATTTTGAATTTGGCGATAAGCCCCAGAAACTACTTGCCAGACAGCTGAGAGGTCTACATGCCAACAGGGCCATACATCAAATTAGATCAAAAACTGGGGAGATTGTCACTGATCCTAAGAGTATAAATGATGCGATTTAGGGAATATTACCAACAATTATACACATCAAAAGCCAAGGGGAACATCTCTGATTGGATGGCACACTTAGACATTCCAAAATTGAATAATATAGCAAGGGAGGCGATAGATGCTGATATTACCGTCCAGGAGATTATAGAGGCTATAAAATCATTTCCCAATGGTAAGCATGCTGGTCCAGATGGCTATGGTATAGAGTTGTATAAGAAATATCCTACACAGTTTGCTCCCCTCTTGTTGAGAATGTTTAATCACTCATTTGAAGCTCAGACATTCCCAAATTCTCTATATGAGGCCAATATCTCATTGATATTAAAAGAGGGCCGGGATGAGACAGATCCTTCATCTTTTCGTCCCATTGCATTGTTGAACACAGACATGAAGATCTTTACTAAATTGTTAGCAAACAGGTTAAATAAGTACATTGCCACCATTATTCATGCAGATCAGACTGGATTTATCCCTGGCAGATTTTCTTTTTTTAATGTAAGAAGGTTAATGAATATATTGTATCATAAATACGAAAAGGGCCAGGAAGTAGCTGCTCTTTGTTTAGACACAGAAAAAGCGTTTGACCAGGTGGAGTGGCAGTATATGTGGAGAGTGTTGGAGGAATTTGGATTTGGCTCCAAGTTTATTTCATGGATTGAAATACTGTATTCCCACCCTACTTCTTGCATCTTAACAAATCAGGATAGATCAGCCCCTTTCTCATTACATAGAGGGACACGCCAGGGCTGCCCTCTTAGCCCTTTGCTGTTTGCAATCGCGATTGAGCCTCTTGCCATCAGTATCAGGCAACACTCTGCTCTCAAACCTGTATGTATAGGGAATATGGACCACCATCTCTCGCTGTACGCAGATGACGTGGTCATTTTTATGTCTCAACCTGTACAGTCTGTCCCCATTTTGCTGGATCTTGTTAAGTCTTTTGGTGAAATCTCTAGTTATACAATTAACTGGCAAAAGAGTGAATTTATGCCTCTGAGTGAGGACCTTGATGTTAACTTTCTGCATAATCTCCCATTTAAAATCACAGATAAATTGAGTTATCTAGGGGTAGTTTTACCAAACGATCCTAAATTAATCTTCAAATTGAATTTCCTTGTCAAGTTAGAAAGGCTTAAAGAGGACATAGACAGATGGCGCACACTTCCCATCTCTTTGATAGGTCGTGTAAACGCTATCAAAATGGTCACCCTTCCGAGATTCTTGTATCTCTTTCAAAGTCTTTTTTCAAAACCTTAGAGTCTATAATCATTCCTTTTATCTGGAGTTTCAAAGCCCACAGAATATCAAAAACTCACCTATATAAATCTAGAGAGAGGGGTGGGCTAGGTTTACCATGTTTTCTGCACTACTATTGGGCAGCAAATCTAAGAGCATTGGTCTATTGGCGGGATGACTATACAATGGAGGTCTCAATAGATACTCCTGCTTGGGTTGCGATCGAAAAGAAAAGTGTCACTAACAGCTCACTCCCTGCTCTCCTTTTTTCAGCTCCTGGTCTACCTGCAAACACAAAGCTGCATAACAAAATCATTCTGAACAGCCTGAAAATTTGGCAACAAATTAGGAAGAACTGTACATTTCCAAACACCATCATACATGCCCCAGTTTACCGTAATCATGCCTTTCCTCCATCTCTCTCTGATGCAGCTTTTGACATCTGGAGGCAAAAAGGCATTGTCTCTATAAAAGATTTATATATCAATAAACAGTTTGCTACTTTTTCCCAACTAAAAGAAAAGTTTTCTATTCAATCAACACATTTCTTTAGGTATTTACAAATTAGGAATTATGTCCGTCATAACACATCTAACTTTGAGCATCTCCCTGGAGAAAAAAAGTGTTTTACACTCTTGCTGGGTCGGCCTGTTGCCAAAAATCTGATTTCTGATTTTGTTAAGATATTGTCTGAGCAGGTCAATTTTGACACACAATCTATTAAAACAGCTTGGGAGGAGGATCTGGGAATACAGATTGATGATATTGTTTGGGGGGAGGGCCTCAGCAGAATCAAATTGTGCTCTGTTAATGTTAGACACCAGTTAATTCAATTCAAGGTATTACACAGGCTTCACTATTCTAAAACCAAGTTACATAGAATCTATCCTTCTATCCCTCCTGTATGTGACCGATGTAAGTCTGCTGAGGGCTCCCTGGCTCATCTGTTTTGGACATGTCCAAATCTGTATAATTTTTGGAGTGAAATATTCAAATGGTTCTCTGAAATATATAATAGTCAATTTAAACCCGATCCCAACATTGCACTGTTTGGATGTTTTCTGTCCCTGTTGAACCAAAGCCTCTCTGTACAAAATGCTCTCATGTATGGAATGATAATTGCTAAGAGATTGATCTTAAGGATGTGGAAATCAGAAACTGTGCCCAATTTTAAGGATTGGTTGTCGGAACTGACAGGTGTACTACACCTGGAGAGACTCAGATATGGCTTGTTGAACAGACTGAAGGTATTTTATAAGATTTGGCAACCTTTTCTAAATCATCTTGCCCAGCATGATGGAGACTGACCAGTAGTCAAGCCCAAATGTGCTACTCACCTTGTTTGTAGACATCTATGTAGGGATTTGTAGTAACGATGCACAACAGTATTGTCATAGTAATGTACACCCAGCTTTGTTCTTGTTTTAGTTTGTTCATTTGTTTTTCCCCTGATTTTGTTGTTTATATGTATAATGTGACTTACGTCTTTGCAAAAACTGAATAAATATATAATTAAAAAAAAAAAAAAAAAGCTTTGTGCATTCTCCAAATGAGAACTGTACAGTATACTGCTAGTTTGAGAGTGTGTGAATTGTGTATCTAGTGAAACATGACAATGACAACAACTTCTCAAACAGTATTTTTTTAAAATTATAATTACTGGAAATGTGCAAACAAATCACAATGACTTCCGTAGGACAGATAAGTGATCACTTGTCCCTGGCCACTCCAACGCCCGGTGTCCACTGCTTGTCTGTACTTTGTGTGGATATTTTTCAATTTGGTGATCTGAGATTTTGATATGCCGATAACGTCGTGCAGGAAATATTTCTCTGTCAGTTGTATTGGATACTGTGTCTGAAATGAGTCCATTATATCGCCACACTTTGACTGACATGACTCCCAATCAACGTGTTGTTGGAGTTTACTGGCTTTGTATTCCAATGTGACTCAAAGCAGCAGCTCGACTTCGTCGTCAGTCTAAACCAAAGTCTCTGTTTTCCCTCGTGTGTTGGAATTCGTTTTCACCATCTCCTTGTTGTACTTCTTCTAGATCTTCTTCTTCTCCTGTTTGTATACACTGTGCAAGCTTTTTTTTTTGCATGTTCTGCGTCTTCTTCTCTGGTTCAGGGCTGTATGCTCTGGTTTTTAATGGTGTGCCATCTCCAGGCTGGCATACTGCAGCCTTTTTATGTGGTTTCATGTGGCTTGAACCAGCTTCATTTTGACACCTGCTCCAAGTCGGCTCCATGTTTATGGAACACTATTGCAATCCGATCATTTTATTTGGCGGTTTCAAAAAGACATGTTTTTGTGTGGATATAGCCTGTATCTGTTCTTCAATAGATTTGATCAGTCTGCCCCTCCCCCAGGCCAGACATCACTGCTGCAACTCCCCACATTCTCACCTTCAACACACAGCCCCCCTGCTCCAGCTTGTCCTTCACTACCTGTCAGGTAAGAGGTCAGCTGAGGAGGATAAAGATGAGGAAGGCTGTGGTTCCAGATGGCATCAGCTCCAGGCTCGTGAAGCTCTCTGCAGACCAACTGTGCAGGATAGTTGAAACCATCTTCAACCTGAGCCTGATGCTGGGGAGAGTACCACGGCTGTGGAAGACATCCTGCGTGGTACCTGTGCCCAAGACTCCCCACCCCAAAGACTTCAGCAGCTTCAGACCGGTGGCATTAACATCGCACCTCATGAAGACTCTGGAGCGGCTAGTCCTGTCTCGTCTATGCCCCGCAATAGGCCCTTAAATGGACCTGCTGCAGTTTGCCTACCTGGCACTGGGGTGGACGACGCTGTCGTCTTCCTCCTGCATAGAGCTCTTTCTCACCTGGAGAAGCCCGGAAGCTCTGTGAGAATCATGTTCTTTGACTTCTCTAGCGCTTTCAACAGCATACAGCCTGCACTTCTGAGGGACAAACTGGAGCACATTGGAGTGGCTTATCACCTCACATCCTGGACCCTGGACTGCCTCGTGGACTGGCCGCAGTATGTCAGGACCCAGGATTGTGTATCGGACTTGGCTGTCTGCAGTACGGGGGCCCCGCAGGGGCAGACTTTACACTGCAGACCTTTCATACGACACCCTGACCTGTCATCTGCAGAAGTTGATGACTCTGCCATAGTCGGCGTCATTACAGATGGGGACGACGGAGTACAGAGAACTGAACCAGGACTTTTTGGACTGGTGCCTGAGGAACCACCTTCAGATCAATGTGGGAAAAACCAAAGAGCTGGTGGTGGACTTCCGCAGGCGCAGACCACTCCCCCCAACACCGGTAAACATCCAGGGAAAGGACATTGAGATGGTGACATCTTATCAGTACCTGGGTGTTCATCTGAACAATAAACTGGACCGGACTTATCACACAACAGCAATGTACAGAAAAGGCCAAAGCAGACTCTACCTGCTGAGGCGGCTCAGGCCTTTTGGAGTGCAGGGGGTGCTCCTGAAGACACTGTGGTGGCATCAGCCATCTTTTGCGGAGTGGTCTGCTGGGGCAGCGGCATCTCGGCTGCAGACAGAAAGAGACTGGACAAGCTGATCAAGAGGGCCAGCTCTGTCCTGGGATGCTCTCTGGACTGTGCAGGTGGTGGCAGAAAGGAGGACTAACAACTCTCTGAGGACTAACAACTCCCACCCCCTGCAGGGGGAGATAAAATCTCTGGAGAGCTCCTTTAGCGATAGACTGAATCGCCCAAAGTGTGTGAAGAAACGTTATCGCAGGTCCTGCCTGCTGCTGTCAGAATACACAACCAGCACTGCTCACAATAAACTGCACAAAGGACACTTTATGGACACTACGTCACTTTACATTGTACAAGTCACCCAGCAATATTCATTAACATTTTGTTTTACACTACATTACTGTACCCCCCTTGTTGTTGTTTTGCACATATAGTCATTGCACTAAATATGCTCTCTTTTAGGTCGCTGTTATTTATTGCTGTTTTATGTACTTTTTGTATCTTTTGCATGCCTAGTTTATTTAAATTCTTAATCTGACTCTTTCTCTTCTTGACTGCTGCAACACTGCCATTTCTCAATTGTGGGATTAATAAAGGTGTATCTTATCTTATCTCATCTCATCTCATCTCATCTCATCTTATCTTATCTTATCTATCTTCAGGGCTCATGAGAAAGCATATTGCTGCCTGATGTTGTAGAGATGGCGCCTGAACTTCTGGAGCAAAATGGTAGAGGTATTTACAAGCCCTCTCTTGAGTGCATTCAAATTCTTTTTGCAAAGTGATCTTTGAGGTTGATCCAGGATCATTTTTGAGCTCTTTGTCCACAGTGGTCCACTGAGGGTAGGAGATGCGACCAGTGGCTTTGTAATGGCATGTTAGTAGGTAGGTATTCTTGCTACATTTTTCACATTCACCATACATACATTGCTTGCTTCTGGTGTCACATTTAATGGCTTGTGCCAGGTTCTCTAGATTGGGTGTGTCAATGATATGCATCTGGTAAAGTTTTTTGGCAATAAATTGCTAGATTTTCATTTTGTTTGCACATGCATGTATCATGATCTGAGAATATATAAATCTTTTAATGAGGTAGCTTTTGTAAAAGATATACAAGAGTTGAGCTGGGATAGGATATGTGCCATACAGGAGACTGACGCTGCTCTTGAACTCTTCACTGATATGGTATTGAAACTAATTAATGTACATGCTCCGCTCAGAAAGAGGCAACTCTGCTCCTTGGATTGATGATGAATTGAGAAGCAAAATGACTGAGAGAGACAACACTAAGATGGCAGCTACAAGATCCAATGACCCTATGGATTGGATAAAGTATAAGAAATTAAGAAACTATGTAACTAAAATGAATAGATCAAAGAAAAGAGCATATTTTCATAATAAACTATCTGAATACAAGAATAATGGGAAAAAACTCTGGGCCACTTGTAATACCATATTAGGCAGGGGTAAAAATATTTCCTCCTCATTTGTAGAGGCTGATGGTGTCCATCTGACCAAACCTTCTGAAATTGCTAACTACTTTAACACTTTTTTAATCGATAAGGTGTCTAATCTAAGGAGTAAGATGAGCGGTTCAACAGGGGATATGAGAAACTCTACTTATTTAATCACAGATAATAACATGAATGATAAAAAATGCACATTTACTTTGAAACCTGTATTGGTTGAAGAGGTAAAGCAACTTCTGATGTCAGTAAAAAACAACACACAGTTTGGTCTTGATAGTAATGATGGCAGACTGATAAAAAATAATGGCTGAACATATTTCAGTACCTGTGTGTCACATCTTTAACTGTAGTCTTAGGAATGGAATCTTTCCACAGGCATGATGAGCAGCCAAAGTAATCCCAATCATAAAGAACAACAAGAATGCCTTTAATGGGTCCAACTGTAGACCAATCAGCATCCTTCCTGTGCTCAGTAAGATACTGGAGAGAATTGTATTTGATCAAATATTGACATATTTTACCACTAATAGATTAGACTCAATTTATCAACATGCTTATACAACAGGCCACTCGACAGCTACGGCACTTTCACAGATGACTGAGGAATGGCTCAGTCATTTGGATAATAGAAAAATTATTGGTGCTGCCTTGGTCCTTTATTATTTTCTATTTTTTACTAATGATTTGCCATTAGCTTTGAATAGGGCAACCATGACTATGTACACGGATGATTCCACTGTGCATGCTGCCGCAGACAGTTACAGTGAACTTAATAGTCTCCTTCAGAAGGAACTTGACTCTGTCTCTGAATGGATCGAAAGTAATAGACTTGCTCTTAATATAACAAAAACTAAATGTATTGCCTTCAGCTCTAACTCCACGCTTAGGAGGGATAATCATCTCTCCTTATACATCAAGAACACAGCTCTTGAGCAAGTTGATAAAGTCAAACTTTTAGGATTGACTTTTGATGAGAAATTATCTTGGACCACTCATATTGATAACACAGTTCTCAAAATGAGCAGAGCCATTTCAGTAATTAAAAGATGTTCCTGGTATTTGAATAATCACACTAGGAAACTTGTAACTCAGGCACTGGTACTCACTCATCTTGACTACTGCTCTATTATATGGTCTTGTGCTTCAAATAAAGACATGCACAAGCTTCAACTCGTGCAAAACAGAGCCGCCCACCTGGTCTTAGGTTGCCCCTTCAGAACCAATGTCAAAAGCATGCACTCCATGCTCCTGTGGTTGATTGTGGATAATAGGCTGGCTTGCAATCTTGTCTCTTTTTTTCACAAAGTCTATACCTTAAATAAGCCCACATGTTTCTTTTCTAGAATTTGTCACATTCACAATGTGCATAACCATCATACAAGACAGGTTGCAAAGGGCTTAATTGCTGTACCTCTTGCAAAATCATGCTCAATGCAAAAAACGGTCTTATATAGCGCTATATCTTTGTGGAACAAGCTTCCTGATAATGTTAGAAGCATAGATTCAGTAATTGTTTTTAAAAAATGTCTTAAAAAGCAATGCCTTGACAGGCAGAAGGCATAGATTATTATTATTTTAAGTCTGTTTGATTTTTGGTTCCTTCAGGGTTACTTTAAAGTTTAACATGTCCTATTACTGACTTGTCAGTGTTATTTGTCACTGTTGTTACTGTTGCTATTGGTATGTTATTGTTGTATTGAATATGTTTTGTTTTGATTTTTTTATTATTTTTAAATTTTGTCTTGTTTATAATTATTGTTCTTCTATAATTAGTATTCTATAATTATTCTCTTGAATGATTGTTTATTCTTTATAATTATTCTTTATATATAGTTGGTGAGAATTTTGTCATTATGGGTACTATGCAGCTTTTCATATTATTTGTAATTTAGTTTTATTTTATGTGCATTTGATTATTTTATGTCCTTTTTTAATGGACCCCAGGAAGAGTAGCTGCTTCCAGGTGTAGCAGCTAATGGGGATCTCAATAAAATCAAATCTGCCAATGTTGGATGCACGACCCAGTAGGGGCGAAGTTTGCAGAACAGTGAATATGATAAATGGAGGTTGGTCTGCTCAGCAAAGAACATCAAATGGAGGTTCTTCATTGAATCCAAAAGCAATCTTTTCTGCATTTTCTTCTTTTCTTTTGTCACTGTGTGCTTTTTTCCAGATGTGATCCTGCTGACATTGTCACGTATAAGGAAGATTTTCACCACTGACATAAGCTTGGCAGCAGTCCACTCATGCTTCTTCCTTTAATACCTGCAGATATTTTCATTTGTGACTTTTGCCCACCTCCTTCTTGAAAATCTAAAAACCTCCTCTGCCAATCTCTGTAGCCTGTACTTCAAGATTTTGCTGGTGACTATTCTTGCAATTACTTGGTGAGCCAACTGCAGCTACTCTGTCACTCCAGGACGCTGTGGAGAGTGTGTCTGTTATTGTCCATTATAGCTTTCAGATTGTTCAATGTGCCCCTCTCCACCACAGTTCTTAGTGGATCCAGTCTCCTGCCAAGCACTGAGCCAGCTTTTTCAACCAGCTTGTCCAGTCGCTTGATGTTTTTGTCTGTCAGGCTGCTTCCCCAGCACACTGCAGTGTAGAAGAGTGCGCTGGTCACCCCTGTGTGATAGAACATGGTCAACATCTCCACACACACATCAAAGGACCTCAGTGTCCGCAAGAAGAACAGGCGGCTCTGCCCCTTCCTGTAGAGGGTGTCAGTACTAGAGGACCAGTCCAGTTTATCATTCAAGAGGACCCCCAGATATTTGTAGGTGTGCACCACCTCAGTGTCCTCCCCCTGTAGAGACTGGTTGATGGGCTGACCTCTTTTTTTCTCAGGTCTACTACCATCTCCATGGTTTTGGCTGTGTTCAGGTGGAGACAGCACTTACTACACCAGTCCCTGAAGGCATCCACAAGATCCCTCCTGATCGCTCCTGATACAAGCCAAAATAGCTGTATCATCACAGTATTTTTGTATGTGGCAGGACTCTGACTTGTACTTAAAGTCCACTGTGTAACTGGAATGGTGCTAAAACAGTTCCCCGTGGAGCACTAGTGCTGCTCCTGATTATCATGGACACACAGCTTCCAAGCCTGATATACTGAGGCCACTCTGTCAAGTAGTCTTTATCCAGGAGATCAGGAAGTGATGTACTCCTATCCCCTCCATCCCGTCTCTCAGTAAGGGGGGCTTGATGGTATTAAACACACTTGAAAAGTCAAGGAAAATGATCCTCATACAACATCCCGGCTCCTCCAAGTAGGTGTAGGCCCGGGGAGCATGTAAAGAACCACATCTTCCACTCCCATGTGCTCCTGATAGGCAAACTGGAGGGGGGCCACACCATCAGTGACCTCTGACTTCAGGAAATGGGGACCAGGCGCTCCAGAATCGTCATAATGTTTGATGTTAAGGCCACCGGTCGGTAGTCATTTAACTTAGCCAGGTGCCCAACTCTGGGCACCGGTATGAGACAAGATGTTTTCCACTGCCCCGGGACTTTGCCTGTTTGAAGACTCAGTCTTTCAGGAGCCTTGGACACACTCCATCCAGGCCTGCAGGTTTCTCTGTACTCAGTCTCCTGAGCTCCGCCCTCACCTCGTCTGCTGTAAAGGACAGTGGTAGTTGGCCGTGGATGGTAGATGTAGCTGCAGCTGTAGCTGTAGTTGCAGTAGTGGGGTAGGGGCTACTTCCAGTTGACAGTGGAGAAGGAGCAGGTGACACTGTAGAAGGGGGGCTGGATGCACGGGTAGGGTGAACACTGACCCCGCCCCCATCAAACCTGACCTCTTAAAGAACAGGTTTAAGTTGTTGGCTTTGTCCACATCACCATCCATAAAATCCGTTACTCATTCCCTTCCACACCTCTCTGATGTTGTTCTGCTGCAGCTTACTCTCCACCTTTCTTTTGTAGTCCACCTTTGCCTGTCTTAGTCTCTGCTTCAGCTTATGCCTAACCTCCCTGAGCCTCTCCTTGTCCTTTTTCTTGAATGCCAGCTTTTTCTAGTTGAGGAGCTGCCTGATATTATTGTTCACCCAGGGTTTATTATTGGGGAAGCAGCATACAGTCTTTATCTATGGAGAACAAAAAATGACATAAGTATAAATAAATAAATAAATGTATAAATAAATAATTAAATACACGAATAAATGAAAAACCAAGGACATTTTGGTAATAAAAAAGGCTATTTCTGTATTTTTACATTTATTTATTTATACATATATTTATTTATTCTTTTATTTCTACATTTATTTATTTATTTCTACATTTATTTATTTATTTATTTATTTCCACATTTATTTATTTATTTATACATTTATTTATTTCCACATTTATTTATTTATTTATACATTTATTTATTTCCACATTTATTTATTTATACATTTATTTATTTCCACATTTATTTATTTATTTATTTCCACATTTATTTATTTATACATTTATTTATTTCTGTGTCAGTGTCACACAGAAATGTAAATATGCTAATTGGGTGGGCAGGCCTACGTCAGTGGATGTGATTGGATCGGATTAGAGTGCCTTGAGAGAGGCAAGGCACTCTAGATCGGATCTACTAGTGCTGCCTTGATTTGGCTGGCTCTCACGTAAGCCTTTAGCTTGCTATTAGCAATGGATAGTTTTGTGCGGGCTATTGCTGCTGATTTAAGAGCATTAGCGGACAGTTTCGATAACAGCGAACCTACCGACTATCTTCAGTTTCGTTTCAAGAGATTACTCGAAGATTGAGCTCAACTCTCAGCTGATAGGGACATAGAAGTTGACGTGGTGCTAGATGGTCTCCAAGAAGCTGCCCACGAACTTCAAATCCGATCAATTACAAGTAAAAGTACTGGTGTTAGAAAAATACTCAAGTAAAAGTACAGAGTAGGCTATTCGCCAAAAAAACTACTCAGAGTATTAGTTACTTTTAACCGTTGATATCACAGTCACCTCTTCAGTTAAAATGCATTTTAAAGCAAAACACACAAAATTTAGAGCCCTAGTCTGCAAAAGACTAGTAAAGCAAAAGTTAAAATGCATTTTAACACCAGTACTTTTACTTGTAATTGATTAATATTTTAGCAATGTAACAGTACTTGTACTTGAGTACAGATTTTCAGTACTCTTTCCACCACTGGCAAAAGCACCCTGAATGTAAATAAGACAGACTAGACGGAATTTTAATAGATTGACATAACGTTACACACATTACCTTATCCCATACTGTGCCATCCTCCGATGAAATGTTCTCTCACACACGCCGAACAACTGTGCAATGTCTCCAACGGTGTGTCCTAAAAGCAGGTGAGCTTCAATTCAGTGGCGGCTGCTGGTCTTTCAAACAGGGGAAGCTCACTTTAACTTTACATCATAAAATTTGTCATATTTTAGCGAGGCAGTAACTTATAAAAGGAACATTTAATTGAAGCCGTTTTTCAACCACACTCATGCCATAGAACCATACCTGTCAAGTTTTGGATTTGAAAATAAGGGAAATTTTCCGGTGCTCGCTGCGAGCCGTCCCACCACCCCAACCAAGCTCCAGTATCCCTTACATTTTGAGACAGGTGTACAAGATATCTAGAAACAACTTGTCAACCGCTTACTAACTACAATTAGGTGATCAGAATCTGATAGGCCAACCTTTATTGACATTGAAATGCGGTGAACATTCCTACGTTATAATACAGCCTCAATGAAAACACAAAGGGTGTATGAAGCACATTTATTTATGGTTTATAAAACGGGTGCTTCCCATCCTTAAATGTGATTGACTGAGCCGCGTTCAGGGCCGTTGTAAAACTCATTGTAACCCACTGGTAGACAGCAGCATCTGTGTTGCTTGGCAACCATTCTGTCCACTCCATCTTGCTTAGTGGAAGAATGAATAGTTCTCAGTTTTATTGTTGCATTATTACCAATAAATTGATTATTTTTTTTCTGTGTGTGTGTTTATTTTATGGGCTATATGTAGGGTAACCGTTTTATAAAAGCTATAAGCCCCGAGAAGCTGTGAGTTACAGTGATTTTACAACGGCGGAGGGGCCCTGAACGCCCCTCAGCCGTTGTAACATCACTGTAACTCACGGCCTCTCGGGGCTTATTGCTTAAACATATTTTCAGTTCATAATGTGCCCCATCCTGCTCCTCTGTAGGAAAGTAAAGTCGCTGTCCCATTTTTCGAGATATTTGCAGGACTTCTTTGTTTTTTTGCCAGGAATGCCTTCTCCTTCGACACATACATCCATCTCTCTCTGTTGTTGTTCCGGGTTTTTGTTCCCGTTGTCGGCACTAACCTCGCGATAACTGCCACCCAGGCTACTGCAGGTGGCAGTTCTCGCGAGGCTAGTGACAGTTCAGTTTGGAGAGGCAGAGGAATGTTGTTTTTTATTATAATACGGGAGATTTACGGGAGAATACTAATACGGGAGGACGGCGGGAAAGAGGGGTAAAATACGGTAGTTTCTCGGCCAAAACGGGAGACTTGACAGCTATGACTCAGAAGACTCCACTTGCAAAATCCGCGATGGGACTGAGCTGAGCTGTCAAATCTCCAAATAGCTGTCAATCAAAACGGGATTCAGCCTTTCGACTGATCCTCCAATCATCATGCAGAAGCTCAGCGTCCAGCCCGGCCGAGGCCCGCCCACAGCTCCATTCACCCCCAGAGATGCTGAGCGTCCGGGGGCGGGACAAAATCGTGGCATTTATCCAATGACCGTCGAGTTTCGAGGCAATGAAAAAAACTGTTCCCTGCAGTCCCATTGAAGTGCATGGACGCTCAGCTTCTACAGGCAAATGCCATAGACCGTATGAGAAAACTGCGCTACGGGAATGTATGAGAAGTTAACAACATCGATAAGTAGCTGATTCTGAACGAACTCGTCTTCGAGATGAACGTGTTTTAACGCATCTGTAGTCAATGAAATGTTAACACAACCGTACATATTTGACCATTCAATTTTTGACATTTTAGGGGAAGCTGAGCTTCCCTTGTAGTCCTAAAGAAATCGCCTCTGCTCTAGACATCTAGGCAACTGCCCAATTTGCTGTCTTTCCTCTGTGTTGTAGATGTGTTTTTAATTTCCCACAGTACGAGAAGGCAGCAATTGAGACGATCATGGGATTTGAAATCGTTTGCTTCTGTCTGGTTTGCCCAGTTGACCAATCGGGCTTTACTAACGTAGGCCTGCCCACCTAATTAGCATATTTACATTTCTGTGTGACACTGACACAGAAATAAATAAATGTATAAATAAATAAATGTGGAAATAAATAAATAAATAAATATGGAAATAAATAAATGTATAAATAAATAAATGTGGAAATAAATAAATGTGGAAATAAATAAATGTATAAATAAATAAATGTGGAAATAAATAAATAAATGTAGAAATAAATAAATAAATGTAGAAATAAAATAATAAATAAATATATGTAGAAATAAATAAATGTAAAAATACAGAAATAGCCTTTTTTATTACCAAAATGTCCTTGGTTTTTCATTTATTCGTGTATTTAATTATTTATTTATACATTTATTTATTTATTTATTTATTTATTTATACTTATGTCATTTTTTGTTCTCCACAGTACAGTCCAGTCTATACATTCAAAACAGTCCCTGAGAGACTCACTGGTCTCTGGGGACCACTTCCTGACTGAGCGGGTGGTTCAAGACAACTTTAATACACGGGGTTTGTTTGTAGGCTGGAGAGAGACCAGATTATAATCTGATCTGCCAAGAGGTGGTAGGACAGAGGCACAATCCAGTGTCTTATTCTCCCTGGTGGGACAGTCCACATACTGAAAAAACCCAGTCAGATGGGAGGAGAGAGAAGTGTTGTTAAATCCCCTGTTATTGCAATAAATGCACCAGGATGCTGGGTCATCATGGCTGATGTCACACGCTACTGCCGTTGCTGCCCACGGTGGAATGTAAACAACAATGGCGACAATGTGTGAAGACTCCCATGGTACATAATACGGTCTAAAACCGACTGCCAACAGTTCAATATCCTGACAGCAGATCTTGACCTTCATGTCCAGGATTACAACATTTATTGTTCACAAGCAAGATCAATCCTCCACCTTTGTTTTTGCCTCTGCCCCATAAGGACCGACAGCAGGAAAGGCATGTGTTTCCACCTCCTAGCCTTTAACTCAGCTCCTGCGCTGTAGCCTCCGTATCGGGTGTTAAACGCCGTAAGTGGTTCTTTTCAGAGCCAGGAGATCGTCCCTCATGTACACAACTTTACTCATCACAATCGAAAGATTAACAATCATTAAAATAGGAAAAAACGCACTCAAACATGACTCAACAACATGAGCTACTCAGACTTGCTGCCACTCTAACCAGCGCATCTTTCATAACATGAAAAATGATCTTAAAATACAATTACAATGAAATAGAAAAATACCTAACTGATGCAAAATCCCTCTGCTTTGTCCCTCTGGTTGGAGGAAGAAGTTTGATAGTTTGAGTATGTAGGTAGCGTGAAGACTTGCATTTACATTGTCAGGTCTTTCACTTCGGTCTGCAGGTCCTGGTTGATTTAAACTAGTTAAAGCTGTAACAGTGAAATACTTTAAAATGCGCAGTACAGCAGTAAGCGCAAGTTCTGTTATTTTACATGAATGATGTAGAATGTACAGATCTGAAACTAAAAATGTCCTGAAAGCATCTTGCTGGCAGCACACAGACTTTATAGTGTCATATTTATGACATTTTATATAAAATATCATATGCATTGAAATTACATCTTCGTGTAGACCACATTTTACCTACCACTACAATATGAATTTGGAAACATATCTTACACACTAAACAATATTGTTGCTCTTTTGACCTACAACTGAACAAATGATCAAAATATATAAACAAATTTGTAATTTTGACACGTTGATGCTGTAACTACATTTTAGTTGGTTAAAAGGGGGTGAAAAGAGATCTTAGATGTTCAGACTTAATATCAGCCAGTTTTCAAACAGAAATCAACGTTGAAATCCCAGACTGTGCTCACTAGATCTGGTTGGAGGAAGTTTGATATGGTGGAAACCTGTAAATAAAATAAGTATTGTAAAGAAATATATTTTCACTGAGGAAAGGGTAAAGGTGCATCGATATATATCTTTGAGCATAGGACTGTTATTATGCAAGTGACATTTCTGTACAGTTAACAGTAAAGTGGACATGTTTTCACTTTAACTTTATATGTGTGTGTGCAGTTTCGTATAAAACACATGTATAATTTTAAAAAAAGTTTTCAGTCATAGCTGTAACCCAAGCTCACACTCTGTGTAACTCTCCTGACAGTTGCCAGTGTGCCTCCAACACATTCACTTATTCCCACAATCCCCTGCAGCCTGTTGCAGTAGGGCAGGGGTTATGGTCTCTAGCACCACCCAGTGGTCACTGCCAAGATTACACAGTCAAACGCCTTACAGAGAACAACATATTACATCTAAAATTGTTTTATGCCAGATACTGCACACTATGACCACACAATGACAATGTAATGCATTGCAATACATGTGCAATCAGGCAACAGTATTGTTTAACATTGTTTATATGCCACTGTCGTGTTTCAAGACTGATATAGAAACTTGTCAACATTAAGATGTTTATAATTATGGCTTAACTTATGGGAATCGATGCAATGTGGTGACAGTGACAATCTGGTAAGATGCTTAAAAAAGTACATGAACCTGGTCTCAGTCCCCTCAAGCTGGGAGCCTGCACCATATGTGCTGCATATCTCAGTCAGAGTAACTCGTGTGAATGTAAATTCTTGCTATAGAAGACATGTATCCATAAAAATATAATGCAGATATTAATTTAATAATAGTTTATGTACCAGCATATCATGCATGACTTGTTACTTAAAGTTTATTCATAACAATAACTTTTCCGAGCAAGGAAGGAAGTTGGAAAAAGTTGAAATATAACATGCCGTGCATAGACTTTCTCAAGAATGTAATAAAAACATGATAAAGCATGATGATGGTAACAGCAGGATGAACATGAGAACGTTGTTTCAATAATTGAATAAAAACATGATAAAACACCATGACAATACAGATGTTCACTAGGATGTATGACCTTGCAGCAGTTGACCTTCGACCACTTCTCCCCTTCTCCCACCTAAAACATTTTGACAAAATTTCGAAAACAGTTGAAACATGTAATGCATAATTTTCTTAATAAAATTATGATGACACATCATTGCGGTACATTAGGATGTAGCTAAAGTGGAATGTATGTAAGTTTGCTAAGAAGGGGAGTAGTATATAGGGGGCACCTTTGCGCGTGCATGTGAAATGCGCGTGCACGTGCACGTGAAATGCGCGTGCGTCGGTGCACGCGCGTGCGTGACGAAATATGAAATTTTGAATTATGAAATATGATTTATGATCACGAATGATTTATGACACCCCCCCCCCCCCCCTTTTTTTTTTGTTATTATTATTATTAATGGGGAGGGGGAATGCATGCGGCATCACAGCAAACATCTGTTTTACCTCCTCTTTCTCCACAGCGCACAGCGTAGTCCACTGAGACCGCTCCAGCAGTTTTCTAGCGGGTTTAACACCTAAGACACAATGTTTTAACGCTACTTTATATGAATATTAGGCTGTCGGATACAGAATACTGCTAACATAGCTATGGTATTGTTTTGTTTTGCTTTTTTTTTATCCCCCAACAGTAGCCTAAATCATATAAAATAAACAAATGTTTCTACTGATCTAAAGAAGCGGAAGGTATCTGTTTCAAAGCATGCTGTGTTAATTCAACAACGCGGCGGCACGATGTCCGAACGCAGAGGAACTACTACCAGCCCCCGCTGCTGCTTTTTTTGTTTTCCCCCCAATAAAACCATATAAAATAAACAAATGACTCTTCTTCTGATCTAAAGGAGAGGAAGGTAGCTGGTTGTGTGACAAATGTTAATTTAACACCTCAGCGCCAGGATGTCCGAAATCAAAGGAATTATGAATGTACGGGTGTTTTTACGACGTCCCCCCTGTTGTGCAGCATCTGTTTGGGGTAATAAAATATTCAGACACGCCCGGGCAAAACACGTGAAGAAAGTACAGTACACTGTAACAAATTGCTGTAATATCGGATTATTGGCGGTTAGAAGTTCCGAGAGGAGAGGAAGCAATGGTGGAGCCTGTATAGTCACCGGAGCAAGGCTAAGAATTCAGCGCATTGGTGAGTAATATTTGTTTCAGTGACGGTAATTTTCCATAACTTTAGCTAAGACAAATGTAGCATTTAGCACGAGGGCAGTCGGCATTGTCTTCACATGCATTTCTCCGATAAACAGGCAACATTACAGCTAAGGTAACATGCATTTATGCACTCGGCTGCAGAAGGGGATTGGAGTAATGTGGGGGTAATGTCGGCAGAGAAAGTTGTATTTGGTTAAGTTTTAAGTTAGTGGTGTTTTGGACCGAGCTGGAAATGCTCACTTCGTAGAAATTGGGTTTAAATGGGATCTATGCAAGTTCGCTCGCTTTTCCGCTGTTTTCCACTGCTCCTCTCGTCCATGTGCAATTGTTTACAACGAAACCGGCGAAAAATCAATAAATTGAGTGGTGGATAATGATATAACACGCGCGATGTTGCTGCATGTGTGTTTGTGTAGTCTCAACCGTCATAAACAAAAGATTACGGAGGTTTGTGTCGCGGTGCGGATAGGAGAGACAAGGGCTGGGACACCGGGGCGGAGGCCAGGTACTGTACTGATGTTGCAAGGTTGGTTTTCAGCCGTGAGACGGCAGGTAGCAGGCAGAGAGCCTCCGGCAGGCAGAGAGCCTCCGTTCTCACCCGTAACGAATCACAAATCATGTGGCAAAACGAACGTTGCATCGGTGCAACGCTTTCACATGTTTCACAAAACACTGAATAACATCTGGACCGTTTATGATAGCGACGAGCTATGAACGACATATGAATCGCGAGATTCTCTGCTTTCCGAGGGTCCTTGAATGGTGCCTCTACGACAACAAGGGACGGTATTGGGTGCGTGTAATCACGTGGTACGGGGCAGACGCTAAACAGAGCGGAGCAGCCGAATAAATAAATAATAATAAATAATAAAGTAATAATCTACCATGTCTTGTGTTTTGCAACTTGTGCATCATATTGTTACAGACCTGAAGGGATCCACACACAGTGAGCACCACCACTGAAGCCCACGGTGATCAAACACAATTGAAGGGGATTTTGAGGTAAAAAAAAAACATTTTGTACAATTTACAGTTTAAATTGTGACAGCGCAATATGAAAACACCCAATGCATAAGGTTTCTTTTCTTTGGATGCAAGTTACAATGTGTTACTGCCAAATAACTTTTGTCCCCCTGGGTTTGTTACAGCCAGTAATGTTAATCTCATTTAGAAAATAAATAAAAACACTAAATTGACCTTTGTCTAACTTCATGTGAAAAGCGGTGACACTAGACATTCTCTGTCTGTCACACACACACACACACACACACACACACACACACACACACACACAAACTACAGTGCAAAATGAACTTTTTTCTCCACCTGTAAATGGCTAGTGAATCCTCAGATTTTACCAGCCACTGGTAGGTGATAATTTGCAACGCTGACATAGTGTACGCTCTGGAATAGATTTTCTTGCTCCATTATCACCTGCTTTGATGGACAATTAAGTCTTGAATCATGAACTTCATGAGTCAATGCATGTGTGAATGACTGTGAGGCTAATTCAGCATGACTTGTGTTTTGCAACTTGTGCATCTTTTAGCTACAGGTGGAGGGATGCCAAGGGAAGCCACATGCAGTGAGTGCCACCACTGAAGACCTGAAGTAAAACACATAGGAGAAGGGGATTTTCAGGTGAAAATATTTTTCATTTGACTACGCAGTCTGTTGCAGTGAAAGTTTATTTGGGATTCAGTTTGTGTCCAGGTTACCTCAAGTAAATTAAATTTGCCTACACACAATTATCTCAGCCAAGAAATCATGCATTCAGTTGTGCATGTGTCTGTCATCTCACAAACTAGGCATCAGGCTAGAATTTTATGTGCACACACATAGCTGTATGTAAAAAAACCTTCTGTGGTTAAATCGTTTCAAACCCATTAGTACATGTTAAAATAATTGATATTAATGTAAAAAATAGCTACTTCCCCAGTATTGCATGAGCAACCTGTAAAATGTAGAGAGCTAAACTATGCACATTTGTTGTTTTTAGTCGTTGTTGTTTAAATAACATTTTTATCTTTTCTCTTTCATTTTGCTCTACGTAGGTGAAAAATGTATCACAGCAAGCAGTGTGCACATGAGAGTAAAACTATAATAGGTTTTACTAATCATATGAAACTCCACAGTAATGCAGCAAACTGCCCTTTTACCTGTGGTGTACCTAATTGTACTCGTGCATTCAGTAAATTTGCAGCTTTCAAGTCTCATTTGTACAGAGATCATAAAGGGTACAAGTCTGACAAAAGTACTACAGATGAGCCTACAGGTACAACGCTGAGTTGTCAGATTGAATTTTGTCAGGGTATATTCACAAATGTGAAGGAGTTGCTTAATCATCTGAAAGGTCATATAACAGAGGGCAGAAAAATAACATGTCCCTTCAGGGCTTGTGAGAAAACATTTGGTGTAAAATCGACATTTGCATCAAACATTTCGAGAACACACAAAAAAAGTTTGGCAGGAGAAATACGCGAGGTGGTGTTTCCACACCCAGCGCAAGAAACACAATTTGAAACCCCTTCCCAACCTGTGAGTCCGCCCTCTACCTCTCTCTCTGAGTATGAAGGACATACAGACACAGAACTGGATGATGTTGTGGATGAAGACCTCTTTTTAAAAAACTTGTCTCTGTTTAACTTGAGGCTTCAGGCTAAATTAGTTTTACCAGCATCAGTAATTCAGACTATTATTGAGGAAGTCCAGGACATCCATGATGCTGCTCAGTTGCATATCTTTTCCAAACTCAAAGAGAAATTGTCTCTGCTTGGGATTCCTGACACGGATATCACTAATGTAATTGAAGAGCTCACAAAAAAATGACATATTAAAAAAAGGCAACAACATTTTGCGTACAGATCAGCGTCGCAAGTCAGTATTCAAAAACCACTTCAACTATGTTGCACCTCTGCCTTTGTATTTAGGGGTAACTGACTCAGGGAAAGAATGCTTCGCACAGTATGTGCCAATAAAAGAAACTATTACTTCTCTCTTTGAATCTGAGGCTTTCAGAAAACAGCGTGAAAAGTCCCATTCACGCCTCTCGTCCCCTGATGTGCTGGAAGATGTATGGGATGGACAGAATATGACTGATAATGTCTTGCTTAAAACAGAAACCTCATCTTTAGCCTTGATTCTCTATCAAGATTCTTTTGAGGTAGTCAATCCGTTAGTATCAGCCCGAAAAAACATAAGGTATTGGCAGTTTATCTGACACTTTGGTGATGTTTTGCCCTACAACAGATCAAACATCGACCACATGCAGCTTGTTCTTCTCTGTAGAGAACAAGACTTCAAGTCATTTGGACAGGAAATGGTCTTCAGTACACTGATAAAAGATCTGAAAGAGCTGGAGGACAGTGGCATTGTTTTGAGTAAAGGCAAAGTCATCAAAGGTTTTGTATGTGCGATAGCTGGAGATAATCTCGGCTCTCACAGTATTGGTGGCTTTGTGGAAAACTTCAGCAAGAGTTCCCATTTCTGTAGGTTTTGTGATGTAGACAGAGTGACATTTCAGTTGAGTCCACTGTCCACTGGGTCAAAGAGAACAAAACAATCATATCAGCAGCATGTACATGAACTGAGAGCAGGCAACACAGATACAGTGTGTGGCATAAAATTTGACTCTGTGTTCAACCAGCTTTGTTACTTTCATGTTTGCCAGCCTGGTCTTCCACCATGTCTTGGACATGACCTTTTTGAGGGCGTTGTATCTGTTGACCTGGCATTGTGTATCAACCACTTGGCAAACCAGGAAAAACAGTTCTCCTGTGTTGAGTTGAACAGAAGAATAAGTCGGTTCGCATATCTTGGAAATGAAGCAGATGACAAACCGCCTGAGTTCAGCCCCGGTAGTGAGAAGTTGAGTGGTCATGCTGTACAGAATTGGTGTCTCTTGAGAGTACTGCCTCTGTTAATTGGTGACAGGATCAACAATCCCTCTGAAAATGGTGTCTGGAAGTTGATTTTGCTCTTGAGAGAGATAGTTGCTTATGTGTGTGCACCAGCAATTACTGCAGATCAGATTGCCTACTTGAATGTTCTTATTGAGGAATACATTCAGTCCAGAGTAGAGCTGTTTCCACACCATCCTCTTAAACCTAAGCACCACTATCTCTGTCACTATCCTGAGCTTATTCTTCAGTTTGGACCTCTCATCTGTCTTTGGACATTGAGATTTGAGAGCAAGCATACTTTTTTTAAACAGTGTGCCAGGAAACTACCCAACTTCAAAAACTTGTGTGCTACTCTTGCAGAGCGACACCAGCTCCTCCAAGCATACTTAGGTGCAGAAAGTTTTTTCCCTCCTGTCGTACAAGTTGAAAAAGGAACTGAGTTCTATGTTGATGACTATAGTGAGAGAATCAAGGTAGCAACTGCACCATTTAACTTCACACATGACTCTACTGTAGCCACATGTGCTGTCAATGTCAAAGGGACAAAGTACAAAAAGGAATGCATGTTGTTTTAGGACAAGATGATGAGGGCCTTCACATTGGTGAGATCATATTGATTTTGATCCACCGTGGTGACTGTGTGTACTTTATTGTGGGAAGGCAGAAAGCTGTGGATTTTCCTGATTTGGGTGTCCACAGTTTAACAGAAGTTGTCCAGGAGTCAGGCTGCCCCTAGTTTTTCATCCCATAAAAGCAAGCAAGGTGAAAAAACGGTCCGTAATAGACTCACTGGGGTACACTACCACCCCACAAAGGACACCTGCTTCAACGCGTTCAGTACCTCACAGACTAAACACTTCACAGTGGGAGAATTTTTAATAAAAGGGTGTGTGTAATTTTGTTACAATTGTTTTGATTTCTTTATCTTTTATAATATTTACTTTTGAATGTATTTTTCTTTGTACCTCTCGACCTATTGAATGTTTTTCATGTTTAACTCTTGAACGGTTGAATGTATTTTTGTTTTTCATTATTACTATCATTATTAAATTCTTGACCAAATGAATGTGTTCTGCAAAATGTGTTAAATAAATGGAATGTCTGAACTGTAGATCATGCTTTCTGTCTCTTTATTTATTAGAATTATTCGCTGTTACACAACATGTTGCCACACTGTACACATGTGAAATTATATCCACGGCATACAGAGGGCTGTATTTTGTTTACAAACTTGCACACCATAGCATCGTTGCGTGCCAGATTAGCACTATACATGTTTAACATTCTTGTAAAAGGAATCCCCCTTTGTATATGACACAGAAAAAAGACACAATGCTGTCCACAGGTTGTAGAGTAGTTGTTCTGAACCTGCCTCTGCATCAAAGTCTCAGTGCTTGACAGTGGCCAGGAAGGTTGTAAAGCAGCATCCCAAAAGCTTGCAGATGTCATGAAAGATGGCAACACTCCTCTGGGATTTGTGCTCACTAGGAAGCATGTATCATTGTGTTGTAAGATTGTCGTTGTTTATTTGAATCCATTACCTTGTTTGCATGTATGTCATGTTAATTTTAGATGTATATATCCTGTGAGTTAAAAGCCTTAAGGATCATGTTAGGTACCTGATGTGTAGAGGTGGATACAGAAACTGTAGTTTATTGTAGTATTGTTACTTAAGAAGAAGATATACTTTATTAATCCCTGAGGGGGAATTCTTTTTTTTTTTCACTCTGTTGTCATATACACACAGGCCAGAAATACACACACACACACACACGCACACACACACACACGCACAAACACAACTTATACATGCATTAAATGGAGACATGTCAGAGCGAGGGGGCTGCCTTTGACAGGCGCTGCAAGCAGTTGGAGGTTTGGTGCCTTGCTCAACGGCATCTTGGCAGTGCCCAGGGGGCGAGCTGGTGCTTCTTCAGCTACCAGTCCATACCCCATGCTTGGCCCGTATGGGGGCTTCAACAGCGACCCTCTGGTTCCCAAACCCGGTCCCCTCAGAAGAAGAAGTATATAGCAAAAATAGTACATATGCAGACTGTCTTGCTGCTGCTTTGTGGGCAGGTAGTGTACAGTGGGTTTAGCAGTGATTTTTTTATTGACAACAGCTACCTGCTGCTGCTGCTGCTGGAAACAAGGCTGAGAGACTGAACAAAAGCAGAAGCTGTGGGCTGTAAACCAAAACAGCAGAGAGAGACTGAACTAAGATGAACTGCAGAGTTGGTGATAATCTTCTATGGGTTTGCCACCATTAGATTGGCTGCTTTGCTTGACTTGGTGTGATTCTGCATGTCAGCTCAACGTGTCAGGGATTTGCATCACCTATACAATAGTTCTACCCCCTTAACCCAATCCCCTGTTGGCATTGTACATGTGTGCAAACGATGGATACATTACATTTTCACATTATTATGTAGTGGATACATTGAAACTTTATGTTAAAACAACGCTGTGATCAATGTGTGGTTTACCTGTGACCCATCACTGTCCCAGCCCAGCACTTAGGTCTTAGTCCATACCTTTGTCACATCTCCTATTATAACGCAGTACTCTCTGACCATCCCATCAAACTCATTAACAAGCTTCAAATCATTCAAAACTCTGCTGCCCGGTTCATCACCTGCACCAAATCATCTGACCACATCACCCCCATTCTCATCCAACTACACTGGCTCCCTGTTCAGTACCGGATTGATTACAAAAACCCTCTGCTCACTTTCAAAGCCCTCCACAACCTAGTCTACCTCCTCTAGAAGTTCACCCCCTCCCACTCCCTGCGCTCTTCCTCTGCTGGTCGCCTGACCATTCCCACCTCACGCCTCAGCACCATGGGTGCCAGGGCAGCTGCACTGCCCCCTGGGCACTGCCAAGATGCCGTTGAGCAAGGCACCAAACCTCCAACTGCTTGCAGCGCCTGTCAAAGGCAGCCCCCTCGCTCTGACATGTCTCCATTTAATGCATGTATAAGTTGTGTTTGTGCGTGTGTGTGTGTGTGCGTGTGTGTATTTCTGGCCTGTGTGTATATGACAACAGAGTGAAAAAAAAAAGAATTCCCCCTCAGGGATTAATAAAGTATATCTTCTTCTTAAGTAACAATACTACAATAAACTACAGTTTCTGTATCCACCTCTACACATCAGGTACCTAACATGATCCTTAAGGCTTTTAACTCACAGGATATATACATCTAAAATTAACATGACATACATGCAAACAAGGTAATGGATTCAAATAAACAACGACAATCTTACAACACAATGATACATGCTTCCTAGTGAGCACAAATCCCAGAGGAGTGTTGCCATCTTTCATGACATCTGCAAGCTTTTGGGATGCTGCTTTACAACCTTCCTGGCCACTGTCAAGCACTGAGACTTTGATGCAGAGGCAGGTTCAGAACAACTACTCTACAACCTGTGGACAGCATTGTGTCTTTTTTCTGTGTCATATACAAAGGGGGATTCCTTTTACAAGAATGTTAAACATGTATAGTGCTAATCTGGCACGCAACGATGCTATGGTGTGCAAGTTTGTAAACAAAATACAGCCCTCTGTATGCCATGGATATAATTTCACATGTGTACAGTGTGGCAACATGTTGTGTAACAGCGAATAATTCTAATAAATAAAGAGACAGAAAGCATGATCTACAGTTCAGACATTCCATTTATTTAACACATTTTGCAGAACACATTCATTTGGTCAAGAATTTAATAATGATAGTAATAATGAAAAACAAAAATACATTCAACCGTTCAAGAGTTAAACATGAAAAACATTCAATAGGTCGAGAGGTACAAAGAAAAATACATTCAAAAGTAAATATTATAAAAGATAAAGAAATCAAAACAATTGTAACAAAATTACACACACCCTTTTATTAAAAATTCTCCCACTGTGAAGTGTTTAGTCTGTGAGGTACTGAACGCGTTGAAGCAGGTGTCCTTTGTGGGGTGGTAGTGTACCCCAGTGAGTCTATTACGGACCGTTTTTTCACCTTGCTTGCTTTTATGGGATGAAAAACTAGGGGCAGCCTGACTCCTGGACAACTTCTGTTAAACTGTGGACACCCAAATCAGGAAAATCCACAGCTTTCTGCCTTCCCACAATAAAGTACACACAGTCACCACGGTGGATCAAAATCAATATGATCTCACCAATGTGAAGGCCCTCATCATCTTGTCCTAAAACAACATGCATTCCTTTTTGTACTTTGTCCCTTTGACATTGACAGCACATGTGGCTACAGTAGAGTCATGTGTGAAGTTAAATGGTGCAGTTGCTACCTTGATTCTCTCACTATAGTCATCAACATAGAACTCAGTTCCTTTTTCAACTTGTACGACAGGAGGGAAAAAACTTTCTGCACCTAAGTATGCTTGGAGGAGCTGGTGTCGCTCTGCAAGAGTAGCACACAAGTTTTTGAAGTTGGGTAGTTTCCTGGCACACTGTTTAAAAAAAGTATGCTTGCTCTCAAATCTCAATGTCCAAAGACAGATGAGAGGTCCAAACTGAAGAATAAGCTCAGGATAGTGACAGAGATAGTGGTGCTTAGGTTTAAGAGGATGGTGTGGAAACAGCTCTACTCTGGACTGAATGTATTCCTCAATAAGAACATTCAAGTAGGCAATCTGATCTGCAGTAATTGCTGGTGCACACACATAAGCAACTATCTCTCTCAAGAGCAAAATCAACTTCCAGACACCATTTTCAGAGGGATTGTTGATCCTGTCACCAATTAACAGAGAAAGAAAGTAACAAAGCTGGTTGAACACAGAGTCAAATTTTATGCCACACACTGTATCTGTGTTGCCTGCTCTCAGTTCATGTACATGCTGCTGATATGATTGTTTTGTTCTCTTTGACCCAGTGGACAGTGGACTCAACTGAAATGTCACTCTGTCTACATCACAAAACCTACAGAAATGGGAACTCTTGCTGAAGTTTTCCACAAAGCCACCAATACTGTGAGAGCCGAGATTATCTCCAGCTATCGCACATACAAAACCTTTGATGACTTTGCCTTTACTCAAAACAATGCCACTGTCCTCCAGCTCTTTCAGATCTTTTATCAGTGTACTGAAGACCATTTCCTGTCCGAATGACTTGAAGTCTTGTTCTCTACAGAGAAGAACAAGCTGCATGTGGTCGATGTTTGATCTGTTGTAGGGCAAAACATCACCAAAGTGTCAGATAAACTGCCAATACCTTATGTTTTTTCGGGCTGATACTAACGGATTGACTACCTCAAAAGAATCTTGATAGAGAATCAAGGCTAAAGATGAGGTTTCTGTTTTAAGCAAGACATTATCAGTCATATTCTGTCCATCCCATACATCTTCCAGCACATCAGGGGACGAGAGGCGTGAATGGGACTTTTCACGCTGTTTTCTGAAAGCCTCAGATTCAAAGAGAGAAGTAATAGTTTCTTTTATTGGCACATACTGTGCGAAGCATTCTTTCCCTGAGTCAGTTACCCCTAAATACAAAGGCAGAGGTGCAACATAGTTGAAGTGGTTTTTGAATACTGACTTGCGACGCTGATCTGTACGCAAAATGTTGTTGCCTTTTTTTAATATGTCATTTTTTTGTGAGCTCTTCAATTACATTAGTGATATCCGTGTCAGGAATCCCAAGCAGAGACAATTTCTCTTTGAGTTTGGAAAAGATATGCAACTGAGCAGCATCATGGATGTCCTGGACTTCCTCAATAATAGTCTGAATTACTGATGCTGGTAAAACTAATTTAGCCTGAAGCCTCAAGTTAAACAGAGACAAGTTTTTTAAAAAGAGGTCTTCATCCACAACATCATCCAGTTCTGTGTCTGTATGTCCTTCATACTCGGAGAGAGAGGTAGAGGGCGGACTCACAGGTTGGGAAGGGGTTTCAAATTGTGTTTCTTGCGCTGGGTGTGGAAACACCACCTCGCGTATTTCTCCTGCCAAACTTTTTTTGTGTGTTCTCGAAATGTTTGATGCAAATGTCGATTTTACACCAAATGTTTTCTCACAAGCCCTGAAGGGACATGTTATTTTTCTGCCCTCTGTTATATGACCTTTCAGATGATTAAGCAACTCCTTCACATTTGTGAATATACCCTGACAAAATTCAATCTGACAACTCAGCGTTGTACCTGTAGGCTCATCTGTAGTACTTTTGTCAGACTTGTACCCTTTATGATCTCTGTACAAATGAGACTTGAAAGCTGCAAATTTACTGAATGCACGAGTACAATTAGGTACACCACAGGTAAAAGGGCAGTTTGCTGCATTACTGTGGAGTTTCATATGATTAGTAAAACCTATTATAGTTTTACTCTCATGTGCACACTGCTTGCTGTGATACATTTTTCACCTACGTAGAGCAAAATGAAAGAGAAAAGATAAAAATGTTATTTAAACAACAACGACTAAAAACAACAAATGTGCATAGTTTAGCTCTCTACATTTTACAGGTTGCTCATGCAATACTGGGGAAGTAGCTATTTTTTACATTAATATCAATTATTTTAACATGTACTAATGGGTTTGAAACGATTTAACCACAGAAGGTTTTTTTACATACAGCTATGTGTGTGCACATAAAATTCTAGCCTGATGCCTAGTTTGTGAGATGACAGACACATGCACAACTGAATGCATGATTTCTTGGCTGAGATAATTGTGTGTAGGCAAATTTAATTTACTTGAGGTAACCTGGACACAAACTGAATCCCAAATAAACTTTCACTGCAACAGACTGCGTAGTCAAATGAAAAATATTTTCACCTGAAAATCCCCTTCTCCTATGTGTTTTACTTCAGGTCTTCAGTGGTGGCACTCACTGCATGTGGCTTCCCTTGGCATCCCTCCACCTGTAGCTAAAAGATGCACAAGTTGCAAAACACAAGTCATGCTGAATTAGCCTCACAGTCATTCACACATGCATTGACTCATGAAGTTCATGATTCAAGACTTAATTGTCCATCAAAGCAGGTGATAATGGAGCAAGAAAATCTATTCCAGAGCGTACACTATGTCAGCGTTGCAAATTATCACCTACCAGTGGCTGGTAAAATCTGAGGATTCACTAGCCATTTACAGGTGGAGAAAAAAGTTCATTTTGCACTGTAGTTTGTGTGTGTGTGTGTGTGTGTGTGTGTGTGTGTGTGTGACAGACAGAGAATGTCTAGTGTCACCGCTTTTCACATGAAGTTAGACAAAGGTCAATTTAGTGTTTTTATTTATTTTCTAAATGAGATTAACATTACTGGCTGTAACAAACCCAGGGGGACAAAAGTTATTTGGCAGTAACACATTGTAACTTGCATCCAAAGAAAAGAAACCGTATGCATTGGGTGTTTTCATATTGCGCTGTCACAATTTAAACTGTAAATTGTACAAAATGTTTTTTTTTTACCTCAAAATCCCCTTCAATTGTGTTTGATCACCGTGGGCTTCAGTGGTGGTGCTCACTGTGTGTGGATCCCTTCAGGTCTGTAACAATATGATGCACAAGTTGCAAAACACAAGACATGGTAGATTATTACTTTATTATTTATTATTATTTATTTATTCGGCTGCTCCGCTCTGTTTAGCGTCTGCCCCGTACCACGTGATTACACGCACCCAATACCGTCCCTTGTTGTCGTAGAGGCACCATTCAAGGACCCTCGGAAAGCAGAGAATCTCGCGATTCATATGTCGTTCATAGCTCGTCGCTATCATAAACGGTCCAGATGTTATTCAGTGTTTTGTGAAACATGTGAAAGCGTTGCACCGATGCAACGTTCGTTTTGCCACATGATTTGTGATTCGTTACGGGTGAGAACGGAGGCTCTCTGCCTGCCGGAGGCTCTCTGCCTGCTACCTGCCGTCTCACGGCTGAAAACCAACCTTGCAACATCAGTACAGTACCTGGCCTCCGCCCCGGTGTCCCAGCCCTTGTCTCTCCTATCCGCACCGCGACACAAACCTCCGTAATCTTTTGTTTATGACGGTTGAGACTACACAAACACACATGCAGCAACATCGCGCGTGTTATATCATTATCCACCACTCAATTTATTGATTTTTCGCCGGTTTCGTTGTAAACAATTGCACATGGACGAGAGGAGCAGTGGAAAACAGCGGAAAAGCGAGCGAACTTGCATAGATCCCATTTAAACCCAATTTCTACGAAGTGAGCATTTCCAGCTCGGTCCAAAACACCACTAACTTAAAACTTAACCAAATACAACTTTCTCTGCCGACATTACCCCCACATTACTCCAATCCCCTTCTGCAGCCGAGTGCATAAATGCATGTTACCTTAGCTGTAATGTTGCCTGTTTATCGGAGAAATGCATGTGAAGACAATGCCGACTGCCCTCGTGCTAAATGATACATTTGTCTTAGCTAAAGTTATGGAAAATTACCGTCACTGAAACAAATATTACTCACCAATGCGCTGAATTCTTAGCCTTGCTCCGGTGACTATACAGGCTCCACCATTGCTTCCTCTCCTCTCGGAACTTCTAACCGCCAATAATCCGATATTACAGCAATTTGTTACAGTGTACTGTACTTTCTTCACGTGTTTTGCCCGGGCGTGTCTGAATATTTTATTACCCCAAACAGATGCTGCACAACAGGGGGGACGTCGTAAAAACACCCGTACATTCATAATTCCTTTGATTTCGGACATCCTGGCGCTGAGGTGTTAAATTAACATTTGTCACACAACCAGCTACCTTCCTCTCCTTTAGATCAGAAGAAGAGTCATTTGTTTATTTTATATGGTTTTATTGGGGGGAAAACAAAAAAAGCAGCAGCGGGGGCTGGTAGTAGTTCCTCTGCGTTCGGACATCGTGCCGCCGCGTTGTTGAATTAACACAGCATGCTTTGAAACAGATACCTTCCGCTTCTTTAGATCAGTAGAAACATTTGTTTATTTTATATGACTTAGGCTACTGTTGGGGGATAAAAAAAAGCAAAACAAAACAATACCATAGCTATGTTAGCAGTATTCTGTATCCGACAGCCTAATATTCATATAAAGTAGCGTTAAAACATTGTGTCTTAGGTGTTAAACCCGCTAGAAAACTGCTGGAGCGGTCTCAGTGGACTACGCTGTGCGCTGTGGAGAAAGAGGAGGTAAAACAGATGTTTGCTGTGATGCCGCATGCATTCCCCCTCCCCATTAATAATAATAATAACAAAAAAAAAAAAAAAAAAAAAGGGGGGGGGGGGGGGGGGTCATAAATCATTCGTGATCATAAATCATATTTCATAATTCAAAATTTCATATTTCGTCACGCACGCGCGTGCACCGACGCACGCGCATTTCACGCGCACGTGCACGCGCAAAGGTGCCCCCTATATACTACTAAGGGGTCCAAGAAACAGCTGATCTCTGGCTGTTTTTCCCCTTCTCCCATCTAAAAACATGAAAAATGAATGAAAAATAAAATAAATAAAAAACAATAAATAATGAATCGCTGAGTTGTCACTTGATGCTGCTTTGCAGTTCTATTGCTCTCTGTGCAATCTTTATCGGTACAGTTCGACAAGGGTATGCTCTATGTCCTATACGTTGCCTACATATAGTTACACTATACCTGACGTGCTGACGTACTGTGGTAAGCGTGTTATGTCATTTCCAGTGCTTCTGTGTTTGTCTCTGATAGTGTCTTTGTGCTGCTCTAGTGAGCTCAACCACTACACATTTAAACTTAAACTAGTTCTGCTGGAGCACTCATAGCTCTCTTCTTTTAGCACCTTTCTCGCTAATCCCAGCTGTTATTTACACTCTATCTTTGTAAGCTACTTTGGTTTAGCAGGTAGCAATGGATTCCCCCTCTCCTGCTCTCTCTTGCTTGGGGTGTCAGATGATGAGCTATTCCTCTGCCTCCTTTGGCGATAATAGTACATGTAGTGAATGTAGTTTATCTGTTGCGTTGGAGGCGAGGCTTGCTGAATTGGAAGCGTGGCTCTGCACCATGAAAAGTCACCCACTAGCTGTGGTAATAACAGTCAGTAAGACTTAATGTTGGTGATAATTACTAATCAGAAGTCACTAAAATTAGTGTTGAATCGGTGTGTGCATATGCCTATTTTGCCAGTGTTGGACTCCGTAGTTTTCTCTGGACCCCTCCCAAATCTGACCAGTGATCACGTTTAGCCACATGTCATCATTCAATTGCTGGCTGTCTGGGTGGTGTCTAGGAAACAATGTGGGTTTTGTAGATAATTGGTTAACTTTCTGGGGAAAATCTGGTCTGATTCATCCCACTTTGGACGGAACTGCTCTCATCTCAAGGAACCTGGCCAAATCTATCAGTGATTGATTCAAAACCCTGACAACCCAAAGTTGATACCAGGAAACAGAGTCACGGTCTTAAACACTTCTCTGAGCTTCCTCCAGTGTAGTTACCCACCCATAATGTTCTAAAAATGGTGTCTGTCCCCTGACCACCTAAATGATTTAAATCTAAGAATCCATACTCACTTACCTTGAGGCAGTGGCCGAGGAGGGGGAGTTGCAGGGAGTTGCTATATCACAGTAAAGTAATGGGCTCAAAAAAAAAAGGTTTAAAAGTAAAAGTTTTATTCTTTTTTATAAATATTTTTGTTTGGGGCGCTAATAGCTCAGTCCATAGGGACTTGGCTTGGGAACTGGAGGGTCGCCGGCTCAAAAAATATGGAGCGTGGACTGGTAGCTGGAGAGGTGTCAGTACACCTCCCGGGCACTGCCGAGGTGCCCTTGAGCAAGGCACTGAACCCCCAGCCGCTCAGGGCGCCTGTCCATGGGCAGCCCCTTCACTCTGACATCTCTCCATTTGATGCATGTAAAGGCCCTGTTTGTGCACGTGTGTGGGTATTTCAGGCCTGTGTGTATATGTAAAAAAACAGAGTGAAAACTTGGAATTTCCCCTTGCGGGACTAACAAGGATATATAAAATAAAAAATAAATAAATTTGGGGCTTTTTTCCTTTAATCGATAGGACAGTATTAGTGTTTAAGGGAGAGGGAGAGAGGAGATAATATGCAGCAAAGGGCCACAGTCTTAAAATAATAAATAAACTTTTACTTTTTAACCAATTCTGAATGTCTTTTCACCGCTGACCACGGTTGTTTTTTAAATGTCTTTTCAACAGAAAAATGTTCACTGCAACAGCTTTTCTAGGAGCCTAAATAACTACTCACTTTGAACGTCCTGTTAACAACTAATTTTGTGTTGCCAATAAGATTTTCTCTTACCAAAAATGAGGAAAAAACAGTTGACCTTTATAATACTGATTGAATATTAACAGAAGAGGGGTGCAACAAGAAACAGTAAAACATTTTTTCAACTGTGTGTGCTGACAGATTAGTATTACAAGCAATGCAGGCAGTGTGGCTGTATTGGGGCCCATGGGGTGAGGGGGCCCGTAGAGAGAATGGGCCTTTGCAAGTGATTCAGATTGCCACCTTGAATATATACCACGTGTTCAAAGTGGAAGCACAAAAAAAATAATGTTTCTAATTTAAAAACGGTGCCATAGAAGAAGAAGAAGCTTTATTGTCACTGTAATAAATACAGTGAAATTTCGTATGGTGCTCTCTTATAGCAGCTACAATGTCCTTGTCTTAAAATAAACTGGAGGGGGGGTCATGGTCCCTGTAGCAGTCTCTTCACAGCCATGGGGAAGAAGCTGTGTTTCAGTCTGTTGGTGCGGGCTCTCATGACTCTTGAGTCTGTCAGAGGGAAGACTGGTGAATAGAGAGTGTCCTGGGTGGGCGGGGTCATTCTGAATCTTTGTGGCCCGTCGGAGGAGATGGCTGGAATAGATCTCCTCTAGGCGTGGAAGTGGGGAGCCGATGATCCACTCAGCCGTCTTGATGACCCGCTGCAGTTGTTCCTTTTCAGATGCAGTGCAGCTGGCGTACCACACCGTACAGCCATAGGTGAGGACACTCTGTATTGTGCAGTGGTAGAAGTTTCTCAGCAGAGGTGGAGGGAGTTTGTTCCTCCTCAGTGTTCTCAGAAAGAAGAGACGCTGCTGGGCCTTTTTGATGATGTGGGTGGTGTTCACAGTCCAGCCCAGGTCCTCCAAGATGTGCAGGCCAATAAACTTAAAGCTGGTGACCCGTTCCACTTCCTCCCCATTGATGCTCAGGCCTGAGTGCAGTGTGGTCCTCAACTTCCGGAAGTCAATAATGACTTCTTTTGTCTTCTTGGTGTTGAGGTTGAGGTGGTTGTCACTGCACCAGGCCGCCAGTGCTTGGACCTCCTCCCTGTATAGTGTCTCATAACCGTTGTTGATGAGCCCCACATGCTATTTATGTCTTCATAAATGCAAACCGATCTACAACATGGTTTTCTTTTCTCCTATTCTTATTTTTAATAGTCAGTAATTATCTAAAACAAAATTATATACTTTTTCTACATAAACTATAAAGTCTATAATTAAACTGTTAAAGAGATATATAATCATTGCTGGGTAATAAGTTGATATTGTCCAATGTCAGGACTCTATTTGTGTCAAGACAATACATGCACAAAAGCGTGCACTAGGGCCTATCATAATAGTGTGCACTGGGTAACTTGTACTGGTAACCTCCTGACACCACTGATTATTAAGGAATATTGTTATCTTATAAAATTGTTTTATATATATTTGTACTGTTAATTAAATTATATTTACAGGAAGATATTAATTATTAAGCATGCATATTATATTATTAGGTACACCTGTTCAACTGCTCATTAATGCAAATAGCTAATCAGCCAATCGTGGCAGCAACTCAATGCATTTAGGCATGTAGACATGGTCAAGACGATCTGCTGAAGTTCAAACCGAGCATCAGAATGGGGAAGAAAGGTGATTTAAATGACTTTGAATGTGGCATGGTTGTTGGTGCCAGACAGGCTGGTCTGAGTATTTTACAAACTGCTGATCTACCAGGATTTTCACATGAAACCATTTCTAAGGTTTACAGAGGATGATCCGAAAAAGAGAAAACATCCAGTAAGCGGCAGTGGGCCAAAATGTCTTGTTCATGTCAGAGGTCAGAGGAGAATGGCCAGACTGATTCAAGATGATAGAAAGGCAACAGTAACTCAAATAACCACTTGCTACAACCAAAGTATGCAGAAGACCACCTCTGAACAGACAACACGTCGCGACTTGGAGCTACAGCAGCAGGAGACCATATCGGGTGCCACTCCTGTCAGCTAAGAACAGGAAACTGAGGCTACAATTCACATGTGCTCACCAAAATTGGACAATAGAAGTGTTGAGTAATCGATGTCCAGAATAGGGCCAGATGACTCTGGACCTCGCCCCCAACACTCAGTTCAATATATGTCTTCTTCTCTTAAATGTATCTTGGAGTCAAAAGGATAATATTCAAGAAGTCACTGGAAACACTTGAAGTCAGGTGCAATTGAGTTGAATGTACTCACAAGCAACGACACATACAACTCGTGAGTAAAGCTCCGGAACAAGACTGAAGATTCACTTTTGATGCTCTCTCTTTTATGCTTGTGGCGATTCTACTGAATCTCCACCTCTTTTCCTTAACCCATCCCTCTTGACCTAAAACCTAATGGGACATGGTCCACCTGTTCAAACATGACTTATCTTACATAATGGTCTAATGTTCCAGACAGTCTAATCATGCGAGGTTATTGATTTACCAATATGTTCGGGGAAAGGCATAATCTGATTTTTCCTCCCAATATGATCAGGCCTAATCCTACTCTGTTTTTTAAAAACATTTAATCATAAATTGTGATCATATCTTGTATCAATGGTTCAGGCTGGTTCTGGTGGTGTAATGGTGTGGGAGATATTTTCTTGGCACACTTTGGGCCCCTTAGTACCAATTGAGCATCATTTAAATGCCACAGCCTACCTGAGTATTGTTGATGACTGTGTCCATCCCATTATGACCACAGTGTTCCCATCTTCTGATGGCTACTTCCAGCAGGAAAACACGCCATGTCACAAAGCTCATATCATTTCAATCTGGTTTCTTGAACATGACAGTGAGTTCGCTGTACTCCAATGGCCTCCACAGTCACCAGATCTCAATCCAATAGAGCACCTTTGGGATGTGGTGAAACGGGAGATTCGCATAATTATGTTAAATAATGTGACTTAATTAAAATCAAATCACCTCATGGGGCACCACTCCCGAAAAGGGAAAAATGATGGCCACCTAATGATATCAGTCTCATAAAGTTCACTAAACTATTAATTTGGGATTTTGATTAATAAGTAAATTAATAGCCATAACCAAAATTAATAGTAAAGCCTGAAGGATTTCGGAGTTCTTGACGTAGCAGAGGTTGACTATTCATTCTCTCTTGTACAACATCAAGCAGACAGTATGTATGATTCCAAAATTATATTTATTCGTAAAGGAGAGCAAAGCAAAACCAAAACACACAAATCATAACTAATTATATACAAGCATGTGTGTGTGTATATGTGTGTAGGTGTGTGTCTGTGTGTGTGCGATAGAGAGAGAAAGACAAAGGCGGGTGTGGTAATTGAAGAGCCGTTTGGCCTACAAAACAACATGGCTGACAACAGAGAACTACAGGATGGCAGGATCAAAGCTGGCTTCAGATCAGTGGAGGTGTTTGCCTGACCGTGTGGTCAGGACAAAGACAAAGGAAAAGGAGTGGGAACTTTGAACTGCCTGTTTGGGTGTAGCTCTGTTGAAAGCCTATTGTAAATGAGTCTATAGCCTCTTTTACACAGGAATTGTGCAAATTTGCAGGAAAGCCCAATCCCTCTTATTTCCGCATCGGCAGTATAAAAACAAAATCAGGGAGGGCGGCAAATTGCCGCCTGCCTTCTTTTGTTTATACAGAATGCGCCTTTTTCGGGGCAATGGGGGGCGTGAGCTAGTAACAGAACGTGCAGCTCAGCGTGTGACGTAAACAGTGACGTACCGAGGAAAGCCGCGGCTGGTCAGTCCTTCGGCGATTCTCTCGTACATCGGCCCGTCCTTCACAGTGCCCGTCCTCCGACGGTTAATGGCCTCCTCATTAGCGAGGGCAAGGAGGGCGCGCAATTCTTTATCTCCCCAGTTGCTCATCTTCTGCTTTGCGTCTCCTTAGTGCTGCTAGATTCTCATTCCTGCTATCAGCTGTTTCCTGTTTTGAAGTCCACGCCAGTGGGTCGAACGTGCGGCGTCATCAACAGCCCCTCCCGAGGCGGAAGGCCGCCTCGCTCTGTTTATACTAAAACCGTTCCGCCGATATGACTACCCTACGAGGCGGAAAATTGGGCGCCTCAGATCAACTCGCCAATCTGGCTCTGTGTGTGTAAACGCTCGCAGCTGGCCGGCAAATCGGCCGAACATTCGCGGAAAATCTGGCAGTGTAAAAGGGGCTTATGAGAGTGCGATTTGTGTTGCAAAGGGTCTGGATTAGTGTAGAGGATGTTTAGTTGCATGCAAGTCATTGTCCGTGAACGGCATTAGCAAACTAAACATGACTTAGCTTTGGTAAAGCCAACTAATCAATAACCTAATTGCAGACAATCAAAACAATAACTCAGTAAACAGCATTAAATCACACAAAACAAGTTAAACAGTCTCGCTTAGCTTGTACAGTTATGATAAAGCTATGCCCAGTTGTTATGTTACGAAATCCTGGATGGATGGAGGGAAGAGTTGGTTTGAGGCGTGTTGCTTTTGTTCACCATTAGAAGAAGGCTGGAAAGAGCTGTGGTTCTGGAAGCAGTCTTTGTTGTGTCCTTGTCCTGAAGTTGTAGATCCAAGAAAGCTGGTCACTAGGTGTCTTTAAAGAGTTAGACATTGGGGTGCTTACTCAACTTGGTTCTCCTTGTTGCTGGAAGGTTAGTTGTAAACCTTATGTTTGCACACTGAAGTTTGTGTGCTCCTGCTGTGAGCGAGGGCACGAGAGTCTTAGGAGAAAAGAGCAAAAGTCTGTAGAGCAATTGCCCTCCCTTTAGTGGTTCGGGGCAAGGGTCTCTGGGCTGGTCAGAGCCCAGAAGGAAGAGAGCACTTCTGGGCTGGTTGAAGGCCCAGAAGTGAAGAGGTCTGAGAGGCTCTGCAGCTAAGGAGCAAGAGAAAGACTGTAGTGAATGGAGAAGAACTTCTACAGTGTGCCTGGTGATGTCATAGAGTCACACGACACTGTAAAAGTACTGACCAATCACGTTTTGAGACTTGTCTCTCAGAGGTGTGAGGTGGGCATCCTGTTGAGATGGTGGTCAGCTAACTGTCTTTGTTGAAGAACAGAGAACATGAGGTCTCTCCATCTCAGGAGGAAAAGCCTTCACATGTCCATTTCAGATTTTAACAAATGACAAATCATCTGTGGTCCAGTGAATCCCAAAAGCATCATGGATGTGCAGCCAACCAACCCTCAGCAACTCCTTGATGTGATCATGTCAATATGGACCAAAATCTGTGAGGTATGTTTCCAGCACCTTGTTGAATCTATGACATGAAGAATTAATATGATATAAATAAAATAAAAGGTAAATAAATGTAGGTTAGTAAGTGAAAAGTAAAGTAGCTACCTTTAATCACACTGCAGTATGTAAAATCAGTCTTTTTACTGAAAGGTCCTTTTTTTCAAAGGAGAATGGTTAATTTGGGGGCTTTGACACAAACCTGGCTGACGTGCTGACGTACTGCGGTAAGCTTGTTGTGTCATTTCCGGTGTTTCTGTGTTAGCATCTCTCTGCTGCTGTAGCGAACTCTCACCAGCTACTTTTCTGCTTATTCTCCTCACTTCAGCTGTTTAACATCCACTTCATTTTTTAACCCACACTAGTTGTGTTATTCACTTCGCTTCTTTAAACGACTTTCTTATTCATCTTTGCTTGCTCACACACTTTTAGCCTTGTTAGCTACCTTAGCTTAACACCTAGCAATGGCTTCTTCTCCTGCTCTTTCTTGCTCGGTGTGCCAGATATTTAGTTATTCCTCTGCCTCCTTCAGCGACAATGGTACATGTGAGAAATGTAGTTTATTTTCTGCGTTGGAGGCGAGGCTTAGTCAATTAGAAGCTCGGCTCCGCACCATGGAGAATCAAATTGTAGCTGTGGTAGTTAGTGAGCCCCCTGGAGCCACATAGCATAGCCTCTGCTAGCGGTCCTCCGGTAAGCCCCATGCAGTCAGGAGGCTGGGTGACTGTCCGAGAGAAGCGTAGTACCAGGGCGAAGCCCACGGCTCACCACCAGCCCGTTCACGTTTCCAACCAATTTTCCCCACTCAGCGACACACCCACTGAGGAGAAAACTCTGGTAATTGGCAGCTCTATTCTGAAAAATGTTAAGTTAGCAACACCAGCGACCATAGTCAAATGTATCCCTGGGGCCAGAGCGGGCAACATTGAATCAAATTTAAAACTGCTGGCTAAGGCTAAACGTAGATTTAGTAAGATTGTTATTCACGTTGGCGTTAATGACACCCGGTTACGCCAATCGGAGGTCACTAAAATTAATGTTGCTTTGGTGTGTCAGTACGCTAAAACTATATTGGACTCCGTAGTTTTCTCTGGACCCCTGCCAAATCTGACCACTGATGATATGTTTAGCCGCATGTCATCATTCAATCGCTGGCTGTCCAGGTGGTGTCCAGCAAACGATGTGGGCTTCGTTAATAATTGGAAAACCTTTTGGGGAAAACCTGGTCTGATTAGGAGAGATGGCATTCATCCCACTTTGGATGGAGCCGTTCTCATATCTAGAAACCTGGACAAGTTTATTACTGATCTAAAACCATGACAACCCAGAGTTGAGACCAGGAATCAGAGTCGCAGTCCAAAACGCTTCTCTGAGCTTCTAGTGCAGTTACCCACCCATAGTGTCATACAAACGGTGTCTGTCCCCTGACCTCCTAAATTATTTAAATCTAAACTCAAACAAAGAGGAGTAGTACGTAACAACCTGATAAAAATTAAAACCTCTTCCATGACAGAAAGACAAAACAGGAGAATTAAATGTGGACTGTTAAATGTCAGATCTTTATCTTCCAAAGCAGTGTTAGTAAACAAATTAATATCAGATAATCATATTGATTTACTCAGCCTCACCAAAACCTGATTGTGTCAAGATGAATATGTTAGTCTAAATGAATCCACTCCTCCCAGTCATACTAATACCCACGTTCCTCGAGGCAGCGGCCGAGGAGGGGGAGTTGCAGCCATTTTTAACTCTAGTCTATTAATCAGCACTAAACCTAAACTAGACTATGAATCCTTTGAAAGCCTTGTCCTTAGCCTTTTACATCTGACCTGGAAAACCTCGCAGCCTCTTCTATTTGTTATAGTGTACCGTGCTCCTGGCCCGTATTCGGAATTTTTATCTGAATTCTCAGAGTTTTTATCCAGTTTAGTTCTGAAATCAGATAAAGTTATTATTGTAGGCGATTTCAATATTCACGTGGACGTTGATAATGACTCCCTCGCTACTGCGTTTATCACATTATTAGACTCCATTGGCTTCAGTCAAAGTGTACATAAGCCCACTCACCGTTTTAATCACACCCTCGATCTTGCTCTGGCGTATGAATTGAGATTGATAACTTAATGGTCTTTCCAGAGAATCCCTCTCTATCAGATCATTACTTAATAACTTTTGATTTCTTTCTACTTGATTATGCGCCACTCAGTAACAGTTTCTATACTAGGTGGCTATCTGATAGTGTGGTAGCATATTAGATTCCATCGGCTTTAAATTTAATACCATGTCCCTCTGTAACTGAGGTTTCCCGCACCAACTTTAAAGTCTCCCAAATTGATTATCTTGTTGATAGTGCTGCAGGCTCACTGCGAACAACACTTGACTCTGTAGCACCTCTTAAAAAGAAGTACGCAAAGCAAAGAAAGTTTGCTCCCTGGTATAACTCCCAAACCAGAAAATTAAAACAAATATCGCAAAAATTTGAAAGGAATTGGCGATTAACCAATTGGAAGATTCTCGTTTAATCTGGTTAGATAGTCTCAAAACATATAGGAGAGCCCTCCGCAATGCCAGAGCAAACTATTACTCATCATTAATAGAAGAAAATAAGAACAACCCCAGGTTTCTTTTCAGCACAGTAGCCAGGCTGACAGAGAGTCACAGCTCTATTGAGCCTTGTATTCCTTTAACCCTTAGCAGTAATGATTTTATGAGCTTTTTTAATGACAAAATTCTAACTGTTAGAGGCAAAATTCATGACCTCCTGCCCTCTAATAGTACTAATCTGCTTCAAGCACAGCTATAAGCGCTGATGCATATTTAGATTGCTTCTCCCTGATTTCTATTCAAAAATTGACCTCAATGATTTCTTCATCTAAGTCATCAACGTGTCTCTTGGACCCCATCCCAACTAGGCTACTTAAGGAAGTCTTACCTTCAGTTAACACTTACATACTAGACATGATCAATATATCTTTATTAACAGGTTATGTACCACAGTCTTTTAAGGTAGCTGTAATTAAACCTCTGTTAAAAGAGCCCACACTGGATCCAGAGGTGTTAGCCAACTACAGACCAATATCAAAACTTTCCTTTCTTTCAAAGATCCTTGAGAAAGTAGTTGCAGACCAGCTGTGTGACTTTCTCCATGATAATAATTTATTTGAGGAATTTCAGTCAGGGTTTAGGGTTCATCATAGCACCGAGACAGCGCTAGTTAAAATTACAAATGATCTTCTGATTGCTTCAGACCAAGGACTCGTCTCTGTACTTGTTTTACTAGATCTTAGTGCCGCATTTGACACAATTGACCATCAAATTCTGCTACAGAGACTGGAACATTCAATTGGCCTTAAAGGTTCTGCACTAAGCTGGTTTAAATCTTACTTATCCGATCGTTTTCAGTTTGTTCACGTTCATAATGAATCATCTTCACGTACTAAAGTACGTAAAGTACTGGAGTACCTCAAGGTTCAGTGCTTGGACCAATTCTATTCACTCTATATATGCTTCCCATAGGTAACATTATTAGAAATCACTCTATAAATTTCCACTGTTACGCGGATGATACACAGTTATATTTATCGATAAAGCCGGAAGAAACAGATCAATTAACTAAACTTCAGAAATGCCTCAAAGATATAAAAACCTGGATGAGCTCCAATTTCCTAATGTTAAATTCAGACAAAACTGAAGTTATTGTTCTTGGCCCCAAACACCTCAGAAACACTTTATCTGATGATATAGTTTCTCTGGATGGCATTGCTCTGGCCTCTAGCACCACTGTAAGAAACCTCGGTGTAATATTTGATCAAGATTTCTCATTTAATTCCCATTTAAAACAATCCTCTTGAACTGCATTTTTTCATCTGCGTAATATTGCGAAAATTAGGCCTATCCTGTCACTAAAAGATGCAGAAAAATTGGTCCACGCGTTTGTTACCTCGAGGCTGGATTACTGCAATTCTCTATTATCAGGTAGCTCTAATAAGTGCCTAAAAACTCTCCAGCTAATCCAGAACGCGGCGGCACGTGTACTGACAGGAACTAAGAAACGAGATCACATCTCTCCTGTTTTAGCTTCTCTGCACTGGCTCCCTATAAAATCCAGAACTGAATTTAAAATCCTTCTCCTAACTTACAAAGCTCTAAATGATCAGGCTCCATCATATCTTAGAGAGCTCATAGTGCCCTATTATCCCACCAGAACACTGTGCTCTGAGAATGCAGGGTTACTCGTGGTCCCTAAAGTCTCCAAAAGTAGAACAGGAGCCAGAGCCTTCAGCTATCAGGGTCCTCTTTTGTGGAATCACCTTCCTGTTTCGGTCTGGGAGGCAGACGCCATCTCCACTTTTAAGACTAGACTTAAGACTTTCCTTTTTGATAAAGCTTATAGTAAGGGCTGGCTCAGGCTTGTCTTGGACCAGCCCCTAGTTAGACTGACATAGGCCTAGTCTGTTGGGGGACCCTTCTCTCCTCCTCTCTCTCTCTCTCTCTCTCTCTCTCTCTCTCTCTCTCCTTGGCTAACATTCATGTCCTGTTGCTGCATCTCCCTAACTTGGCTCTATGGCATGTCACTAACTCGGCTTGTTCTCCGGAGCCTTTGTGCTCCACTGTCTCGCAGGTTAACTCGTATCACAGCTGTGTATGGTGTGTCGTGGTTGCGCTGCTGCCGTGGTCCTGCCTGATGCTTCCCACTGCTGCTGTTACTATTAGTCATACTTGTACTATTATACACATATCATTATTGTCACATATATATATAATCTTATTATTAATATAATATCTGTCTCTCTTTATGTCTCATTGTGTCATATGGAATACTGTTAATTTATTATGTTGATCTGTTCTGTACAACATCTATTGCTCGTCTGTCCGTCCTGGAAGAGGGATCTATCCTAAGTTGCTCTTCCTGAGGTTTCTACCATTTTTTTCCCCCCTTAAAGGGATTTTTTTGGGGAGTTTTCCTTATGACTTGACCTTGTGAGGGTCCTAAGGACAGAGGGATGTTGTATGCTGTAAAGCCCTCCGAGGCAAATTGTGATTTGTGATATTGGGCTTTATAAATAAAAATTGATTGAATTGATTGATTGAAACCCTCTATATGAATGTTGTGATGTGAATGTTATTTTTAGTTTTCATAATAAGGTTACTTTCAGTCAGGCAGTGGGAGGACCATCTGTTGGGGTCCTAAGGTAAGAGCAGTTAGATACATTAAGCTAACGTTAAGCCGACATAATGCAGGATTAGAAGCTACTGTGCCAGGTGTTGGACATTGCAATAAAAGGCAAGTTGAACGCATGTTGTAGACAGAGTATTATTGTTGCGAAGCCTTCACATTATTACATTGGTGAAGAGGTTAAACTACGACATGGCTGAGAATGGTGACATACGGCAAAATCAACAAGTTTGACCTGGACTCAGACGATTGGCAGCAGTATGTGGAGCATCTGGACCTCTACTTTGCAGCTAACAAAATCACAGACTGAGAACAAAAACATGCCATCCTCTTGAGTGCATGTGGTGGAAGAGTTTACACCATGCTAAGGGATCTGTGTCAGCCGGGGAAGCCTGGAGATTTTTCATTGCCTGAGTTATTGAAGATTTTGGGCGACCACTTCACGCCGAAACCCAGTATAGTTGATGGGCGTTTAAAATTTAATTCAAAAGTGAGACAACTGGGACAGTTGGTTGCATCATTCGTAGCCGATCTGAGGAGGCTTACTGAACACTGTGGTTTTGGGTTGGTGCTGGATGACATGCAAAGGGACAGGTTAGTGTGCGGCATTAATGATGTTTGTTGTCAGAATTGGATGATAAACTGACTCTGGCAAGGGCAGTTGAGCTGGCAACATCAATGGAGACAGTGGCTAAGAATGTAGCAGAGCTCTAGCAATCGGCGGTGGAGGGATCAGCGGTGCACAAAGTGCAGCCTGGGGCCTTGGAGCGGCAACCACCTGCTGCAGGAGCTCCAGATGTGGTGGGAACCACGCACCTGCTGATTGCCAGTTCGTAGATGCAGTTCGCCACAACTGCTGCAAGAGGGGCACTTGGCCAGAAAATGCCACAGTGCCAGGCAGCCCTGGCAGAGCTGGGGAAACATGAGAGATGAAACACACAGGCTGGAGGATGAGGAGGAGGAGGAATATGCCCATATGTTGTACAGTCTGAAAGATGAAGACAGAGTGGAGTCGTATAAGGAACACATGGCAGTGAATGGACATGATATTGAGTTTGAAATAGACACTGGGGCTGGCATGATAATCATTAATGAGGAAACATATCGGGAGATGGGTGGAGGAGCACTCCATCAAACAAGAACAAAACTGTACACCTACACCGGAGACAGAGTGGGAGTGTTAGGTAAGATGCATTTCACAAAAATGGACATGTCTCAGGCCTACGTGCAGCTCCCATTGATTGGACAATCCAAGATATTAACCACCATAAACACATACCACAGTCTGTACCAGTACACCAGGCTGCCTTACAGGATGTCATCGACCCCAGGCATATTTCAGCGCACCATGATTGACCTGCTACAAGGATCTCCCCAAGTAGCAGTGAGAGTAGATGACATTCTGGTGACTGGAAATGATGATACAAGCCATCTGCAGAACTTGGGGGCAGTACTGGGGAGACTCTCAGCAGCAGGGCTTCGTCTGAGGAGACAGTGCGTATTCATGGCATCAGAGGTGGGGTACCTGGGTTACCAAATCAACCACAAGGGGATCCACCCAGTCGCTGACAATTGTACCATTGTAAACGCACCACAGCCAACCAACCAGACACAGTTGAAATCCTTCCTGGGTATGCTGAATTATTACCACAGGTTCCGCCCAATGTCTCCACTGTAATGGAGCCACTTTATGGGCTTTTGAGAAAGGGAGCCCCATGGAGGTGGGGGAAACATCAGAGCCAGGCCTTTGAAGCTGCCAAAACATGCCTACAGTCAGAGCAATTGCTAGTGCACTTGATGACACACAGCCTCTGTATTTGCCCTGTGATGCATCACCTTATGGTGTAAGAGCGGTTTTGTCCCACCACTTTCCAGATGGTCAACTGGACCAATTGGCTACATGTGATGATCACTGTCATCAGCAGGATGGGGTTATTCTCAACTTGAGAAAGAGGCACTAGCCATAATTTTCGGCCTTAAAAAATTCCATTTTTCTGATTGTCATTGATGCTTACTCAAAGTGGACTGAAGCACATCTGATACAGTCCATTACTGCATCAACGACAGCAGAGAAATTGAGAAGCATCTTTGCTACCCATGGACTCCCAGCTGTGCTAATCAGTGATAATGGACCGAGCCTGGTCAGTGCAGAGTTCAAACAGTTCCTGAAAAAGAATGGCGTTAAGTATGTGACAACAGCACCATGCCACCCATCCTCCAATGGCTGTGCAGAGCGTGCTGAGCGAGCATTCAAGGAGGGCATCAAGAAGAAGGGGGAGGGTAGTGTGGCGACAAAGCTGTCCAGGTTCTTGTTCAAGTACCGTTCCACCCCTCAGACCACAACTGAAGCTGCGCCTGCTGAGCTGCTCATGAACCAAAGGATCAGGACCCAGCTGGATCTTGTGTGTCCATCACTAGCCAGCAGGGTTAGACAGAACCAGTGTTCTGAAGATTGTATGACAGAGCAGGGGATTTGAGTAGATCCAGCCACTAGGGGCGCTGCTGCGCTCAGTCAGGCAGAGTGCCTTCTCCTTCAGGCAGAGTGCCGAAGGAGAAGAAGCGACTGAGGACGGTGAGACGTGTGTAGAGCAGGTGGATGAAGTTGAGTTGCTACTTTGTATTAGTTGATCCATCGTTTGTGGTTCAGTGTGCGTCCAGAGAAATGCGAGTTATATTGTTCATTTACTGGATGCATGTTTTCATTGTTGTTATATTTGTCTGTTTATAAATCTGCTAGTGAGATTTATCTGGTACTTAAGTGTGCATTTCTAGCAGTGTTAGCTATCACCGCTGATGGTTTAATGGTCATTTATGTTATATTAATGCCACTGACTATTTCCTTTGTTTCATTTACATATATATGATATTATATCATGTATATTACTTCTGTATATGATGTTTCATATGTGTTCATGCTAATGATAATTAGATTATTATTTGAACTGTGTGCTATGGTCAAGAATATTGTGAGCTGTTTATTGATGGCTGTTATTGTTTTTGGTTTATTCTAGAACCACACACACATACACCCTTTAACCACACAAATGCATCACTTCTGTAAGTGTACACTGCTTAAACTGGATTAAAGTGCCATAAAAGGGATCGACTGTTTCCTGCTTCATTCTTTATTTAAGTCTTGGGGGGACATTATAGACTGTGTTCTAACTGTGTTCGCGATTGCAACCCAGAGAAGCCAGTCTACAACCTTTAAATCTTCATCACAAACGGGTCCTCAGTCTATAATGTTCTAACAGACACACACTTCGCAATTACAACCCAGAGAAGCCAGTCTACAACCTTTAAACCTTCATCACAACCAGGCCAAACAAAAGGAGCATCATGACAAACATGCCTGGGACCAGATGTTCACAGAAGCTAGCCCAGTGTACATGAGGGGATATTCGGGACAGAAGTGGATCCCAACAACTCTCCTCGAGAGGACAGGCCCAATATCTTTGAGAGCAGAAACACAGGATGGGCAAGCTGGTGGGACAGCATCAGGATCACATTCATCCATGTTATGACTAGCTGCTGAATGAGCCCAGTCTACAGCATGAGAGCTCTCCTGGGGACACTGCACCACAGAAAGCAGCAGAAACCAGAGAATCCAGCTCAAGAGACAGTTGTTCTGGAGCCCCCAGAGCAGGGTCCTGAAACGGGGCCACGTTATCCGGTGCGAGTGTAGCAATGACAACAGCATGGAAAAAAGCACTATAACGACTTCCGCGTTGTCATAGTCACTGAGGCTACTGTCACAACAATCACAGAAGAGCCTAGTTTTTTGGGAGCAGATTGACTGGCGGAAAGTGGATATTGCTGGACAGTGTTGTGCTTTTATCACCGTTCCCTTTGTAAGCTTGTTGTTTGCACGGTTTTTCGGACGAACACTGTTAAAAAAGAGCGGCTAATGTTGCTAAAGCCAGAAGCTAGCAGAGTGAGATACTCGTCCAGGCAGGCTAACGCTATGGACACTTCCTTACCTGCAGAGCTGGGACACCAGCTTAGAAGAGCTCAGAAAAAGATCGCAGATCTTCTTGAAGATGTTGGTTGGCTATCGGACGAGCTTCAGAGGAAGGACTCACTGCTGGCCACCTTCAAATCTCGGCTCCCGGCGTTGTCCGGCTGGTTGGAGACCACACAGACTGGTGAGCTACAACAGCATAGCGCTGCCGCTGCACTCGGGGACACCGTCGTCTGGGAGCCTTCCTCCTCCACCTGTCAGCGGCCCTCCTGCTCTACTCCGAGCACTGGGACTCCCTGGTCCGAAGTAGTAGTCCGACGTCGGAAGACAGCTCCTGGCGGGGCTCCGTGCAGGGCTTCCCCCCCGATCGGAATCCCCCTCACCAACAAATATTCGGCGCTATCTACGAGCGCGGAGCCACTGGTCCGGGGCCCTGCTGATCCCGATGCTCCCCATCCCAGGGATGCTGTGCCCCTGCTGACAGACACCACAGCCTTCCCTCCACTCAGGGCTGCCTGTGCCCCAGCGGATGGACGTCCAGCACCGGGCCGTCCAGCACCATGCCGCTCGCCTCCGTCCTCCCACTCCTCAACCCAGTGAAAGCGGCTCCTCAGGGACGCGGTGCGATGGCACATGAGGTGTCCTCACTGCCAGGCGCCTGACCGGGACAACAGGTTCACCGAGCCGGCAGCCCCCCTCAGACAACAGGCCACCACACTTGTCATAGGAGATTCCCTCATCCAAAACGTCCGTCTGAGAGGGGCGCTCACCCTGTCTTTTCCTGGCGCCACAGTTACAGACATAACTGAGAAAATCCCAAGCGTCCTGAGTTCTCACCCACAAGTAAACAGGGTTGTTATTCATGTGGGCACCAACGACACCTCCAGACAGCAGTCCGAGATTTTAAAGCGGGATTTCGCTCAGCTTTTTAACAAACTCTCACAGCACCAGCTGAGTGTTATCTCCGGCCCCACCCCCACCTGTGGTAGGGGCATTGGGCGCTTCAGCAGGTTACTCAGTCTGAACACCTGGCTCTCCTCAGCCTGCAGCACCCACAAGGTCGGCTTCATTGACAACTTTGATGTCTTTTGGGAGAGGAGACATCTTTTTGGTTCAGACGGCCTTCACCTGAACAGAGCTGGCACCCGTGTGCTGTCTGCCAACCTGGCATATGGTGTACAACACACACAACCCACACTCTCCTCCCATCACCCCAAACATATACCGACTGACCTGTCCGAAACTGAATGATGTCCCCCAGGTCCCAGTTCCTATGTTTTTAGTTCCACCTCTGACACACACAGTACTGGTCTTGGGCCTTCTGTTTTCACCAACCATTCATCAATTCCTGTTATCATCACTCAGCGTGACATAACCAGACTCCACCATGTTCACTCTGTGAACTTTAATAACCTCAGACCTCTCCCAAATCATCAGCAGTCCACCTATACAGTCTCTAAGTCACCTGTTACCATCAACATGGCACTTTTGAATGTTCGCTCGCTTTTAAACAAATCTTTTATTATCCATGACCTGATTTTAGATAACAAGGTAGACTGTTTATTCTTAACTGAAACGTGGCTGGGTGCAGATGCACCAGTTATTCTCACTGAGGCCTCCCCACCAAATTTTAACTTCACATTCTCCCTGAGAAGTGGCAGGTGGTGGTACTGCATCAATAGTTAATAATTCACTAAGAACCAAAGAAATACAACTTGATCAGTACACCACCTTTGAGCATCATGTGGTCATTTTTAACAGTCCCTCAATTCTTTGTATCACTGTTTACAGACCACCAAAACATGATGCAGCTTTTATTAGTGAATTTACTGAATTTTTATCAATAATCCACGCCACGACACAACATGTCACACAGCAAACTCACAACAGAGGACACACACTAGATTTTGTGCTCAGTTATGGCCTTTCAGCCAGTGTGTCCTCTCTTGTTGACTAGGCTGTGTCGGATCATTACTGCGTGTTTTTTAATATCACCAGTTTTATTCAGCGGGAGACCTCGGTGCGAACTGTCAGGAAACGCTATTTTACCTCAGAAGTGGCTGCAAATTTTATTGAAATCCTGGGTAAGCATCCCTCAGCTACTACACCTGCATCCTGTGATTTTATTGTTGAACATTTTATCAATAAACTTGAAACAACACTAGATCTTGTAGCTCCACTGACTACAAAGAAGGTACTGCCTAAACGTACAACCGCGTGGAGAAATGAAGAAACCAAAACATTGTAAAGAAATTGCAGGGTAGCTGAACGGAGATGGAGGAAAAATAAGATAACTATTCATTATCAAACATACTGTGAGCAACTAAAAATATACAACAATTCTCTCAGCCACGCAAGAACTACCTATTTCACTAAAATAATTACTGATCATAAAAATAACCCAAAAATCCTCGTTAACACCATTGATCTTTTAATCAACCCTGTTTTTAACAGATACCAAATCACTCCTTCAGACTCTCTTTGTGAAGGCTTTGCAGACCACTTCAGGGGTAAAATTGATTTTATAAGATCCTCTATTTTATCCAATCGAAATACTGTTTTTAATACATTAGAAAGCTTGTTTTCACCTGAGGAAACACCGGACAGTTTTGACCTGGTTGATGCTGAGCTGCTTGGTAGAGTTTTCTCCCAAGTAAAACCAACAACCTGCCTTTTAGACCCAATTCCCACATCACTTTTTAAAACGCTTTATGGATTCCTTGAACCCGAGCTCTTAAATATAGTGAATTGTTCCCTTCAGATCGGCTCTTTCCCTGCTGCCCTTAAAACGGTGGTAGTGAGACCCCTTCTGAAGAAGAACAATTTAGATCCGAATGTTCTTAATAACTACAGACCAGTGTCCAACTTACCATTTTTAAGCAAAATTTTAGAAAAACTTGTTTTTATTCAGTTGAATGATTTTTTAAATAACCGTTCCATTCTTGAGAAATTTCAATCTGGATTTAGGACGAACCACAGTACAGAGACTGCACTACTGAAAATTGTTAATGATCTTAGGTGCAACTTGGACTTGCACAAGCTTACAGTCCTTGTACTACTGGATCTAAGTGCTGCTTTTGATACAGTAGATCACACGATTCTTTTAAATAGACTAAGACACCTAGTAGACCTCTCTGGTACTGCCTTTCAATGGTTTAGCTCTTGTCTCACAGATAGGAAATTTCTTATAAGTTTGGACACATGCTCTTCAAGGATCCATGAAATGAAATGTGGTGTTCCCCAAGGCTCAATTTTAGGCCCTGTACTTTTTAACTTATACATGCTCCCACTGGGGGATGTCATCAGGAGGCATGGTATCACATTCCACAGCTACGCTGATGATACACAGCTTTACATATCCATGTCTCCTGATGACACAGGGCCAATTGATGCCCTTTTTAATTGTATTTTAGACATTAAATCCTGGATGGCAGAAATCTTTCTACAGCTCAACCAGGACAAGACTGAGGTTTTAATTATCGATCGTAAGGCTCAGGGAGAGAAACTTTTATCAAAACTCCAAACCCTGTCTTTAATTCCATCCAATCAGGTGAAGAATCTGGGCGTTATCTTTGACTCTGAGCTCAGCTTTATTCCACATATTAAAAATGTAACAAAAACAGGATTTTATCATTTAAAGAACATAGCCAGAGTCCGCCCCTTTCTCTCCCGGGCTAACACAGAGACGCTAATGCATGCTTTTATCTCCAGTCGTATTGACTACTGCAATGCCCTGCTTTCTGGTCTTCCGAAAAGAAACATCTCAAGTTTGCAACTATTGCAAAATTCAGCAGCACGTGTGCTGACGAAGACCAGAAGGCGGGCGCATATTACACCAGTTTTAAAATCACTGAATTGGCTCCCTCTGTGTTTTAGGATTGATTTTAAGGTCCTTTTAGTGGTTTTTAAATGTCTTAGGGGTCTTGGACCTTCTTATCTTTCAGAATTGGTTTTACCATATGATCCTCTGGCACTGGTCTCTTAATAATTCCCAAAGCTAGAACACGGACCTACGGTGAGGCATCTTTCCAGCACTATGGCCCCCGTCTGTGGAACAGCCTGCCAGAGGACCTGAGGGCCGCAGAGAATGTTCATATTTTTAAAAGTAGGCTCAAGACCCACCTTTTTAATTTGGCTTTTAACTAATGTCTTATTTTTATCTATATCTTTATTTTTATTTATTTATTTATTTATTTTTAATATATTTTAGCTCTCTTTTTTTTTTTTTTTTTTACTTTTTACTTGTTATTCTTATTCTATTACTTCTTATGACATTTTAGCCATTTATTAGTTTTACGATTCTCAGCCTATGTAGTTTTATGTTTTTATTCCATATCTCCAGTGCTTCCTCAGTGGGGGCTGCCTGCACTGGGGGCTGCAATTGGCTGTGGCTGGGATGTCTCTGTCTCATGGTGGGCATTGGCTTGGCCGGGTGGGGGTATACATGTTTTTAACATGTATAGCACTTTGTGCTGCATTTCTAATGTATGAAAAGTGCTTTATAAATAAAGTTTGATTTGATTTGATTTGATTTGAGTGAGGAAGACACTGCTTACTTTACGGACTATTTTCATGCAAGGGCTGAGTAATGCCCTTGTTGCAGAGTTTGACTTATAGTTAAGTGTTAACTGAAAAAAAGAGTAATTTCTGGACCACAGGGTGAGGGAATGTTGTAATGTGAATGTTATTTCTAGTTTTCATAATAAGGTTACTTTCAGTCAGACAGTGGGAGGACCACCATGGGGGGGTCTGTTGGGGTAAGATGAGAGCAGTTAGATACGTTAAACAGACGTAATGCAGGATTAGAAGCTACTGTGCCGGGTGTTGGACATTGCAATAAACAGCAAGTTGAAGTCATAGATGATACAACCGTTGTGGGGCTCATCAACAACAGTTATGAGACACCATACAGGGAGGAGGTCTAAGCACTGGCGGCCTGGTGCAGTGACAACCACCTCAACCTCAACACCAAGAAGACAAAAGAAGTCATTATTGACTTCCGGAAGTCGAGGACCACACTGCACTCAGGCCTGAGCATCAATGGGGAGGAAGTGGAATGGGTCACCAGCTTTAAGTTTCTTGGCCTGCACATCTCGGAGGACCTGGGCTGGACCGTGAACACCACCCACATCATCAAAAAGGCCCAGCAGCGTCTCTTCTTTCTGAGAACACTGAGGAGGAACAAACTCCCTCCACCTCTGCTGAGAAACTTCTACCACTGCACAATAGAGAGTGTCCTCACCTATGGCTGTACGGTGTGGTACGCCAGCTGCACTGCATCTGAAAAGAAACAACTGCAGCGGGTCATCAAGACGGCTGAGTGGATCATCGGCTCCCCACTTCCATGCCTAGAGGAGATCTACTCCAGCCGTCTCCCCTGACGGGCCACAAAGATTCGGGATGACCCCGCCCACCCAGGACACTCTCTATTCACCAGCGTTCTCTCTGGCAGACTCAGAGTCATGAGAGCCCGCACCAACAGACTGAAACACAGCTTCCTCCCCGTGGCTGTGAAGAGACTGCTGCAAGAACCATGACCCCCCCACAGTATATTTTATGACAAGGACGTTGTAGCTGTTTCAAGAGAGCGCAGAACGAAATTTCACTGTATTTATTGCAGTGACAATAAAGCTTCTTCTTCTAGATGAAGTATTATTGTTGAGAAGCCTTCACATTATTACAATAATGATAAAAAAAAAACAAAACTTGAATAACTTTTCACCTCTGCGTTTGGATGACAACAGGACATTTTCTAAATGCTCCACTGTTGCTGTGTTATTAGGTTTGGGGCCCCGGTAATTCTTTTATTTTGAAAAACACGGTGTGTCTCTCAGCGGAGGTATATGTTGCTGCTGGCTTGACTGTGCTGGACCAATGGAAGCGGCTGCAGACAGACTACAGAGTGGGGCACAGCGGCGGGCTGGGCTCTGCTGGATTTCATTGTCCTCGTGAAAAAACGAGCTTTCTGTCAGACAGTCCGGAGGAGTTGATGAAGACTGCGCATGCAAGGCTTTGTGTTGGAATAGAGTTAACAGCTGGGTCTCGCACAGCCAGGAGACTATTCATCCCAGGTTATCAGGATGTTATGTGTCCTCCAACTATGAACAAGCTGCAACAGGATCCGAGAAATACAGGCAAGTTTCCAAAAGTCATCGGCTGCTGGATTGTTAAATGTGCTGCAGTCAGAGCAGCTGAATGACATAGACTCGGTTATACTGTGACTTTCAGTTTCATTGACGACGGTGTGTATGGTGAGCTGGTGTGTGTTGTAATGGAATGCAGCAGCACGGTCAGTCAGACGCATTCCTGTCTGTTTGTAGCCTCTAGACAGCAGACACAATTTTCGTGGAGGTAGTTGAACAGTCCACGGCTGTCTATCGTTAAGGTAAAGATAAAACGCCCTATTCCTGTCGATTAAAGAAGCTACATGTTGATTTTACCATAACTGAAGCCTTGATTGAAGATGATTACAGTGGGTGAAGCCTGCCTCTGTCGGGCTTAAATTAAAAAAAGAAAAAAAAAGAAAAAAAGCGTGTTGCTTGTGTTGCATTGGCATCACAGAAAAAGAAACATGTTTATTAGTATGGTTCCGCCCTTCCACATCCTGCTGTGAGGTTATCCTCATACACTTCAAACACGTCTATTCCCATCATGAAACTCAACTTGTGGCTTCCCAGGGGCTCTAGTTCAGCTTCCTCTGCTGGTTGGAAAACAGAAGATGAACGGTATGATAACGGGTCGATGCAGTGGCCTTTTTAGTTGGAAAAAATAGTGAGGCCGTACCTACTTTGGACAGATGTAATATAACACTATATTACAATATTATTATTATATTATTTCCCACAGAGTTTAGGGTGATAATCCAACTGAGCACACACCTGTTCTCTTCTACTTGCTGTTGCTCAATTCTCTGCATGTATGTGCTGTTAGTTTATGTGGCTGGTACCCACACTGCACAGCAGCCTATGTTTACTCTGCAAGGCAAGCCTGATTACTATGTTCCCCCACTGCTTTCATCTATGACAATCTTCTCGAAAAGATTCTTGAGATCCTGAAAGCCTGTCCTTGACCAGGTACCATCCCCTCCAAAAAAAACATACAAAGGACGTTTTCCTGGAGAACCAATCCATGTAAAAGCTGCGATAATTATAATAATGAATACTGATTATACATTTATTTGTTATAGCAACTTTCACAAAAATGAAATTCACAAAGTGCTTCACAAAATATAATCAAGCAATCAAACAGTAAAACATGCAATCAATAAAAACAAAGGCAATACACAAATAAAACAAGGCAACAAAAAGAAAAGAAAACACACAGCAAATACAGGCTACTGAGACCTCAAACAGAAACATACCAGGGAACAAGCAGTGGACAATTCAGGGTGGGACAAAGGCCATTTTGAAAAGATGGGTCTTCATTTCTTACTTTATAATGACTGGTGGCCGCTGTGTTGTTTAATGCATAGAGGATAATCAACATTTCATATTTACCATGGAGATTAAAGTCATAATCTAACTAAGCACACACCTGTTCTCCTCATGCATGATATTGGATTTTTTTGCAGATATCCAATATGCCAATATAGCTTAAAACTTATTATGATAACTGGTACTGATATCTAATACATAATATATTCACTTTTTTCCCCACCTAATTTTAGTGATCATCAAGTCTCCTCTGTAGTGGAATTAATATCATATTATACATGCATACTCTTATCGTGATGGCCCACCAGCAGATGGTGACATGAAATATGATACTTTTCAGTGTATCTAATATTCATTAATTGTACAATAGGGATGCATGAAAATATTGCACGTCGTCAGTATTGACCGATATTGGCTTTAGAATAAATATCAGCCTAATCAGCCAACATGCTTTTTCTTATTTCTACAGTAGGGATGCATGCATGTAGTGGAATTACCATCATATTATGCATGCATACTCTTATCCTCCAGCTGATGGAGACATGAAATAGAATGCTTTTCAATGTATATTCATTTATTGTGCAAATTAAGAAAAAAATATGTAGACCAATTCTGATAGTTCACTTTAAAGCCGATATTGGCCAATACTGATGACATGCTAATATTAGTGTGCATCACTATTTTCTGCCTGTATGTGCTGCCAGTTTATGTGGGCAGTACCCATGCTGTACAGTAGCCTATGTTTGCCCTGTCAAGCAAGCCCGATTTTACCTTGTTGTCCTGCTGCTTTCATATTTGGTAATCCTCTCTGAAAGATACTTGAGATCCTGAAAGCCTGTTCTGAACAGAAACAAAAAAGCATCTTCTATGACAAGCCAGTAGTCATTAGTGGATGGCACAAATGTGATGCCAAATCAGAACAACTGCCTGTTCTTCATCTGGTTATTTGCCAAATCCTGTTGTTATCATTCACTGTTGGCAGAAATTCATATTACTTTTGAAGTAGATTGTAACTGTGGTTATCATGAACAGTGTGGATTATTCTCAAAACATTAAACACCCCAGCGGCCACCAGCCATTATAAACCACACCGCTAGTGAGAATTTTTACGTGGTTTTTACGTGGAGTGGTTCTCCAGGAAAACATGGCTAACTGTTAGCTTTTCAGAGAAGATGGTTAGTTTCCTGTGAATGTTCTTGGTCAAGAGCAGGCTTTCAGGATCTCAAGCATCTTTCTGAGTGGAATACCAAACATGAAAGCAGTGGGACCACATGGTAAAATGAGCTCGGCAGAGCAACACGCTGTACTGCCCAAAGTGACAATACATACAAATGGGGGATTGAGCAATATAACAGCCATTTGAAGAGAACAGTTGGATTATCACCTGTGGACCTTTACATGAGACTTTACAGTAATTTGGAAGTCTGACATCCTCTTGATCATATTTGCATTAACACTTAGGTAAAACCTTCCTGCTCTAATAATGGAATCTGGTGTCAGAGTTGGTGGATGCACTGTGGATGTCCACTGTGAATTAGGATTTCTCCTCCAGTGGACATGTCTGTGTTACAGCAGTCATAATCCAAAAGGAAAGGAGTGTACAAGGACAAACTGCTGTATGAATAATGCTGTTATTTCATCAACTGCTGCATAACTGAAACGGGTGACATCAAAATACGTGTACATAATGCAAACATCTATGAGTTTAAGATCTGATTTGACATTAACAAAACAATAGCTTGAGCCATCTCAATTGAGTATTGTTAAATGTCTAAACACAAACAGCTGTACAATGCCTTTGCCCTATATAACAATGTTTAAAATTAGGGTTGCAGCTTTTGATTATTTTCATTTGTTTTAATAATCTGCCAGTTTGGATAAAGTGATTGTTTGGTCTGTAAACTATCAGAATGTTGTGAAAAATGTGAGACATGGTTTTTCCTTTTCCACATATTTTGGACTGTCCAACCAACAGTCCAAACCATAAAAATACTTTCAGACTTTCATAGGTAACAACTCCTTACATTTGAGAAATTGTAACCACGTGATTTTTGGGTTAATTTAACAGCCGGTATTGACCGATACCGATGATGTACCAATATTATCAGCATGTTTATTGATTCAACAAGCCAATAATTTTTAAAGCCAATACTGATGTGCCGATATTATCGTGCATCCCTAGTTGAAATGATGGAAAATGTTGGAATAATACCCAGCCCATAGTATCAAACATGGAGTGTGTATGTTAGATATTAATTGCCAGTTGTTAATTGTTAATTCCACTAGTTATAAAGTAATAAGTTATATAAGAAAGGAGAATATTATTGAGATTTTAAATATGTTGCAATATGCTGAGAATTGTACTAAAAGATATTGTTATATATTGCGATTTATTACCTTTTTTCAACTGTAAATTATGTCCAAAAAGGGAAACTTTGTCAAAATCACTTTTATTTCACAAGATAAAAATTATTCATCTCAGTTCAGCCATTTTTTTTTATTGTAGCAGCAAAATGTATCTAGTGGACTAAAGAAGCAATTGATTATATTACTCTAGTAGACTAACTCAAATTTAATTTGTATTTGTCATATTATTAATTTATATACTAAAAAATCTATAATTAGCACTGTGTTACAATACAATATTGTCACACAAAAATATTCTGATACTATGCTGTATCAATTTTATCCCCCACCCCTAGTCATTATTCACTGCTGGACAATGATGGTCAACATCTCAAAAAATAATTCACACATATGCTGTAGTCTTGTTAGCACTAGGTTTTCCTATGCATAATTACATTCATAAGGGTAGATATAAATATTGAAGAAACGGTTTATCAGTTTTTTAAAGTAAATGTGCTGAATAAATGGTTTAGTTGATGACCCTTTCATTAACAAAAAAAAATTAAAGCTGCAAGCAGCGTTGGGCGGGACCTCGCGCCCACGCCCGTCGCCCCTTGCCTGTCGCCCCTTGCCCGTTGCCTGTTTTGGCCTGTAGCTTCAGCCGTGCGTTTGTGGTTATGTCTGTGTTTCTCCACTGTTGAAGTAATGGATGTTTGTGACTATCAAATAGTCTGAAAATCTGTACTTCCTGTTGCCAGTAGGTGGCGCTATGTGTAAGCCCAAATATTGACACATGGATGTGTTCAGGGGGGACTGTCATCAATGCTGTGAAGTTTGGGGAAAATTGAAGCATGTATGCTGGAGTTATAAACTACTTCCTGTGCTGTGGCGGTACACTTAGTGTGACGCCTGACATGTGAAAGTTTGATAAAGAATGCACCAGTGATTGGGCATGATATTCTACATGAAATATAGGCCACAGCATGTAAATTTTAGGAAAAGCAAAAAAAGTGTGTGAAAAGACGTACTGCCTATTGCCAGTAGGTGGCGGTATCCCCAAATATTGACACATGGATGTGTTCAGGGCGGGACTGTCATCGGTCCTCACAGGTACAGAAAATGGAACACACCACACAGCTCCAAAGCACAGTGACGCTGCATTGTCTTCAGTCTGTGGCCAACAACCCCTTAAACATGGCTGTGTGAGCACAGCGTTTAAGATATGAATGAAATGTATAGATGAGGACGACCAGGAGAGTTTGGTGATCGTTGTGATGTCCATGTCTTCCACGTAAATGCAGAAATGTGGAAATGATAGCAGGTTAAACATGAAGGCAGTTCAGCTTTTCCCCTGAGATCAGCAGTTAGAAATTGTATAAGAGTGGATGGGACACATGGAGGGTACTCATTGTCTTTGGAGGCGCAGTGTTCAAATTCTGTTCCTGTCAGTGTTAAAAGCAGACACTTTTCTGAAGGAGGACAAAAATCTGTACTACTTTTTTGAAAAAATGGTTTGTCTAGCTCAAAGAATGCGGCCGAAATGGCGATTTTAATAGTTTTTTTGGACAGTTTTCACAGCAGCTCCGCGCTCTGGCTGATGACGTCACCCGCTGCAGCTGCCAACACCACGTCTCATAGAAACCCATTGTAAAGTGAAAATGTGCTCGTGGTACTTCAACAGAAATATCTAACGGTAAAAGATACAAAAAAACCGAAGACATCTCTGGAAACCTGAGAACTGTGGGAACATTTTAAGCTGCTTTTAAGCTGTATGCGATAAACAACCTCGGAGGAGATATTTTTTGAAAATATAATTGTTGAAGTGCAAATATCTCACTTCCTGTTGGATTTAGGTCAGGGGTGTCAGCGTATGATTTGTAGGTCTTGATGAGACAAACAAGCCAGTTTTGGTTTGATCTTTCTACGACATTCCTACGAGCAATAGTGGGCATTTTTGTAAGAACAAGTGTGTAAAAAGATGAACTTCCTGTTGCCAGTAGGTGGCGCTATATGTAATCCCAAATATTGACACATGTATGTGTTCAGGGCATGACTGTCTTCAATCCTGTGAAGTTTTGGGAAGATTGGAGCGTGTATGCTGGATTTATGAAGTATTTTGTCTGTTCAGGATGTGTGTGCGTCATCACCTTTTAGAGCGCATAAAATCCAAACCGCTTGAGTAATGAAAAAGTTACGCAGAATTTTTTTCCAAAAGGGTGTGAACTCTTACCTGTGCGACATTCAGGCCGATACGATAAACGGCCTCGGAGGAGATTTTTTTGAAGAAAACACATTTTTGGGCGAAATCTTATTGTGAAAGGGCAAATATCTCACTTCCTGTTGGACTTAGGGCCTTGGGTGCCCTGGATCATTTGTAGGTCTTGATGAGACAAACAAGCCAGTTTTGGTTAGATCTTTCTACGACATTCCTACGGGCCGTAGTGGCCATTTTTGTGTGCCTAGGTGGCGCTAGAGAGCTCATTTTGGCACTTGAGGGGTTAATTTTTGCATTCTATCAAATTTTCACGCATTTCTGACCTGTGTGCCAATTTTGGTGAGTTTTTGAGCATGTTTAGGGGGTCAAATTTGGAGTTGTTTCGTCGGAAAAAAGAAAGAATCTGAAAAGCAAAAACAATAGGGCCTTGCCTGCGGCAGGGCCTCCTCTTTCAGAGGAGCCCTTGCCTTCGGCTCGGTCCCTAAAAACAAAAAACAGTCAGAAATCTCTTTTGAACCTTAAAAGCTGGACAGTCATTTTCCATCTAATCGAGTGGTTCTCATACTGGGGTGGTGTAGAGCCACTGCAGAGGGGAAGTATGTTGAGTGGACCTGAGGTTGCATGAATATGATTAATGTGTCGACACAAACAAACAAAAGTACCCTGATATAAAATTAAACCTGGCCATTTCAGTTGTGGTTTCCAAATATTGTTAATGATTAATATTAGGGATTCACAATAATATTGGGACATCATCAGAAGGGGTAGGAATTGCCAGAGGACCCACAATATGATATTAACATGATACTTAGGTCAAGATACAATATTATTGTGGTACTGCGATATGCTGAGTATTGCAATAAAGTTTTCCTTTTGCAGATGGAAAAAAGGTGATAAAGTTTTCAGTCTGTTCATCTGACTTTAATCATGTTTATTGCAGCAAAATGTGATGCAGTGTGATGCAGACAGACTGACCAGCACCGTCATAAAACCTGACAAACTGAGCTGTTGGCAGATTTAACGCCCTTGGAGAGCCAGATTAAGCGCATGAGCGAAACACTTTACATGCAGGTATCCTGCTAATTGAAAGGCAACACCCATGTTAGAAGTGTTGTCTGTTACAACCACAGTCCCCTATCCTTGTGCTGTATTTTGCAGGAGCTCTGCAATATTTACTGTTGTGTGACTTTGTGACATGTACTGCTCTAGTTTGGAGAACTTGAGACAGCAGTATCCTCTGTGAGATAATGTGCCATTATAGTCACATGTGAATCCACTGACCTTGAAGTCACAAGTTAACACCATCCTTCCTGCTGTACTCAAACATTCCTCAGCTCAATGCCTTACCTCTCTGTAAAGCTTTGGTATGGCTGTGTCAGTGAAAAAATGTTGGGATGGAGTCACATACCTGGGCTCCAGTGTTTTTAGCATGCAACAAACACCTTAGTTTTCAACAACTCTGTATGGATGCAGATCTTTACACATGAAGTAGGTGATGGACTGTGTTATTTTCTTTGCTCTCTTAGAGTTGTATGGTAGTTTTGTCAAGCTAAGTGTGTCCAGTGTTGGTTGATTTTTTGGAAGGGCATTAGCTTGACCGTCAATGGCTAACGTCATCTCTGGATGGTGGCATGTTAGGGGAGCCGTCATATTCGTAGTATTTTTTTCTCATACAACACTGCTTGCAAATTGTATGTGTCATCTCCAAGTCCTGCTGTCCTTCTGTGTTAAAAAAATCCAAACTAAGTCCAGATGTTTGATTTGAATGCAGATGGCGCATTTCTGATTTCTTTCTCTGGTGCCTCCATCATCTCCATCCTTTTTTTAAATTCTAGTATCAAAGACTGTATCAAAATGTGTATTTGCAAAAAATAATAATGTTTATAATAAAAGGTTGATACTTGGCATCCATGTATCCATACAATATTGCAACGCAAAATATCACGATCCTACACTGTATTGAATTTTTCCCCTGCCCTTAGTAATCAGTATCAGCAGATATTGTCTTTAAAATGAACTGTTAGAATTGGCCAACATGCTTTTTCTTAAATTGCACAATGAAAGAATATTACATACATTGAAAAGTATTGTATTTCATGTCTCCATCTGCTGTTGGGCCATCATGATAAGAATATGCATGCATGATATGATGTTAATTGCACTACAGAAGAGACATGATGATCACTAAAATTAAGTGGGAAAACAAAGTGGATATATTATATTATTATATTGTATCGGTTATTGACTTAATGAGTTGTTATATATTGGCACATTGAATATTGGCAAAAAAAAAAATCTTGTGCACCCCTAATCAAAAAAATTACTAATGTAATTTTTCTAGCCTCTTAGTAGGGGCATGATTGAAAAAAGTCTGAGAACCATTGACCTAACCTAAAAAAAAATCATATCTTAAGAGCTTTGATGAAGGGTGGTGAGGCCCAGCTCCATCTGTACATGGATATTTACACAAGGAAGAAGGAGAAATGACTTTGCTGTGAGGTGTCTGATAGTCAGCATGGCGAGAACATTTTACTCTCATTGCAACATGCTCAGGAACTCACAGTAATTGCAGTCAAAGTGTTTGAAGCTGTTTTTCCATTTTACTCTGCGCTCGTTATGACCATGTGGGAACTCAAGAAGAACAGCACATGTGCGAGTGTTTCTCTACTTTTGTTTGTACCTCATTGAATTTACAAGCTCCCCACAGACATGGAAGGTTTGGAACAGTTTGAGGAGTTTAATTATTTTCAGTGGTGATAAACATTGAAAAAGGACTGTGTGTGGTAAACAACCACTGCCTAGTGGATGAGCAAATTAAGGCAGGGCTAAATATGTCTGGATTCCAGTGATCTATGTGAAATGTGTAATGTCTCTGTCATGATGACAGACAAAATGCATTTCAGAGAAGGAAAGTATTTTACTTGTAACTAGAGCTAACTCCTCATCTGAAGCCAGATGTGTGCTTCTATGTCAAAGTCTTACAGAAGCTCTGAAGCTGTCAGGGAACTTGCCAGGGATAACGGATACTTCCTCAAGAATGTATTTACATACTGGGACAAGGGTCGCTACTGAGACAAAACATGGAGGCCACAAGAACTGTAGTTGGTAAGAAGATGATGTTACTGAAGACAGCATCATATGGAGAACAAAAAATGACATAAGTATAAATAAATAAATAAATAAATGTATAAATAAATAATTAAATACACAAATAAATGAAAAACCAAGTACATTTTGGTAATAAAAAAGGCTATTTCTGTATTTTTACATTTATTTATTTATACATATATTTATTTATTCTTTTATTTATACATACAACTCTCAGCTGATAGGGACATAGAAGTTGACGTGGTGCTAGATGGTCTCCAAGAAGCTGCCCACGAACTTCAAATCCGCTCGGTGACAGAGGAAGAGGGAGCGACGTTTGGACGTCCACAATATATTTTACCTCCTGATATAATTGAAGCTCACCTGCTTTTAGGACACACCGTTGGAGACATTGCACAGTTGTTCGGCGTGTGTGAGAGAACATTTCATCGGAGGATGGCACAGTATGGGATAAGGTAATGTGTGTAACGTTATGTCAACCTATTAAAATTCCGTCTAGTCTGTCTTATTTACATTCAGGGTGCTTTTGCCAGTGGTGGAAAGAGTACTGAAAATCTGTACTCAAGTACAAGTACTGTTACATTGCTAAAATATTACTCAATTACAAGTAAAAGTACTGGTGTTAGAAAAATACTCAAGTAAAAGTACAGAGTATTCGCCAAAAAAACTACTCAGAGTATTAGTTACTTTTCACCTCTTCAGTTAAAATCAACGGTGTGTCCCAAAAGCAGGTGAGCTTCAATTCAGTGGCGGCTGCTGGTCTTTCAAACAGGGGAAGCTCACTTTAAATTTACATCATAAAATTTGTCATATTTTAGCGAGGCAGTAACTTATAAAAGGAACATTTAATTGAAGCCGTTTTTCAACCACACTCATGCCATAGAACCACACCTGTCAAGTTTTGGATTTGAAAATAAGGGAAATTTGCCGGTGCTCACTGCGAGCCGTCCCACCACCCCAACCAAGCTCCAGTATCCCTTTCATTTAAGACAGGTGTACAAGATATCTAAAAACAACTTGTCAACCGCTTACTAACTACAATTAGGTGATCAGAATCTGATAGGACAACCTTTGTTGACACTGAAATGCTGTGAACATTCCTATGTTATAATACAGCCTAAATGAAAACACAAAGGGTATATGAAGCACATTTATTTATTGTTTATAAAACGGGTGCTTCCCATCCTTAAATGTGATTGGCTGAGCCGCATTCCATGCCGTTGTAAAATCAGTGTAACCCACTGGTAGACCGCAGCGTCTGTGTTGCTTGGCAACCATTCTGTCCACTTGATCTTGCTTGGTGGAAGAATGAATAGTTCTCAGTTTTATTGTTGCATTATTACCAATAAATTGATGATTTTTTCTGTGTGTGTGTTTATTTTATGGGCTATATGTAGGGTAACCGTTTTATAAAAGCTATAAGCCCCGAGAAGCCGTGAGTTACAGTGATTTTACAACGGCGGAGGGGCCCTGAACGCCCCTCAGCCGTTGTAACATCGCTGTAACTCACGGCCTCTCGGGGCTTATTGCTTAAACATATTTTCAGTTCATAATGTGCCCATCCTGCTCCTCTTTAGGAAAGTAAAGTCGCTGTCCCATTTTTCGAGATATTTGCAGGACTTCTTTGTTTTTTTGGCAGGAATGCCTTCTCCTTCGTCACATCCATCCATCTCTCTCTTTTGTTGTTCCGGGTTTGTTCCCGTTGTCGGCACTAACCTTGCGACAACTGCCACCCAGGCTACTGCAGGTGGCAGTTCTCGCGAGGCTAGTGACAGTTCAGTTTGGAGATGCAGAGGAATGTTTTTTTTTTTTTATTACAATACGGGAGATTTACGGGAGAATACTAATACGGGAGGACGGCGGGAAAGAGGGGTAAAATACGGTAGTTTCCCGGCCAAAACGGGAGACTTGACAGCTATGACTCAGAAGACTCCGCTTGCAAAATCCGCGATGGGACTGAGCTGAGCTGTCAAATCTCCAAATAGCTGTCAATCAAAACGGGATTCAGCCTTTCGACTCCAATCATCATGCGGAAGCTCAGCGTCCAGCCCGGCCGAGGCCCGCCCACAGCTCCATTCACCCCCAGAGACACTGAGCGTCCGGGGGCGGGACAAAATTGTGGCATTCATCCAATGACCGTCGAGTTTCGAGGCAATGAAAAAAACTGTTCCCTGCAGTCCCATTGAAGTGCATGGATGCTCAGCTTCTGCAGGCAAATGCCATAGACCGTATGAGAAAACTGCGCTACGGGAATGTATGAGAAGTTAACAACAGCGATAAGTAGCTGATTCTGAACGAACTCGTCTTCGAGATGAACGTGTTTTAACGCATCTGCAGTCAATGAAATGTTAACACAACCGTACATATTTGACCATTCAATTTTTGACATTTTAGGGGAAGCTGAGCTTCCCTTGCAGTCCTAAAGAAATCGTCTCTGCTCTAGACATCTAGGCAACTGCCCAATTTGCTGTCTTTCCTCTGTGTTGTAGATGTCTTTTTAATTTCCCACAGTACGAGAAGGCAGCAATTGAGACGATCATGGGATTTGAAATCGTTTGCTTCTGTCTGGTTTGCCCAGTTGACCAATCGGGCTTTACTAACGTGGGCCTGCCTACCTTATTAGCATATTTACATTTCTGTGTGACACTGACACAGAAATAAATAAATGTATAAATAAATAAATGTGGAAATAAATAAATAAATGTATAAATAAATAAATAAATGTAGAAATAAAAGAATAAATAAATATGTGTATAAATAAATAAATGTAAAAATACAGAAATAGCCTTTTTTATTACCAAAATGTCCTTGGTTTTTCATTTATTGGTGTATTTAATTATTTATTTATACATTTATTTATTTATTTATTTATTTATACTTATGTCATTTTTTGTTCTCCATACATCATGCAATTTGGTAGAAACGAATCTGCCAAAACATCCTCACTCTGACCTCATCGCATATCGATGTTTGGTCATGGACTTTCCCACGTTTATACAATGTGCAAGGTACCCTGGGTGTGTTGGTTGTTGACGTTCTTGGATGCCATGTCAACTTCAGCCTGTTACATGCATTGTGTTTAAAAAATACACTTCTGTTTTTTTTTTTTACAATCAATCAATCAATCAATCAACTTTATTTGTAGAGCGCTTTTCCTGCAAGGACATGCAACACAAAGTGCTTTACAGAATTAAAAACAATTACCAAAATTAAAGACAGAAAACAATTACAAAGAAAGCCCCTCCCTCCCACCCTCCATACTAGACAGACACACACACACCCACCCACACACACACAATCACACACAATAGGGAGACATGGCATGGCACTGAGGATCAAGGAAACGCCACCTTTGGGGCCGCCCACACTGGGAGGAGCCGCAGGCCGTGCCATCGGGGGGACCGGCACCCAGGCCCCCCGACTCCGACAGACAGGCGGACCCCCACATCAAAGGGAGGAACCCCCAGCCGGCCGGGCCGAAGGAACCCCAGGACAGCACCCCCATCAGCAGACATGACACAGCTCCCAGTGTGGATGACCCCCCTGAGGAAACACTGGAGTTAAAAGCTAAAGACTAAAAGCATAAAATTACAGGAAATGTACAGTTTGCATACAGTCTCTTTCAAAATAAATGCACTATGTCGGTACAACACCACGACACATACATGTGGTAGGGTATAGGCAACAAAAGCTTGTGGTTGGGTTTAAGCAACAAAAGCTTGTCGTTGGGTTGGGCTACAAAAGCTTGTTTTTGGGTTCAGACAACAAAAGCTCATCATTGGGTTTAGGAAAAAAGAAAAGGGTTTAGCTTTACAATCATCATCATCATCATCAAGAAGCGAACTCCAACCTCCTGGGTGAAAGTTGGTGGTTGTTGGACCTATCCACTAGGGCTGAACGATTTATTGTTTTCTGATCGAAATTGCGATTTCAGACAATGTGATTATGTGATCGCAAAAGCTGTGGTTTTTTTGCAGCGCTCCTGACTGACCCAGGATCTGTTGTGTCAACTTTTTTACACATACATGCCGTCTGCCTACCATCCTAACCAATCATCACGCTAACCAATCAGTATTAGCCTGCTCCTTGTGCAAGTCACGCTCACCAATCAGAAGCGGCCATTGTCCAGGTGATGGCATATACACTCAGTAACAACAAACTGGTGTCCCTAAAAAAACGTGTTTTGAAATGGCCTTAGCAGAACCAGAGGCGGAGTTAGTTGATTTAATCCCAAAGAAAAGCAGCACGTCGGTCATATGGGAGTATTTCGGGTTTGAGACTGCAGACGTGCACCAGAAACAGGTGCTGTGCAAAGCCTGTCGAGCAAAAGTTGTAACATCCAGTGGCAACACAACCAACCTATACCAGCACTTGAAAAATCACCACAGGCATTTACATGACGAGTGCATGACCAAAAAAGTCCATTGAAAAGTGGAGTGAAAGTGATGCTCAAGCCCATTGTAGCAAACAGACTACGATTACAGCGTTGTTTGCTAGTGTAACGCCGTATGAAAAGAGCAGCCGAAGACACCGGGAGATAACGACTGCCATTACACACTACATTGCCAAAGACATGGTGTCTGTTAACACGGTCACCAGAGACAGATTTAAAAACCTCCTCCGCACACTGGACAAAAGATATATGATTCCCTCCCTCACCTACTTCAACCAGGTTGCCATCCCACAGCAGTACGCGGAGTGTAAGGAAAAAGTTGTAACAGAGCTGAAAAATGTGGAGTATTACGCCACAACTACTGATATGTGGTCAAGCAGAACGACCAAACAGCTACCTGATGGCTCCCACTATCGATGGAGAGGAAGATCCCCTGGCCTGGTGGAGAGTGCACAATGTTAACTTTCCATGGCTGAGCAAACTGTCTCGTAAATTCCTGTGCATACCAGCCACCAGTTCGCCATCAGAGAGATTGTGTAGTGCTGGTGACAATGTTGTCACATGTCAGCACTCATGTCTAAAACCATCAAAGTTGACATGCTGGTTTTCTTGACAAAAAATCTGTAAAGAGTGATGTAGAGATGTCAGGGAAGCAAGTATTATTGTTGATTAAGTACTTTTGAGATTTTATTTGTTCTGCACTTTACCCTGTCTTGAGGTGTCAGCCTTTCTTAAAAAAAGGTATTTCCTAGTTTTCAGGAAAAATGTTCTATTGTTTACAGAATAGATGTGCAATATTTGGGTGCTGCTGAGCCAGAAATGAATGGCCCACCTGTTTTAATGTCATATAATGTACATATTTTTCAGAAGGGCAGAGGTACGGTCATTTTGGCTGGCTGTCTAGGTGGTGTCCAGCAAACGATGTGGGCTTCATTAATAATTGGAAAACCTTTTGGGGAAAACCTGGTCTGGAGGAGGTTAGGAGAGATGGCATCCATCCCACTTTGGATGGAGCATTTTAGGAGCTCTCATATCTAGAAACCTGGACAAGTTTATTAGTGATCTAAAACCATGACAACCCAGAGTTGAGACCAGGAATCAGAGTCGCAGTCTAAAACGCTTTCTGAGCTTCTAGTGCAGTTACCCACCCATAGTGTCATGCAAACAGTGTCTGTCCCCCGACCTCCTAAATTATTTAAATCTAAACTCAAACAAAGAGGAGTTGTACATAACAACCTGATAAAAATTAAAACCTCTTCCATGACAGAAAGACAAAACAGGAGAATTAAATGTGGACTGTTAAATGTCAGATCTTTATCTTCCAAAGCAGTGTTAGTAAACAAATTAATATCAGATAATCATATTGAGTTACTCAGCCTCACCGAAACCTGGCTGTGTCAAGATGAATATGTTAGTCTAAATGAATCCACTCCTCCCAGTCATAATAATACCCACGTTCCTTGAGGCAGCAGCTGAGGAGGGGGAGTTGCAGCCATTTTTAACTCTAGTCTATTAATCAGCACTAAACCTAAACTAAACTATGAATCCTTTGAAAGCCTCGTCCTTAGCCTTTTACATCTGACCTGGAACACCTCACAGCCTCTTCTATTTGTTATAGTGTACCGTGCTCCTGGCCCGTATTTGGAATTTTTATCTGAATTCTCAGAGTTTTTATCCAGTTTAGTTGTGAAATCAGATAAAGTTATTATTGTAGGCGATTTCAATATTCATGTGGACGATGATAATGACTCCCTCGCTACTGCGTTTATCACATTATTAGACTCCATTGGCTTCAGTCAAAGTGTACATAAGCCCACTCACCATTTTAACCACACCCTTGATCTAGTTCTGGCATATGGAATTGAGATTGATAACTTAATGGTCTTTCCAGAGAATCCCTCTCTATCAGATCATTACTTAATAACTTTTGATTTCTTTCTACTTGATTATGCGCCACTCAGTAACAGTTTCTATACTAGGTGGTGATAGTGCGGTAGCAAAATTTAAGGAAGTGATTCCATCGGCATGAAATTTAATACTATGTCCCTCTGTAACTGAGGTTTCCCGCACCGACTTTAAAGTCTCCCAAAGTGATTATCTCGTCGATAGCGCTGCAGGCTCGCTGCGAACAACACTCGACTCTGTAGCACCTCTTAAAAAGAAGTTCGCAAAGCAAAGAAAGTTTGCTCCCTGGTATAGCTCCCAAACCAGAAAATTAAAACAAATATTGCAAAAATTTGGAAGCAATTGGCGATTAACCAAACTGGAAGATACTCGTTTAGTCTGGTTAGACAGTCTCAAAACTTATAGGAGGGCCCTCTGCAGTGCCAGAGCAAACTATTGCTCATCATTAATAGAAGAAAATAAGAACAACCCCAGGTTTCTTTTCAGCACTGTAGCCAGGCTAACAGAAAGGCCACAGCTCTATTGAGCCTTGTATTCCTTTAGCCCTTAGCAGTAATGATTTTATGAGCTTTTTTAATGACAAAATTCTAACTATTAGAGGCAAAATTCATGACCTCCTGCCCTCTAACAGTAATAATCTGCCTTCAAGCACAGCTATAAGTGCTGATGCATATTTAGATTGCTTCTCCCTGATTTCTATTCAACAATTGACCTCAATGATTTCTTCATCCAAGTCATCAATGTGTCTCTTGGACCCCATCCCAACTAGACTACGTAAGGAAGTCTTACCTTTAGTTAACACTTACATACTAGACATGATCAATATATCTTTATTAACAGGTTATGTACCACAGTCTTTTAAGGTAGCTGTAATTAAACCTCTTTTAAAAAAGCCCACCCTGGATCCAGAGGTGCTAGCTAACTATAGACCAATTTCTAACCTTCCCTTTCTTTCAAAGATCCTTGAGAAAGTAGTTGCAGACCAGCTGTGTGACTTTGTCCATGATAATAATTTATTTGAGGAATTTCAGTCAGGGTTTAGGGTGCATCATAGCACTGAGACAGCACTAGTTAAAATTACAAATGATCTTCTGATTGCTTCAGACCAAGGACTCGTCTCTGTACTTGTTTTACTAGATCTTAGTGCCGCATTTGACACAATTGACCATCAAATTCTACCACAGAGACTGGAACATTCAATTGGCCTTAAAGGTTCTGCATTAAGCTGGTTTAAATCTTACTTATCCGATCGTTTTCAGTTTGTTCACGTTCATAATGAATCATCTTCATGTACTAAAGTTTGTTTTGGAGTACCTCAAGGTTCAGTGCTTGGACCAATTCTATTCACTCTATGCTTCGCTAAGGTAACATCATTAGAAATCACTCTATAAATTTCCATTGTTACGCGGATGATACACAGTTGTATTTATCGATAAAGCCAGAAGAAACAGATCAATTGGCTAAACATCAGAAATGCCTCAAAGATATAAAAACCTGGATAAGCTCCAATTTCCTAATGTTAAATTCAGACAAAACTGAAGTTATTGTTCTTGGCCCCTGTCACTAAAAGATGCAGAAAAATTGGTCCACGCGTTTGTTACCTCGAGGCTGGATTATTGTAATTTTCTATTATCAGGTAGCTCTAATAAGTGCCAGCTAATCCAGAACGCAACGGCACGGGTACTGACAGGAACTAAGAAACGAGATCATATTTCTCCTGTTTTAGCTTCTCTGTACTGGCTCCCTGTAAAATCAAGAATTGAATTTAAAATCCTTCTCCTAACTTAGAAAGCTCTAAATAATCAGGCTCCATCATATCTTAGAGAGCTCATAGTGCCCTATTATCCCACCAGAACACTGTGCTCTGAGAATGCAGGGTTACTCGGGGTCCCTAAAGTCTCCAAAAGCAGGAGCCAGAGCCTTCAGCTATCAGGCTCCTCTTCTGTGGAATCACCTTCCTGTTTCGGTCTGGGACGCAGACACCGTCTCCACTTTTAAGACTAGACTTAAGACTTTCCTTTTTGATAAAGCTGATAGTTAGGGCTGGCCCAGGCTTGTCTTGGACCAGCCCCTAGTTAGACTGACATAGGCCTAGTCTGCCGAGGGACCTCCTATAATACACCGAGCCTCTTCTCTCCTCTCTCTCTCTCTCTCTCTCTCTCTCTCCTTTGCTAACATTCATGTCCTGTTGCTGCATCTCCCTAACTCGGCTCTACTGCATGTCGCTAACTCAGCTTGCTCTCCGGAGCCTTTGTGCTCCACTGTCTCGAAGGTTAACTCGTGTCGCAGCTGTGCCTGGATGGTGTGTCGTGGTTGTGCTGCTGCCGTGGTCCTGCCTGATGCCTCCCACTGCTGCTGTTACTATTATTGATACTTGTACTATTATACATATATGATTATTGTCACATACATATACAATCATACTATTAATATAATATCTGTTTCTCTTTATGTCTCATTGTGTCACATGGATTACTGTTAATTTTATTATGTTGATCTGTTCTGTACAACATCTATTGCTCGTCTGTCCGTCCTGGAAGAGGGATCCTTCCTCAGGTGCTCTTCCTGAGGTTTCTACTATTTTTTTCCCTGTTGAAGGGTTTTTTTGGGGGAGTTTTTCCTTATCCGCTGTGAGGGTCCTAAGGACAGAGGGATGTTGTATGCTGTAAAGCCCTTTGAGGCAAATTGTGATTTGTGATATTGGACTTTATAAATTAAAATTGATTGATTGATTGATTTTATCAGGGACCGAGCCCGACAGGCAAGGTCCCTATTGTTTTTGGTGCGTTTATTATTAGGGACCGAGCACCGTCCGGTGCGAGGACCCTATTGAAACTGAAGGAGTTATTAGGGCCCGAGCACCATCCGGTGTGAGGACCCTATTGAAACTGAAGGAATTATTATTATTTTTCCTCCAAATGAATTGGCTTTTTGAGGGCTTTATCATATTCAAAAACTCACCAAAGTTGGCGGTCGCATCAGTCGCAGTGAAAATTTACGTGTATTATGGTTTGCGGCGATGGGCAGGATAACGACCCTTGAATAGGGGCCCCGACTGCAGGTTTCATACACTAAATGGAGCCATAGGCCAAACCCAACAGGAAGCTGGCCATTTTGAATTTAGCGGCTATTTTTGGTGTTTTCAATGTGTTGTATTTTAACGAACTCCTCCTACAGGATTAATCAGAATCACTTCAGACTTGCTGTGTACCATCTAAACTAGTTTGTGATCAAAAGTTATCAAAAGATCAGCTACCCGTTGAGGGGCGTATTGGCTTTTTGATTAAGGAGTTTGACGTCTCGCCATGAAAAACGAAATTGCTATAACTTTGCGGTAAATGGTCTGATCTGCACCAAACTTCACTGGATATATAATAGTACCACCCTGAACACGTCTACATACAGAAATGTTGTATTTGTCATAGCGCCCCCTGCTGGAAACAGAAAAGGCGATGTTTTAGACTTTGAGGTGCAGCTCTGGGCACGTTCAGCATATCCAACTCAAATTTGGTCAGAGAGGCCTCAAGACCTTGGCATGCTATATTATGAAGATTGTGACATATCGTCAAACGGCGTTGTGCCCAGAGCGCGGCAAAGTCGATGTTTCGCCAAAACGCAAAAAGGTGGCCTTAACTTCAGTGTCCTTGGTCATATCTGCCTGAAACTTCATTTGTGTGTTAACCGTCCAGGCCTGAACATGTAATATGAGTTTCGATGATGGGCGTGGCTAAAAGACTTGGTCACGCCCATTCATAAAAGTAACCCCCATAGGATGTTTCACCGATATGCACGAAAATCGGTACACACATGTATCACACGCATACGCACAAAAAAGCCTCTTGCACCCATAGACCAAACCCAACAGGAAATCGGCCATTTTGAATTTTGCGGCCATTTTTGGCTTTTTGCACGTGTTGTATTTTAACGAACTCCTCCTACAGGATTAATCAGAACAACTTCAAAATCACTGTGTGCCATCTAGACAACGTTGTGATCAAACGTTATCAAAAGATTAGTAGATCATTAAACAGTTTGGCTGTCAGGTGGCGGCGAAGTTTGATATCTCGCCATGAAAAACAAAATTGCTATAACTTTGGGGTAAATGGTCTGATCTGCACCAAACTTCACTGGATATATAATAGCCCCACCCTGAACACGTCTACATGCAGAAATTTTGTATTTGTCATAGCGCCCCCTGCTGGAAACAGAAAAAGTGATGTTTTACGAAAATGGGTACACACATGTATCACACCCAGATGCACAAAAAAGCCTCTTGCACCCATAGACCAAACCCAACTGGAAGTCCGCCATTTTGATTTTACTTGTGCCACTTTTGTGCATTTTTGGTGATTTCCAGGAGACGTAAATTAACGAACTTGTCCTAGAGATTTTATCCAATCCACTTCAGACTTTGTCTGTCCCACCCAATGACCTACAAGAAGAAAAGTTATCACAGGCTTGAGGTTTCGTCAAACGCTGTCACCGTGGCGCCGCCTTCTTCGCCATAAAATACGAAGTTGTAAGTACTCCCACAGATTTCATCCAGTCGACTTCTTACTTGGTCTGTCTGACCTCAACACATTGAAGAAGAAAAGTTATCAAAAGCTTGACTTGTCGTCACACTGTGCGACCGTCGTGGGGCCTCAAACTTCGGGGTCTCGCCATGAAACAGTATGAAACAAGTAGTGTATGACTCCAGCATACATGGTCCGATTTTCCCTAAACTTCACAGGATTGATGACAGTGCTGCTCTGAAGACGTCTACATGTCAATAATTTGTGATAAATATAGCGCCCCCTACTGGTAACAGGAAATGACATGGTTTATATTTTGAAGTATAACTCCCACAACTTGGCCAGATCCACCTCAAACTTCAGATCACATGTAGAAGATGTTTTATTGTGAACACTGTGAGTTTTCATCAAAGGACGTGGCCATGACGTGGCGGCGAACTTTGATGTTTCGCCATGATAACAAAAGTTGTGTAACTTGACTCTACGTGGACACATCTTTCCAAAACTTCACACATATGATAACAGTCCAGCCCTGAAAACATCGACAGCACAATTTTTCATCACTGTCATAGCGCCACCTACTGGTGGGAGAAAGTGACCGCTTTCATTCTTTCATGTCTCTCTTCTACCAGGTTAATCTCAACCACCTCATTTTTGCTGATACATAGTCCTAAGACCATGATGATGGGCTCTCTAGTGCCACCTAGGCACACAAAAATGCACAAAAATGCACACTATGGTCCGTAGGAATGTCGTAGAAAGATCAAACAAAAACTGGCTTCTTCGTCTCATCGAGACCTACAATTGACCCAGGCGCCCAAAGCCCTAAATCCAACAGGAAGTGAGTTATTTGCCCTTTCAAAATAAGATTTCGCCTGAAAATGTGTCTTTTTCAAAAACTAACTCCTCCGAGGCCGTTTATCGTACCGACCTTAATGTCACACAGGTGACAGTTCACACTCTTCTGAAAAAAAGTTATAACTTTTTCATTACTGGCCCAGTTTGGATTAAATAAGCTCTCAAAGTGTCCGACGCACACACATCCTGAAAATCTTCAAAACTTCTCCCATAGGAAATGAATGGGAGCAGGGGAGAAAATCACCAACACTTGGTGTTAAACAAACCTAAATAACTTCGCCATGCTTTCAGCTACAGACTCCATTAAAACTGTAAAATGTTGCCGCAGTTCTCGTCTATTCACACATGTCCCCATCTTTTTTTCTATCTTTTACAGTTTTTGATCAGTGCCTCCAAAAGTACCATGAGCAAAACTTGAGAAATTTTGAGTTAATAATGGGTGTCTATGAGACGGAATGTTGGCCGCTAGAGTGAGGAGCTGCTGTGAAAACTGTCCAAAAACTTTTTGAAATTGCCCTCAGGGGCACATACTTTGAGCTAGACACACCATTGTCTCAAAAGTAGTAGAGATTTTTGTCCTCATTCACAAAAGTGTCTGCTTTTAACACAGAGATGAACAGAATTTGAACTGTGAGCCTCCCTATGACATCTCTACCCTTCATGTCCTCCATTCACTCCCATATTATTTCTGCCTGCTGATCTCGGCAGAAAAGCTGAACTTCCTTCATGTTTAACTCGCTATCATTTCCACATTTCTGCATTTACTTGGAAGATATGATATCACAACGATCCCCACATTCTTCTGGTCGTGACCATATCTTTGTTTCATTCATAGCTCAAACGGTGTGCTCACCAGAGCCATGTGTTCGACGTGTCGGTTTTTGACCACTGACTGAAGAAAATGCTATGTCACGGTGCTTTGCAGGAATGTGCTGTCCTCTGTTCTGTGTTGCTATGATGACCATTGCTTTTGATTGACAGCTACACATCAAGCATCACGCTGTGGATTGGATCCAGTCTAATGTATATTGGGTACACCAGTGCTTCTCAAGGTGGTGACTCATATTAGTCCCACCCCCAACACATTTATATGACCATGTTCACTGATAGTCATAGCACCACCTAGTGGAGACAGGAAATGCATTTTTTTTTAGATGTGTTTCTCCTGACAGGTTGACCTCATCCAACTCAAATGTGGTCATAAAGACCTTAAGACCTTGGTGATGTCATATTCACAGATCTGCCTCATGTTAAAAGGCATGCCTGCTGCTGGGGTTGAATTTTGAGGTCTCGCCATGAAAAACGAAATTGCTATAACTTTGGCGTTAATAGTCAGATTTCCATCAAACTTCACATGACTCATATTAGTCCCACCCTGGACACAATTACATGACAATATACTATGATAGTCATAGCGTTAGTAAGAGTTTTATTTCATTACCATTACTTTTCAATTTCAGTTAAAAAGACAGTCCGGGTTTCTTAATCTAGGGTTGAATAACGTTTTTTAATTGCTGCTATAGATGCTGATAAAAAATGCCATAAAAGACTGACCTTGACCTACCTCCTTGAGTGTAAGACTGTACATAATGGCAAGATCCTTTTTTCCTTTATTGGAATTGTTGAATTTTGTTTTTCTTATTTTATTTAACATTGTTTTTTTTTTTTGGAACTGTTTTGTATTTTATTTAACTTTTTTAACTTAACACAATTAAGGATTTTTTTGCACTAATTTTTAAAATTAAGACAGTCAAAGATGGCTCTTTAAGTTCTTCAGTTGTAATAACTGGCATTGGTCAAGGACTTTAAAGAATGTGCATGCATGTTTCTTGGCAATAAATACATGTTGGAAGCAATTCTTACCTTACCTTACCTTGCATTAGAGTAAATAGCATTTAATGTTTTGATGGTATGATGTAATTTTCTGTCATGTTTTAAATCTGTTACTATACATGGTGAATATTGCACTGAAGCGTATTTGAAGAAATGTCGTGAATCAAATCGAAATCACGTCTGCCAGAAAAATCACAATTAGATCTTTTCCTAAAATCTTTCAGCCCTACTATCCACCAAACCCTTCCAACCCACCCCACTCAGACTTAAGCCCCCTTAATTCACATTGTTGTCCCGCTGTGTTTCCCTCTGATGCCGCCAGGCACCATGACACAGTAACTGGGGAAGGCCGCGTATCATGCTAATGGAAGTGAGAAGGACGGCTATTTTTGTTGGTGTCATTTTAGACTGGGTTGTATCTGCTCCATTTTGGTAAAACTAGTCAATTTTATATTTTGTGATGTAGCAAAGGCATCCCCAGTAGAAACCCTCTCCTCATCTCAGTTGTCCAGGGAGCACCTATGAGGTTCACACATGCATGCATTCGCACAGTTAACTACTGGCTTGTTTTGAAGAATATGTAATTTACACGTGTGCATAAGTTATTATTAAGACACTAAGATAGATAAAAAAAAAAAAAAACCTTTGGGACTCCATAGAATCCACTGTTCCTGTTGTGGCAAGTTTGTATTTGCAGGGAATGCATGATATTGGATTTTTTTTGCCGATATTTGGTATGTAATAACCTATTTGGCCAATATATTATATTTCCTTTATTTAACCAGGGAATTCTCATTGAGATAATAATCTCTTTTCCAAGAGGATCCTGGCCAAGAAGGCAGCACAAAAAGTTACACAAAGTTACACAAAGCATGACATACTAAGAAACAAATAAAATTGATAATAATTGATACCGATATTGACATATCAACTTTTCCACTTATTTTTAGTGATCATCAAGTCTCTTCCCAAGCTGTGCCTGCATATTGGCAAATCTTCAGTATAACAGAATCTCTGTTTAAAAAAGGGCTATAGATTGTGGATCCAGCAGAACACCTGAACAGAAAAGCATTAATTAGGTTACAAATTTTTTTTGCTTTGATTTTATTATTGAGAATGAATACAGATTTACCTAACATTATTGAGACCAAACCATATCACCATATACCTTTATATACTGGAACAATATTGTCTTGACAGTCAAAGATGCTATAAGCATCTTTGACTGTCAATAACCACAGATGGATCCTTAAAGATTCCCTTTTGTAGAAAAAACTCATAATGTGATGATTAGGCATGCACAATGTTGTTTTTTGCTGATATCCGATGTGTGTCGATATGTAACTACTCACTTGGCAAAACCAATATCGATATCGATTTACCCACTTTCTTTCCTCCCTGATTTTAGTGATCATCAAGTCTCTTCTATAGCGGAATTAACATCATATTATACATGCATACTCTTCTCATGATGGCCCACCAGCAGATGGAGACATGAAATACAATACTGTACACTGTATGTAATATTCATTCATTGTGCAAAATAAGAAAAAGCATGTTGGCCGATTCTGATAATGCAGTTTAAGACAATATTGGCTGATACCGATGACGTGCTGATATTATCATGCATCTCTAATGATGATGGCATAGGTTAGATTATTCTGACAATATCAGTTTTTCTTTTGCAGACTATGTATTGCTTTCAGCCCATTTATTCTGTGTCTTTGCGAAAGAACGGTGGGGTAGTGATGTGTATCACTGTCTGTCACACTGTCTTTTTTGATACTACTACTAGTGGGCATCATTTATAAATTTTTAAATTGTTTACATAATGGCTTTAAATTTGTTCAAAATTAAAAAGAAATATTCTACTATTGTTAAAATAAACAGTAAAATGCATGATTACATACTTTAATCTAGAGATGAATCATCTACATATCACATTTTGTAAACCATCAGGCTGAAGTTAAAACAGATAAAGTGACTGATGTATTTGTGCACCTTTAGATACAGATTCACTAGTATTTGAATTAATTTATGCAACATGTAGATAAACCATTAGCTGCATTAACTCTTTAAATGTCCTCACTCCCAAAGTCCTCTGACAGGGTGTGACCAGGAGCAGCAGCTCTGGGCTGACCTGTGCCATGAAGACCAAGAAGGCCCAAGGTGTTACATCAGCTTCGCCTCCCAGCCGACGGAAGTCTCGCTTCACCTTACGAGGCAGAAAGAAGAAGGACAGGGTGATCCAAGGCAAGCTTCGCATCCGTTCCCTGCCTGGAGCCTTTCTAGTGCTGGGGGTCGTTGTGGTGGTTGTTGGCACGGCTCTGGCTGTGGCAGGATACTGGCCCTATCGGATATCGAGCTCATCCATCCTGGGAGCTGTAGAGGGGGAAAGCATCTCTGAGTCACAGACCTCTGGCTGGAGCCTGGGAGCTAAGGGCTTCCTATCCACAGCCAGCCTCATTCACAGTGAGCGGATGAAGCTGCTGGGACCTGTCATCATGGGAGTCGGTCTTTTTATCCTCATATGTGCCAACACAGTCCTTTATGAGAACAGGGACAGAGAGACTCAGATGCTACTGGCTCAGATGCGCAGTGTAATCTGCTCTGTGTCTGCAGCTGTTCCTTCAGCAGACCTTAAAGAAATAGCAGCAGCCAACTCGATGGCAAAACACTACCAGTGGGTGAGCAGTTTACCAGCTGCCCATCTCAACATCCTTTGTCTGCAGCAGCTGGCCAGCTCTGAGCCCCTGCTTCAGACCAGACACCCCAGAGACCAGAAGGATGGTTTGGGGGGCATCTACCAGCAAGCTGTTCTCCAGACAGAAGCCCTCCACCACCAGGAGTCAGAGCCTCCACCTTCTAACTCCAGCTCATGTAATTCCAGTGAGACAGACTTAAACACACAGTCTGGTGCTGAGCACAGGGGCAGCGCCAGCTTCAATCTGCAGCCCATCCCACTCAACAACTGCCTGGTGTCTGCCACCTCCATGTCCACCCTGGACGAGGTGGATACCCCAGCTGTCCAGCCAAGGCGCTGCCACAGTATGAGCTACAGGACTAACCCTTATAAAGCCCGAAATGGTGTGTGTCTGGAGGGTGGACTCCACACAGCCAGTAAAGAGGCTGAAATAAATCAGCTGGTAGTCACAAGCAAAGAGGCTGGTTCACAGGTTTGCGTGAACATCCCATGGCAGGTTGTGGATGCTGCAGAGGAGCAAACTCGCCAAAGCTGGCCTCAATTAGACCTGGGCAGCGGGAGACGATACCTTAAATTAGAGAACAAAGAGGACTCAGTGGACAAACTGCTGGACCTCTTAGAGCAGCAGTGTTCCCAGTGGGATAAGAATTTTGGCTCTGGGCCTTTCCAGTGATGGCTGCGTGTGACAGTTCTGACGACCCTGATAACTGAGGATCATACTGATATTTTCCCCTGGATCTTAAACTGCGCTATATGTGTTTTTTTCTGCTTGGGGCAGAGAGAAAATGAGCCCCGGATCATTTAGAATACAGTACGTATCACAAGGATCTTTCAGTCATTCTCAATCTTCAGTGGAATATTTATACACAGAGGTTATGGTCTTTGCTTTGCCTCTAATTGGATTTGGCAAATGTTTTATATCATTGAAGGAACAATAAACAGACCATACACTGTCACAGATGAGCGAAGCAATTTGACAGACTGTTTACTTGCGCAGTTTGGGTTGGCAGCAATGCCAGAAATCAACTTGTATCTCAATGCCAAAATGGGTTTGCCTGTTTCCAGGACACAGTGTGCACAAACTAGTGAAGGAGAGATAGAAGGGTGATTGTTTTCACTGTGCAATCAATTTTGAACCAAACTACCTGGACTCCTAAGTCCATAAAGTGCTGACAGCTTTTGACAAATGCAACTACTATAGAAAAATGGGATTTTTTTTTTCCTCAGCTGAAGTCCCGTACTCCAAATGCAATGCATGGCAGTGATGTACAGTATGTTACATCTTAAACTTATGGAGAATAATGTCATTGTTTGTTTTTATGTGTATAAAAAGTAATGATAGTTAAAAGGTATGCTGATTTATTACAACTTGGGTCTTAATTTCTCTCAGGTTCAGATATTATTTCTACAGTATCATTTAAAATTACATTGCACTCACCAAGCTGATTGCCGAGATCTGGGATGAAATCACTACAACTGTCTCTAAACTGTAACGTATGGTCGTAATGGTCATTTTGGATAATACTATATGATTTGCTTTGTATTGTTATGAACAGATTATCATGCCCATCAACCCTGGGCACTATTTTTACTAAGGACCCTTACCAACACAGGCATACATACCCGTGTGTGAGTACCCCAGCACAGAGTCCTGCATGGGTCCATTTTTGAAAACTCGCACCCACCCATACCCAAAAAGCTCAGTACCAAAACAGATCTGTTACCCATCGTATGTCTACGTCAAAGCCACACCCACCCACACCCATTAATAAAAGTCCCACAGTCACTCACATTAAGCTGGGTTCTCTATTCTTGAAGTACAAGTACAGCAGAGGAAAAGTCTCTTTCACTGGCTGCACTCGATGCCAGGATGGTGAAACATTGCCACTGCCAGGTTAGGAAATACTTTAGCTCCTTCCACCACCATAAAAACTCAAAAGGATCCTCCTTGGGTGTCTTGAACTCGATCTAGGCTGCAACCTCATCCTCTGGCTTTTTTGTGCTTTAAAAGCAACAATTAGAATTTATATACCAGATGAGCTAGATGAATATCGAATATACTTAATATATCGCGGCTTATCCCGTGTGCGATATGTGATATGACTATATCATGAACATAAAGTTTAAACTGTCACATCTTTTTATTATGCCACTGGCATTAGACTCACCTTGGTGTTTTGGTTCTCTTGCTTTCTCCTATGGCTCTCTCTCTCTCTGACAGATACACAAACATAAAGAAAAATTCAAACCATATCAAACAAAAATGATACCTCATACCTCACACTTTTCCCATCCAGATCCCTTTCTCCTCAGTGTGAGCAAGCAAGGTGAGCCATGTTTTTATATCACAGCTCCAGACCACGATCTGGAGGTCTGGAGCACCAATGCAACTTGCACATAATTTATGAACTGGAGAGCTGTCAGTTTATTTCCAGTTTCCAGTGAAAAAATCATCACCTTTACCTGCGCTGTTGTAACAGTTTAACTTAATGAGTTTAACCATAGCGTGAGCTGGTGAGGCGTGTGCTTTTGTACTTGCAGAGCTCCAAACTGCGACTTGCAGTCAAATTTTATGACCATGGAGCAGCCTTACAACTTGCAAATACTATTAATATATGAACTGGAGAGCTTTTAGATTGTTTTCAGTTTCCAGTAAATAAATCATCACATTTACCAGCACCACTGTAACAGTTTAACGTAATGAGTTTAACCTTTGTGTGAGCAGGTAAGGTGTGTGTTTTTGTACTGCGAGGCTCCAAACCGCCACTCACGGCCACATTTTGCGACCATGGAGCACCCTTGTGACTTACAAATACTACTAACGCTTGAACTGGAGAACTGTTAGTTTGTTTCCAGCTCAGGGTGAATTAACGTCTAAGGATGCTATGATGACTTTCTGCTAACTGTTTACAACTGTTTAGAGGAAGCTTCAAAATAAAAGCACCAGTTTTTCTGCTTTGATTTATTTAATGATAACAACACTTATTTCACTTTATTACAACAGTTATTTGTTTAACTTTATTATCACAGTAGCCACTTGATTTAACTTTATTTTAACTGTAGTTCATCTATATTTTTTATATTTTAGAAGTCTTCAGTAGTTTAGAGGAGATTTCAGAGTATCTAGATATACAACACCAATTCCAAAAGAGTTGGGACATTGTCTAAATTGTAAATAAAAACAGAATGCAATGATTTGTAAATCCTTTTTGACCCATATTCATATGAATACAGCTCAAAGACAAAATATTTAATGTTCAAAACAGATAAACTTTATTGTTTTTTGTAAAGTACACACGTGGTCTGAATTTGATTCCTGCAACACATTCCAAAAAAAGCTGGGCCAGGGGCAACAAAAGACTGGGGAAGTTGTAGAATGCTCAAAAAAACACCTGTTGGAACATTCCGCAGGTAAACAGGTTAAGTGATAACAAATTATAGTATAATTAATAGGTATGAAAGTGGCTTCTTCAAAAGGCTCAGGTGTTGACAAGCAAGGATGGTGACTTTTTGAAAAACTGTGTGGGAAAACAGTCCAAGAGTTTGAGAACAACTATTCCCAACACACAGTTGCAAAGAATTTAGGGATTTCACCATCAACAATCGATAATATCATCAAAAGATTAACAGAATCCAAATAATGCTCTCAACATAAGAGACAAGACTGAAAACCAGCACTGAATGGCTGTGACCTTTGACCCCTCAGAGGGCACTGTATTAAAAACTTACTTGATTGTATAAAGGATAGTATGGCATGGACTCAGGAACACTTTTGAAAACCACTGTCATTAAACATAGTTTGTTGTTTCATATACAAATGCAAGTTAAACCTCTGTCATGCAAAGTGAATGCCATGTATCAACAACATTCAGAAGCGCTGTAGACCTCTCTGCCCCGACCTCATCTGGGATGGACAGACACAAAGTGGAAAAGTGTGCTGTGGTCTGATGAGTCAACATTCCAATTGTATTTGGAAATCGTGGGCGTTCTGATGTTGCTGAGAGGACGAGCCAGGACCATCCAGATTGTTACCAGCTCAAGGTTCAAAAGCCAGCATCTGTGATGGTAAAGGGGTGTCCCAACTTTTTTTTGAATTGGGGTTGTATACTGTTGTAAATTATAATACTAGGCCTTATAAAGGGGCACCAAAATGTAGGAAATCCACACTTATAGGCTTTGTACGGTGGCACCATTAATGTAGGGAATCTACATTAATAGGCTTCACACGGCGGCACCATAAATGTACCGAATCTACAATTTAAGTACCAAATTGGCTATCAGAAATAATTAATAATTATTAGCAATAATTATTAATTATGTTAAATAACGTGACTTAATTAACATAAAATCACCTCGTGGGGCACCATGCCCGAAAAGGGAAAAATGATAGCCAGTTAATGATATCAGTCTCATAAAGTTCACTAAACTATTAATTTGGGAAATTGATTAATAATTAAATTAATAACCATAAGCAGGTATGTGTAGGTGTGTGTGCGAGAGAGAGAGAAAGGCAAAGGCGGGTATGGTAATCGAAGGGCCGTTTGGCCTACAAAACAAAATGGCTGACAACAGAAAACTACAAGATGGCCGGATCAAAGCTGGCTTCAAATCAGGGGAGGTGTTTGTCTGACCGTGTGGTCAGAACAAAGACAAAAGACAAAAGAAGTAGGAACTTTAACTGCCTGCTTGGGTATAGCTCTGTTGAAAGCCAATTTGTAAGTGAGTCTATGTGAGTGCGATTTGTTGCAAAGGGTCTGGATTAGTGCAGAAGATGTTTAGTTACATGCAAGACGGTGTCTGTGAACAGCATTAGCAAACTAAACATGACTTTGCTTTGGTAAAACCAACTAATCAATAACCTAATTGCAGACAATCACAACAATAACTCAGTAAACAGCATTAAATCACAAACAACAAGTTAAACAGTCTTGCTTAGCCTGTACAGCTGTGATAAAGCTATGCCCAGTTGTTACATTACCAAATCCTGAATGGATTGAGGGAAGAGTTGGTTTTAGGGATGCCGTCCTCGTTAGCCGACGAAGAAGGCTGGAAAGAGCTGTGGCTCTAGAAGCAGTCTTTGTTGTGTCTTTGTTCCAAAGGTGCAGATCCGAGGAAGCCGGTCGCTCGGGGTCCTTGCAGAGTTAGACATTGGGGTGCTAACTCAACTTGATTCTCCTTATTGCTGGGAGGTTAGTTGCAAACCTTGTGTTTGCCCTTCTAACCGCTGTGGTTTCAGTTATGCACCTTCCTTGAGTGAGGGCATGAGAGTCTTAGGAGAAAAGGGAACAAAGGTCTGTAGAGCAATTGTTCCCCCCTTGATGGTTCAGGACAAAGAGCACCTCTGGGCTGGTCCAGGGCCCAGAAGGGAAGAGGTGTGAGCAGCTTGCCGCCCAAGAGCTAAGAGAGAGTTGTGGTGAAAGGAGAAGTACTCCTACAGTGTCTGATGACATCACAGAGTCACATGGCACTGTAAAAGTATGGACCAATCAGGTTTTGAGACTTGTCTCTCAAAGAGGTGTGAGGTGGATATCCTGCTGAGATGGGTGTCAGGTAACTTCTTTGTTTGAGAACAAAGAATATGAGGTCTTCCACCTCAGGAGGAAAAGCCTTCACATGTCCAGTTTAGATTTTAACAAATGACAAATCATCTGTGGTCCAGTGAATCCCAACAATACTGTGTATTGCAGTACAGCCTAAAATACTACAATATTTTTTAAAGTGATATTATCCAGCCCTAGATGAACTGTAGGTTGCCAGATGGGTGAAGTGATGTTTTAGCAACCCAGTTTGTACCTGGTAATGTGAAGATTTGCCATCGACACTGATCAACATCTGCTCACATTTGCCAGGCTGCTGTTTTTTTTGTTTTGTTCCTTAATTCATTTGTAACATTATTTGAAATATTACAGGTTCCAATGGGTGGGTCAAAAGGTGGCACAGAAGCGCTCTAAGTTATTAATACTATTATTAATAATAGGCCTACAGAGACATTGCATGCAATAGTCCACCTTTCACCCCCCAGGTTCCAGTTGCAGAACTATCAAAGTATTTATTCATAGCACCAAACACAGGTTGAATACATGTCCATTTCTTTCTCTTTCATTCAAACTGAATACACAGCACATTGCATGCTACCACAGCAGTCAAAAACCTTCTGCTCTTCTGGGGTGCAACATATGATGGCAACAATGTTGTTCCTACCTTAATACCTTATACCTCCAAATGCCAATAAAGCACCACCCAGTGTATATAAATAGTATATATAATTCAGTTCTGCTGAGTGAATGACATATTTGGCTCCTACAGTGGTTGAAGAACCTGTCTGATCTTCTTTTAGTGGCCACTGCTGATTACATTGTTATTAATAGTTAAAAGAAGGATGACCATAACTATGAAGATAAGACCCAAGTTGTAAAAAGACTGATCCTTGATAACGAAGGAGAATCTCTTTGTTGTCCTTCTTCTGATCAGTGCAGTATTAGCCTCAAAGTGGGGACACCTCCCACTTCCTGTTGATTGTCTCCTCTGAAAAAGCTTCTTTAAACGAATGGACAGAATGGATTGTGCAGCTCCAGTTCAATTTGAGTTGATGGGTGTTACTGCATACAGCTGGGTATGTGTCATAGAGGTAAGACAATCACAGTAACCCCCCCCCACCCCCCCAAAGCGAGCCCTCCGTCTTTGAAACAACAGTCTTACTCTGGTTTTCTCTGTCTGTGCTGTCTGTTCTGTATGCCATGTGTGACACTCTGTGCTCTAAATGTAAAAACCAAGCAATAACAGCAGTCTTACAGAACAATCAATGGCTGTGTCTTGCCCTGTGTTGACCATGGTATTAAACAGCATTGCTATGCCTGTGTTGCAAATATAAGGCAAAGCAAAAGTAGCTCCTGTTTGCTTTTGTGTCATTTCTTCAAGCCTTATTCCTCACTCCAAAGGAGACTTTGCATTTCAATCATATATTTTGCAGGCGGCTGAAAACATCCTGCTGGGACTTGGACCATTGAGGCTTGTGTTCACTTTATCACTTGATGAATGAAAATGTGAGAAATCGATTTTTTTTCCCCTTCCAGCTCCACATTACCAGCTTGACATTTTGAATTGGTCTTGAGCAGGAGGTTAGGGATGGAGTGGAGTGGTGAGTGGAATTCCCCAGCTGCAATTTTTCTCAGCAGAGCCTCTTGCACGCTGCAAATTTTCCCTTATTACATTTTAAGGTTCCTTCTGGGAAGGTATGCAGTCCCTCGTGATCTCTGTTCATTTAATTGGTCGTTTACAAGATGGCCTCTGGGTTTCTAACAGCTCATAAAGTTAGCTGGCAGGACCTCCTGCCCCCTGCGGCAAAAGCGCAGGAAGGTAGAAGATCACATGGCTGCAGGAGTGCGAGAAGGTGCAGATGAAAAATTAAAAAAAAAAAAAGGGATTATCTTGCAGCCTCTTGTTCGAGCTTTCAGCACACTGCCAACCGAAAGAAGGCAACATTCGAAAAGAGAGGTTTCTGTGATGAATGGCTCAATTGATTTAAGATGAAGCTAGGATCATTTGGACTGGCACATCATTGTTGCTGTCCATTAGCTAATATACCAATGCATTAGTGTCTAACAAGCAGGGATTAGTAAACAGTTGCATCTTCAGAATGATGTCAGAGCAGGATAATGCTTACCACATTATGTGAAGTTTCACTATCAGACATCTAAACCCATTTCAACAAAGTCAAAGAATCACATCAGTGTTTGGCATGTTTTAGCTAATTTCCTGCAAATCATCTATACATTACTGCTGACACATTTCAAGCATATGTGGGTATTCAATTTCATAATGCATTTTTCAGATCTTCCGCCAGGCATTTGGTCTTACTCATTTCACTTATGGAAATTAACTTCTGAAAAGAAAAGTTAGTATTGTGTGCAATTATACAGACTGCTGCTGTCAATATTTAATTTAATAATAAACGCAGACATGATGTTCACTATGAAGGATTAGCTGCTGTAATTCAAATAAATGTCAAGCCTCTGCGCTGTACAGTACTTTCACGCTGCAGTGAAACCAAAGGCTGCATGGAAAAAACAAAGACAACACTATGATAAAAGACTTTAACATCCTTTAAATGGAATCGGTATGCACTGATTTGGTGATGTCCAGTTTCAGGCTAATGTGATGAACGTGCACTAAAATAAGTCTGTTGATTCTCATAAACTAACTTGATTCTTTGATGATTGACTTGTTAGTTTTGGAAGCTGTCTTGAACAACAGGCCAGTCTGATTGTGAACAAAGGCAACATGAGGAGTGTGTTGAAAATATGATTGAGTAAGTAACATATGACTGTATTCATGGTTACCTCGAATGACACTGTGGTAATTAATTGACAAACAGGGTGCTATGAAACTTGTAGATTGTCTCGCAAGAGATTTGAGGCAATATCTCAGTGTTGTTTATATGATCTACCTAACAGTTTTCCACTAAATTCACTCACTTTTTCGATCCAGAATTAAAACAGTCTTGACTTGGTTAAGAAAATATCATGATTGTGTAATGGTTCCCTTTGGTTTCATAAATCACAAAATTTAAGGCTGAATTAATCTCATTTTCTTGCAGTATCCCAAAGTTGACTACTTTTATTTTACAGCAATTTTTCTTATCTTGTGAAGAACTTGAGCTCTTTATTTTAACTGTGATCATTTTGCCTATGGATCTGAATGACTTCTCAACTACACATACACAGAGACATATATATATATAAAATCACCCTCTTGGGGTGGTATCTGTATCATCCTCAAGCTCGGGTCCTCTGCACACTTCTGGACTGAGGCTTCAGATGTTATTCCTGGAATCTGCCAGAGCCACTCTCCCATTTTGGGGGTCACTGCCCCGAGTGCTCCTACTACCTTGGGCACAACGTCAACTTTGACCTTCCACATATGTTTCAGTTGTTCTTTTAACCCTTGATACTTCTCCACATTTTCTAATGTTGGCTGATTTCACCACATCTACCACCACTGCCCTCTTCTGGTGTTTGTCAACCACCACTATGTCCGGTTGGTTAGCCAGCAGCTGTTTGTCAGTCTGGAAGCTGAAGTCCCACAGGATCATAGCCCTGTTGTTCTCAACCACCTTTGGTGGTGTGTCCCATCTGGATTTGGGTACTTTGAGTCCATACTGGGCAGAGGTGTTCCTGTACACTATCCCAGCCAGTTGGTTGTGCCTCTCCATGTACGCTGAACCTGCTTGCACCTTACACCCTGCCACTATGTGCTGGACCATCTCAGGGGCATCTTTGCACAACCTGCACCTTAGGTGCTGTGGTAGACCCTGGCCTGTATGGCCTTTGTGCTCAGGGCCTGTACTTGTGCTGCAATGATTAGTGCCTCTGTGCTGTCTGTCATTCCAGCATTCTCCAGCCACTAGTAGATCCTCTTGATATCAGCCACTTCCTCTATCTGACGGTGGTATGCACCATGTAGGATCTTGTCCCTCCATGTTTTTTTGCTCCTCCACCTCTTTGCTCTCATCGGGTTTCTGTTGTCTGAGGCATTCACTTAGCAGCTCATCCTTTGGGGGCCACCTTCTTGATGTACTCCTGGAATTTGGATGTTTCATCTTGGATAGTGGCTCTAATGCTCAGTAGTCCTCAGCCTCCCTCTTTCCACCTAGTGTATAGTCTCAGGGTGCTGGGGGGGGGGGGGGGGGGGGTTACACTCAGGCTACACTATATTGAAATTCTTCCTTGAAATAGGATAGAAATAGAAATGGTTGCCAAATTTTCTAATATTTATGGGTAGTGCCTCAGGCAGTGTATTTAAGCTGTTCAAGTTTAAGGTGGGACATCACCTCCTCCACCCAATGCCTATAAGAAAGAGGTGTAACCTTCTTCCAACTAAGGAGTATCAGACATCTAGCAAGTAGGGTTGAGAATGCTATAGCCCCAGCCCGGTGCTTTGTTATTGATGTTTCCTGAGGGACTACCCCAAATAATGCTGTCAATGGGTTGGGACCGATAACATTATTACACATATATGGAAATGTATTAAATATACCTGTCCAAAATAGAGTCAGTTTAGGGCACAACCAAAACATGTGACAGAGGCTGGCTGGGTCCTGCCTGCATCTGATGCACGTCGGGTCAAACCAGGGCAGAGTTTGGCCAGCTTACTTGCAGATAAATGTAACCTGTGCAGAACCTTAAACGGCAGCAATCCATGCCTAATGCATATTGATGAGGAGTGTACCAATGTAATTACTGCCTGCCAGTTTATATCTGATATGGTAGTTCTTAGTTCCCACTGCCTCACTAAATGGTTAAGTGATATGGATGGAACCCTCTGGATATTATATAATACAGACACCAGACCTCTGTCAACTGGATCCATACTCAGACATTCATCTATTCATGTACTCTGAGGGGTTGTTAGAGAGAAGTATGTTTTAACATAACTCTTTACCTGTAGATATCATGTTAAAATCCTTCTTAAGCTTTTCAAAAGAAATGAAATGCCCTTCCTTAAAAAGGTCCTTCACACACTCAATCCCTCTCCTATGCCACAATTGAAAAGATGGGTCTGTGAGAGATGGAGCAAAATTGATGTTTGGTAGAAGAGGGGAAGTGATAAGAGCTTGTTTATGTTTAAAATGAATCCTAAACTGAGACCATATCTTCAGACAGCCAGAAACTGGGTTGTTCATCCAATAGCATTTACTTAGGGGTAGTGGGGAACAAATTAAAGAGTGAAGTGAAACAGGATTACTCGAATACTGCTCCATTCGACACCAAACCGGAGAGTGATAATCTGATACATCAGAGACCCAGAACATCAGCTTGTGGATGTTGGCCGCCCAGTAATAATACAAAAAATAAGACAGACCTCCATCTCGCCTTTGCCTTTCCAAATATTCGTCTGTATTCAGGGTACTTTTTTTATTCCAAATAAAGTAGAAATGTGTTTACTTAAGTCCTTAAAAAATATTTAGGGATAAAGACTGTTATTGCTTGCAACAGAAATAAAAATCTGGGCATCATAGTCATTTTTACTGAGTTGATCCTTCCAGCAAGTGACAAGGGGAGGGTTGACCATCTCTCCATGTCCTGTTTGGCCTTGTTAAACACCATTTTGAAGTTACTGTCAAACAGATCCCTGTACTTGTAAGTGACACAGACACCTAAGTAAGTGAAGCTATTCTTACTAACAGAGAAAGGACAATTCTGGAATGGCATTTGGCGCGCTTTGTCATTCATGGGGAGTAAAATGCTTTTAGTAAAATTTAACTTATATCCTGATATTCGGCCAAAATTGGTGATAAGCTCAAGAGCAATTGGTATAGTAGTACAGGGGTCTGAGAGAAAAAGAATAAGGTCGTCTGCATAAAGTGACAATTAATGCAAATTAAGCCCTTCGCGCTCCCACCAGACTAGGGGTCTTCCCAGGGGTTCGATGACAATATCAAATATCTGAGGGCTCAAGGGACACCCTTGTCTTGTCCCGCAGGAGAGAGGGAAATAGTCTGATATTATATTATTTGTTCGTACTGAGGCTTGAGGCACCGTATAAAGAATTTTAATCCATGAACAGAAAGTAGGACCAAAACCAAACCTCTCTAGAACAATGAACAGGTAGTTATATTCAATCCTGTCGAACATTTTTTGTTTATGAAATCAACACATTTTTTATCAGCAAGTAATCTTGAGTTAAGATGCCATACACTCTGAGGAAGTATGCTTCTGGAAACTGAAGCTTCAAAAGTACTGGGCAATGGTCCACAATGACTATGCTGTTGTATTCTACTCGTGTAATTATGGGTAGTAATTTTTGGTCTATTAAAAAATAGTCAGTTCTAGAGTAGGTTTGATGTACTGGGGAGAATAACGAGAACTGTTTGGATATTAGATACTTGAATCTCCAGGGATCAATGACTCCATAGGCTTGGAGAAATGTATTGATGCATAGCGCCGATTTGCTAAGTGAAGTGATCTTTGTACTGGACCCCCCCACAGTATTAAATCATGTGAATCCAGTCCTTGTAAAGGTGAAAAAAGATAACTGAAGAAATCAACATCATCCCAATTGGGGGCATAGATATTTGCTAGCACCACCGGCCTATTGATCAGTTTCCTGAACACACATTCAAAAAACATTAAGTAACATGTAACTCTAACAATGTTAAACATTACAAACACAAACATGGCAATGCTTGTCCCTCGCATGGAAACTGCCTGCTCTTCCAGTCAACCTCTTTTCCTAAACTGCTTACCATGGGAGCTCCACACAGGAACAGATGCAGAACCCAATGAATCTCTTATCTCTTACAACGTATCAATTAGAGCTGAATTTGTCAGTCTTCTTGATGATCTGACTGAGGGGATTCAGGCCTATGCAGAATAGCAGTGGTGACAGTGCATCCCCTGAGTAAATGCCGCATTTGATGTTGACTTGGATAATCGGCTTTGATTTGGCCTCTAGGGTCGTCTGCCACATTCTCATGGAGTTCTTTATGATGGCCATTAGTGTCCTGTTGATCTTGAATAGTTCCAGACATTCCAGTATCCACGTGTGTGGCATTGAGTCATAGGCTTTCTTGTACTAAATCTAGGCAGTGCACAGGTTGGTATTCCCGCTCTTGCAGACTTGGGGGATTGCTCTGTCGACCAGTAGCTGGTGCTTGGTGTTACTGCCAATTCCTTCGTGCCTCACTCATGTATTGGCCCATATGCCTAGTTATCTTAGCCGCTATGATGCCTGACAGGAGCTTCCATGTTGTACAGAGACAGGTTATCGGTTTGTAGTTGGATGGGATGGTTCCCTTCTGGGGATCTTGCATGATCATGACTGTCCTGCCCTGTGTCAACCATTCTGGGTGGGTCACATCCCTTAGCAGTTGGGCCATCTGTACTGCTAGGCGTTTAGGAAACTATTAGGAAGCTATTAGCTTCTTCAGCCAGTATGTATGGATCATATCAGAGCCCGGTGCTGTCCAGATCTTCATCTTTGACACTCTTTCCTGGATGTCTGCCATTGAGATGGTTACTGATTCTTGTTCAAGGAGATTGCTGTGGCTAGCTCCTAGGTCCACTAGCCATTGGGCATCGGTGCTGTGTGATACTTCTCTTTCCCTTGTGCCCTTCCAGTATGTTTCCATCTCAGCTCTTGGTAGGCCGACCTGCTGTTATTTCCCTGCCACTGAGAGCTGTTAGTCTTTGTTGGTTGTCTGGTTGTTATTCTTATTGTATCTAAGCATCTCCAGGATTACTGTTGATGTACTGTGAATCAGCTTTATTTTTTATTTAACCTTTATTTAACCAGGTTAGTCCCATTGAGATCAGGGGGGGGGTGTCTCTTTTTCAAGGGAGACCTGGCCAAGACAGCAGTGATACAGTCAATGTTTACAATAAATAGAAAAATATTTACAAACATAGAAAAAACACTCATACAATCAGATAAAACATTTACAGACTGAAAGCTTAGACTCCAAAGATTTCACTCTCTCTTTAAAATCAGTAAAGGAACCAGTGTGCGTAAATATAGTTCAGACTGAAGCTTGTTCCAAACATCAGGAGCTGAAAACCTAAAAGATTTCTTTCCTAAATCAGTCCTTATCTTTGGAACAACCAGTTTCAACATGTCCATCGAGCAGAGATTGTGACTTTCTTGTTTCCAGGTTAATAGTGAACTTAAATAAGAGTCTGCCCAAAATTGCTTTGTAAATGAAGATATACCAGTGACTGAGGTGACGAGCAGAAAACGATGACCACTTTACTTTACTGTAGAGAACACAGTGATGTGTGATGTGTAGGGCAGCATTCGCATTTTCTAGCAGATCATCTGAAGGTATTTGGCAACCTAGCTTTCCAGCTTGCTCACGATCTTCCTTCTCAGATGTAAGGGAGCTGGACAGCATCCCCCTCACTAAGGTCTACTTCCGGGGGGTGTGTTTTCATGGAGTGTACACATGAGAATGCAGCCACAGGACTCCAGCAGCTGTCAATTACCTGGTTAGGCTGAGTGGAAGGATCAGGGAAGAGAGAGGGGAGGGGGTAGAGGGGATATTTTGCTAAGTTTGGCTTATATTTGGTATTTCTTGGTTCATTAGGTATTTTCGTTAATCTGTATTAGTTCTTCAGTCATTGGTATCCTGTATGTTAAGTAAAAATAATGTTAAATTGTAAATATATGTTTTAAAGTTAGTGTGGGAGTGTCACAGTGATTTCCCTGGTGTGGGAGGAGACTCAGAGTAAAAAATTCAGGTGCGCGATCAGTGTTGAGTGGGAGACAGGGGGGGTCTGGTTGAGTGTCTCCTCGGCTGTGCTGCTGCAATCACTGAAATTGGCTGCACCTGTGCAACTTCTTTGTTGCCCTGCAGTCTGCTACATGTTTGGTTAAATATGTGGGATTTTTTGTACTTTGTATATGGACTTCAGTAAAAACCAGAGCTCTGGAAACAAAAATCCCTGTTTGCCTCATGCTCTTCATTCCTCCATCGTGCTCTGCACCTTCATGACATTGGGTTCATCCTGTTTGTAGAGGTTTACTACCATCCAAACCCTAAATCAGGTCAGCTGCTCTTTCATTGAGGGAGTTTGTATCTACTGGGGCTTGGTACCCAATCTCAGATTGTGGGGGTGATGATGGCATCCTCCCGCTGACCTGTCGTTGTGGCTCCCCCTTGCTATAGCATTGTTGAAGTATTTCATTAATCTCTAGTTGTGATAGTAGTTGGCGGATGTGGATGCTGGAACACTGTGCTACTAGATCTTTTTTAATTAGTCAATCAATCAATCAATCAATTTTTATTTATAAAGTCCAATATCACAAATCACTATTTGCCTCAAAGGGCTTTACAGCATACAACATCCCTCTGTCCTTAGGACCCTCACAGCAGATGTGGAAAAACTCCCCAAAAAACCCCTTTAACGGGGGAAAAAATGGTAGAAACCTCAAGAAGAGCAACTGAGGAGGAATCCCTCTTCCAGGATGGACAGACGAGCAATAGATGTTGTACAGAGCAGATCAACATAATAAATTAACAGTAATCCATATGACACAATGAGACATAAGGAGAGACAGATATTATATTAATAGTATGATTATATATGTATGTGACAATAATCATATGTGTATAATAAGAGTACAAGTATGACTAATAGTAACAGCAGCAGTGGGAGGCATCAGGCAGGACCACGGCAGCAGCACAACCACGACACATCATCCAGGCACAGCTGCGACACGAGTTAACCTGCGAGAGAGTGGAGCACAAAGGCTCCAGAGAACAAGCTGAGTTAGCGACATGCAGTAGAGCCGAGTTAGGGAGATGCAGCAACAGGACATGAATGTTAGCAAAGGAGAGAGAGAGAGAGAGAGAGAGAGAGAGAGAGAGAGAGAGAGAGAGAGAGAGGTCCCTTGGCAGACTAGGCCTATGTCAGTCTAACTAGGGGCTGGTCCAAGACAAGCCTGAGCCAGCCCTTACTATAAGCTTTATCAAAAAGGAAAGTCTTAAGTCTAGTCTTAAAAGTGGAGATGGTGTCTGCCTCCCGGACCGAAACAGGAAGGTGATTCCACAGAAGAGGAGCCTAATAGCTGAATCCTTTGGCTCCTGTTCTACTTTTGGAGACTTTAGGGACCACGAGTAACCCTGCATTCTCAGGGCGCAGTGTTCTGGTGGGAGAATAGGGCACTATGAGCTCTCTAAGATATGATGGAGCCTGATTATTTAGAGCTTTGTAGGTTAGGAGAAGGATTTTAAATTCAATTCTGGATTTTATAGGGAGCCAGTGCAGAGAAGCTTAAACAGGAGAAATATGATCTTGTTTCTTAGTTCCTGTCAGTACATGTGCCGCCATGTTCTGGATTAGCTGGAGAGTTTTTAGGCACTTATTAGAGCTGCCTGATAACAGGGAATTACAGTAATCCAGCCTCGAGGTAACAAACACATGGACCAATTTTTCTGCATCTTTTAGTGACAGGATAGGCCTAATTTTCGCAAAATTACACAGATGAAAAAACGCAGTTCGAGAGGTTTGTTTTAAATGGGAATTAAAAGACAAATCTTGATCAAATATTATGCCGAGGTTTCTTACGATGGTGCTAGAGGCCAGAGCAATGCCATCCAGAGAAACTATATCATCAGATAAAGTGTTTCTGAGGTGTTTGGGGCCAAGAACAATAACTTCAGTTTTGTCTGAATTTAACATTAGGAAATTGGAGCTTATCCAGGTTTTTATATCTTTGAGGCATTTCTGATGTTTAGCCAATTGATCTGTTTCTTCTGGCTTTATCGATAAATACAGCTGTGTATCATCCGCATAGCAATGGAAATTTATAGAGTGATTTCTAATGGTGTTATCTAAGAGAAGCATATATAGAGTGAATAGAATTGGTCCGTGCACTGAACCTTGAGGTACTCCAAAACAAACTGTAGTACGTGAAGATGATTCATTATCAATATGAACAAACTGAAAACGATCGGATAAGTAAGATTTAAACCAGCTTAGTGCAGAACCTTTAAGGCCAGTTGAATGTTCCACTCTTTGTAGCAGAATTTGATGGTCAATTGTGTCAAATGCGGCACTAAGATCTAGTAAAACAAGTACAGAGACAAGTCCTTGGTCTGAAGCAATCAGAAGATCATTTGTAATTTTAACTAGTGCTGTCTCGGTGCTATGTTGAACCCTAAACCCTGACTGAAATTCCTCAAATAAATTATTATCATGGAGAAAGTCACACAGCTGGTCTGCAACTACTTTCTCAAGGATCTTTGAAAGAAAGGTAACATTTGATATTGGTCTATAGTTGGCTAACACCTCTGGATCCAGTGTGGGCTTTTTTAAAAGAGGTTTAATTACAGCTACCTTAAACGACTGTGGTACATAACCTGTTAATAAAGATATATTGATCATGTCTAGTATGTAAGTGTTAACTGAAGGTAAGACTTCCTTAAGTAGCCTAGTTGGGATGGGATCCAAGAGACACGTTGATGACTTGGATGAAGAAATCACTGAGGTCAATTTTTGAATAAAAATCAGGGAGAAGCAATCTAAATATGTATCAGAGCTTATAGCTGTGCTTGAAGGCAGATTATTACTGTTAGAGGGCAGGAGGTCATGAATTTTGCCTCTAATAGTTAGAATTTTGTCATTAAAAAAGCTCATAAAATCATTACTGCTAAGGGCTAAAGGAATACAAGGCTCAATAGAGCTGTGCCTTTCTGTTAGCCTGGCTACAGTGTTGAAAAGAAACCTGGGGTTGTTCTTATTTTCTTCTATTAATGATGAGTAATAGTTTGCTCTGGCATTGCGGAGGGCTCTCCTATAAGTTTTGAGACTGTCTAACCAGACTAAATGAGAATCTTCCTGTACGGTTTTATTAAACTAACTACCTTAATTCAATAACTCCCACCGTAAAGGGTATGTTCTTAACTGATTAAACAGTGTCTTACTCAAGCTCGGACAACCCGATTACTGTCGTTTTCACTTTTATTTCACACACACATTCACACATACACTGCATATGCTATACTGACTAAACTAGCACCAGTACAATAACCGTGTCGTTCGCCAGGTAATCAACTGAAACGACACAAACACACACAAAATACAACATTAATGACACGGACATATTAACCACTATATAATCCGTATACATGAACATAATTGTGGCATTTAACACAGGTAGTTAACACTTTGTTTACACATCTCGTAACTCACCAGCTCAGCTTCACCAGTCAAAACAAGGAAATGCTAACACAAGCAGATCCGGCAGGTTAACATAAGCGTAGACGGGACCGCATCACATATTACACCTATGAGGATAAATCCGCTCTACAATGTAATGCAGAACATACAAGGTAGAATATGTGACCAGCTGACTACACCATGAATAAAAATATATATATAAATACCCCATACACATTTATATTGTTCTACAATACACAGAAAAGATACAATAATTACCAAAATAAAATACAGGGGTGACGAAATGTAAATGACCATAAAACCACAACAAATACAAAAGTGGTAGGAAATACCCTAATATGCTTGACAATGGGAAAACTCCACACACTTCCAGTTTGGTTAATCGCCGATTCCTTTCAAATTTTTGCGATATTTGTTTTAATTTTCTGGTTTGGGAGTTATACCAGGGAGCAAACTTTCTTTGCTTTGCGAACTTCTTTTTAAGAGGTGCTACAGAGTTGAGTGTTGTTCGCAGCAAACCTGCAGTGCTATCGACGAGATAATCAATTTGGGAGACTTTAAAGCCGGTGCGGGAAACCTCAGTTACAGAGGGACATGGTATTAAATTTCATGCCGATGGAATCACTTCCTTAAATTTTGCTACCGCACTATCAGATAAACACCTAGTATAGTAACTGTTACTGAGTGGTGAGTAATCGAGTAGAAAGAAATCAAAAGTTATGAAGTAGTGATCTGATAGAGAGGAATTCTCTGGAAAGACCATTAAGTGATCAATCTCAATTCCATACGCCAGAACTAGATCGAGGGTGTGGTTAAAATGGTGAGTGGGCTTATGTACACTTTGACCGAAGACAATGGAGTCTAATAATGTGATAAACGCAGTAGCAAGGGAGTCATTATCAACGTCCACGTGAATATTGAAATCGCCTACAATAATAACTTTATCTGATTTCACAACTAAACTGGATAAAAACTCTGAGAATTCAGATAAAAATTCAGAGTACGGGCCAGGAGCACGGTACGCTATAACAAATAGAAGAGGCTGTGAGGTTTTCCAGGTCGGCTGTAAAAGGCTAAGGACAAGGCTTTCAAAGGATTCATAATCTAGTTTAGGTTTAGCGCTGATTAATAGACTAGAGTTAAAAATGGCTGCAACTCCCCCTCCTCAACCGCTGCCTCGAGGAACGTGGGTATTATTATGACTGGGAGGAGTGGATTCATTTAGACTAACATATTCATCTTGACACAGCCAGGTTTTGGTGAGGCTGAGTAACTCAATATGATTATCTGATATTAATTTGTTTACTAACACTGCTTTGGAAGATAAAGATCTGACATTTCACAGTCCACATTTAATTCTCCTGTTTTGTCTTTCTGTCACGGAAGAGGTTTTAATTTTTATCAGGTTGTTATGTACAACTCCTCTTTGTTTGAGTTTAGATTTAAATAATTTAGGAGGTCGGGGGACAGACACCGTTTGTATGACACTATGGGTGGGTGACTGCTCTAGAAGCTCAGAGAAGCGCTTTAGACTGCGACTCTGATTCCTGGGGGGTATTCCATCAAAGTCGCTAATGATAGCGGCGCTTAAGTGATTAAGCCTCGTTTGAGTTAGCGTCAGCTTCCACCTCAGGCTGAAGCCGTTCCACTAACACATTTCAGCCGCGCCTCATCAGCGCTAACTTCAGCCAGGCTTATCAAAGCTTTCATTAGGCGCGCGCACGGGGTGCATGAGAAGCCCAGAATATGCGATTGTCGAAAACGCGATCATGTTGAAAAAATACAAGAAAACTAGGGCTGATTTCGCAATTACGCAATTACCAGAAAAGGAAATACTGTTGCTACTGTCAAGCAAGAGATATGGCGTGGCAGAAGATTGCTGACCGCTTAAATGCATAAGTTAACTTTTACATCAATGTTTAATGTCTTATGTTTAGACTGTGTTGATCATATACAGTATGTCCTGTCAGTAGCGGAGAGGAGTTGCCACCGTTATTAACGTGGGAGACCCGGGTTTGAGGCTCAATACCTGCACATTATTACTTAATGGAAATTAAATTCTGCAAGGAAATGTTATTTGGTTTACAATTTTTTTTTAGCTAAATGTGTAGTGTACTTTGCACCAACTAATATGCCAAATAGTGTTATCTCTGCACAGGAGTGGTGTCAACAATGTTAAACACACGGCTATGCAGGTGTTACTCCAATCATATGGACAAGTGTTAATGTTAGGCCTAGCTGATGTTAAAAGTTCTGTAGGCTACACAGTTATGATGAATAATTGTTGGCTAAATGGCATTACATTTCACATACGTGTAATGTGTGACAAATGTAAGCTATAGGCTGTTGGTGAAAACATTAAAATAATCGCTGCAACAGAGTTTCCATAATTTGATGAAATGAATGATGCCATAATATGGATTTGAACCCCAGACGCCTGCATGACAGTCGGGGGATGAGACCACTCTGCTACCGGTAATTTTGCTCGCACGGAAGAAGAATTTTAATATTTCAAGATATCATCATGACAACTATACTTTTTTTAAAAAAAATTTAATCCTTGGGAATTTGACGAAACTAACCAAAAATGTGCGGTGAATTCATTTTTGCTGAAGTTGTTAACTTCGTTTTCGGACAACACGGATAACCAAACGAAAAGTGTGAGGAACTGTTTGTCTGAGACTCTGTTTACTACAGGTACATATTCTTTGTAACACCGATTCATTAAGCCTGATAGTTAGCCTGCCACGGAGCAGGTTAGTTCAGGAGCATATGTTACCCCAGTAACTCAGCTGAGGTTCCTGTTAGCGAGAGTCATGGAACCGAACTCTCTCTAGAACTAGCGCGGCTTATCGAAGTTAGCCGGGATTTGCGGTTAGCTGGTTTGATGGAATACCCCCCTGGTCTCAACTCTGGGTTGTCATGGTTTTAGATCACTAATAAACTTCTCCAAGTTTCTAGATATGAGAGCTCCTAAAACGCTCCATCCAAAGTGGGATGGATGCCATCTCTCCTAATCAGACCAGGTTTTCCCCAAAAGGTTTTCCAATTATTAGTGAAGCCCACATCGTTTGCTGGGCACCACCTGGACAGCCAGCGATTGAATGATGACATGCAGCTAAACATATCATCCGTGGTCAGATTTGGCAGGGGTCCAGAGAAAACTACGGAGTCCGACATAGTTTTAGCGTACTGACACACCGAAGCAACATTAATTTTAGTGACCTCCGATTGGCGTAACTGGGTGTCATTAACGTCGACGTGAATAACAATCTTACTAAGTCTACGTTTAGCCTTAGCCAGCAGTTTTAAATTTGATTCAGTGTCGCCTGCTCTGGCCGAAGGGATACATTTGACTATGGTCGGTGGTGTTGCTAACTTCACGTTTCTCAGAACAGAGCTGCCAATTACCAGAGTTTTCTCCTCAGCGGGTGTGTCGCTGAGTGGGGAAAAACGGTTAGAAACGTGAACAGGCTGGTGGTAGGCCGTGGGCTTTGGCCTGGTACTACGCTTCTCTCGGACAGTCACCCAGCCTCCCGACTGCATGGGGCTTACCAGAGGACCGCTAGCAGAGGCTATGCTATGTGGCTCCGCGCTGGCTCCAGGGGACTGGCTAACTACCGCAGCTACAGTTTGATTCTCCGTGGTGCGGAGCCGAGCTTCTAATTGACTAAGCCTCGCCTCCAACGCAGAAAATAAACTACATTTCTCACATGTACCATTGTCGCTAAAGGAGGCAGAGGAATAACTAAACGTCTGGCATACTGAGCAAGAGAAAGCAGGAGAAGAAGCCATCGCTAGGTGTTAGGCTAAGGCAGCTAACAAGGCTAAAAGTGTGTGAGCAAGCAAAGATGAATAAGAAAGTCGTTTAAAGAAGCGGAGTGATTAACACAACTAGTGTGGGTTAAGAAGTGAGGTAGATGTTAAACAGCTGAAGTGAGGAGAATAAGCAGAAAAGTAGCTGGTGAGAGTTCGCTGCAGCAGCAGAGAGACGCTAACACAGAAACACCGGAAATGACACAACAAGCTTACCGCAGTACGTCAGCACGTCAGGGGAAGGGGAATTAGTCTTGATTGTGGGTTTCAAAGTATCCATAGGTCTCACATTCTCTGCATATATCCCCTCTCTCTGGGACTGCTTTTCATCAATTCTGTATTCTCCGCCCTTGTCCATGGATGTTGTGTTCCAGTAACCCATTTGTCATCAGATTGTCCTGGTTCCCTAGCAACTGATGTGGACTTTGTTGACATGGGTGACATCCGAGCCAGTATGACTCTATCATAATTGTAATCGCTCATGCCCGAGGTAGGCAGGTATAACATTAGGAGTCTTGCCTAAGGACCCTTACTGGATGATGTTCGCCCAGGCCGGGATTCGAACCCCATCCTCCCATGGGTATAGATATATGACTAAACACAAAAAGAAAGGACATATGTGTTTGGTAGATTATTTCTTTGTTGTAACAATGCTTCTTGGCAATAAATCTTATGCTTCTTAATCTTAAAGCCTGTTTTTTTCCCTTTTAAATGGTGCCACATTTGTAAAGAACATGCATTTGTGGGATGAGCAGCAGAGCTGAGTATGTGGGTTACGCCCATGAAAAATTTGCCAGATCTTCTCTGCCAATGCCAAACAGCTTTTTTTTTGCTGTTGACTCTTGTTTGGTGTTGTTTGGTGGATTGAATGATTGAAGTCTGAAGAAACAAGACACACTGGCAATTTAACAATTTATTCATTTATCAAACAGGAGCCTCAGTAGTTTGTGGAAGAACCATACACAGCCACAACAGCCTGGCACTTCTTCCTCATGCAGCATTTGTCGTAAGTCAGCCAACGTGGTTGTGTTGGTCACTCTGGCACGAGCGGCATGCCCAAGCTGATCCCACAAGTGTTCAATGGGGTTGAGGTCAGGACTGCTGGCAGGCCATTCCATCCTCTCCACTCCCAAATTCTTTAGGTAGTTTCTGATAAACCACGCTCTGTGGGGCAAGCGTTGTCATCTTGGAGGATAGAGTTTGGTTCTCTATTGTGGAGATATTGGATTGCCATTGGTTGCAGAATTTCATCTCATTATCTCTCTGCATTGAGATTGCCTCGTTTTTCCAGTGAGGGAGATGCTGCCCCACACCATCACACCACCTCTACCAAAAGATGTTACACTATCAGTGCAGCGATCAGCAAAGCGTTCTCTGCATCTTCTCCACATTTTGACCCTACGATCCAACTGCTGTAGGCAGAATCTGGACTCATCGCTGAACATAACGTTCCTCCACATGTTCAGGTTCCAGTGCACATGTTGCAGACACCAGCGCAAACAGGCCTGATGGTGAGGGGCAGTCATGATAGGCCTCCTGGCAGCCCTGTGAGACCGGAGATTGGCTGCGTGCAGTCTGTTCCGGATTGTCTGGGCAGAGAGACGTCGCCCATATTGTCCTGCAAACCTTGACTGCAAATCTGTAGAAGACTGCTTACAGTTCCTAAGTGCTGACAGGATGAGGAAACAGTCTTCTTAGGGTGCCGTCTCCTTGGGACGCCCACTTTGCGGCCTATCTCTGACATCCCCTGTTATATGGAACTTGGCCCTCAGTTTGCAGATGGTACTAGGGCTCACTCCAAATAATGCCGCAACTTGGTTTTTTGGAACACCAGCTTGAAGTTGCCCTGTCGCATGGGCCCTATCCAGATCAGTCAAACATGGTATGCCGATTCTTGGAGCAGACACCAACCGACCACTGAAGCAGAGCCCATGCTCACAGCTGCTGACAATCAGGTGACAGTCACCTGATTGTGATTTTCAGCACCTGGGGGTACCAGAGGTTCAAAATAAGAATCAATAGGAACAGCAAAAAAAAGCTATTTGGCATTGGCAGAGAAGATTTAGCAATCTTTGGTGCAAACCACATACTCAGCTCTGTAGCATATCCCACAAATGCATGTTCCTTTCAAGCAAAGAAATCTATCAAACACAAATTTATTTACTTTTTGTGCTTAGTTTATATATATATGTATATATATATATATATATATATATATATATATATATATATATAACCATTTATTTCCATGGCTTAATGCTTGCAAGTGATTTTCCTTAAATTTATTCACTTTGAGTCAATGGTGAACAAATCAGAATTTAGTGGTTAAAGGTAAAAGATCAAGGTCGCTGTGAGCTTGTCTGTCGCATTCTCATGAGCATATTATCTCAGGACTACCTTAAGGGAATTTCCCCAACTTTAGCACAAATGTCCACTTTGACTCACCTATTGGTCAAAGTTCAGGGTCACTGTGACTTTGCATCCTCCTTATTCTCATGAACGTGATATCTCAAGAAAACCATGAGGGAATTTCTTCAAGTTTGGCACAGCCGTCCATTCTGACATAAGAATGAACTGATTAGTTTTTGGTGGTCAAAGGTCAAAGGTTGTTTTTGGTCATAACTTAAGAATTCAAATGCTAATTCTGATTATTTGTGTAATTAAACGTTACACAAATGTCTAAAAGTAGTACTATAATGATAAAGAAAATTGATTTTATGTTTATATCCAAAAGATCAAAGGTTAACTTCACTGTGACATCATAATGCTCTACAAAAACCTGTTTCAGGCCATTACTCATCACCATAACTCAGAAACAGAAGGGAAAACATTTGGTCAGATACTGAATCAGTGAGACTGATCTTGGGTGCCCTCTTTGACACTGTGCTGATTGTTCATGTCTCCTTTGCTGCCAGGGGTAGATGTGTGTGAAGCATCTGTGTTTTCACAGACATGAGTGTAAACATGAGTGATGCGCAGAGGCACACAGCTGCATAGTGGTAACTCTAGCTATAAACATTTCTTACCTAATGCCATTAAGAAAAGATGTCATCCAGCAAAAATGAGTTCATATGTAGGTTTTGCCCTGAACAGTTTCAGTGGTCATCCAGCCAGCTGTTTATAAACTGAAACTGGACTTTTGCTGATTTGAGCTCCATGTCTTTTTGACATATTAACAGCTTCAGATCAATTCTAAACTTTGAAGAACCAACATATCATAAACAATCATGTCAGACTAAGTCAGGTATCCATGCACTGCATGAAGAGCTAGGCTAAGACAAGTTATAATCAGGCTAAATGTAGTTGAAAAACTAAAGTTTTCAGTTGTCTGTAACCTTTTTAACCAACCATAATTCAATGTGAAGTGGGTTGTATGCAATCTACTGTACACACTTAATTACCCATTTTATGTAGACTGTAAAACATTTCAAGTTGGCTCAACACAAAAATTGATGTTTCCCTGCCGCCTTAAATAATTTAAACTTGAGAAAACAAGATAACAACTTCAGTGAATCTCATAAAATGTTGAATCGACAATTATTCACTAATCCTGCCAAACATTACAATAAAATATGCTTTTAAATTTCCTTTTTTTTCTTTCCAATTTGAAAAGTCAGCTCATCATTTGGCATGAAGAACTTGCTGTGTGTGCTGTTGGAGCTACTGACCTGTGCACTAAGGACTCAATCATCAGCTGCAATATTAAACATTTTTACAGTTATAAAAATGTTTTTTTATTTTCCATGAGCTACTTTGCCTCTAATGCCACTGCCTCTCTCTTTCTGAGGTATCAATTCTGTTGCCTTGCTCAATGTCTACCTTGATTTAGGTGTGTTGGCTGAATCCAATTTATGGTCTAATCATTCACACTTTATTGAATTTCACAAAAGTGTGACCCCACTGCGAACTAGCGTTTTGGAGGTGTTATTGTAGAGAGTACAACACAAAGCCTACAAACACTACAGAGGACAGGCTACAATATATCATCGGTGCAAACATCGATGCACTCCAGCTCTCAACCCAAGTCCCTATAAACTGTGTTACTGCCGCCCAAATGTAGTCAGGATCCTCTGTACATTAGGACAGCCCCACATGCAGTGAAGAATAAAACCTACTGCAATATGATTAATAGGACATTAGTTATAAAGACTTGGCGAATGTAGTTCCATTAGGTGCTCATGCTCATGTTAAATAAATTGGTATGTGATTGTGATGCCACTGTAATTAAGTGGAGAGTGTACACGGAACAGATCCTTTATAGCAGCTGCATTCAAACTTTTCAGATGTGTGAATTCTAATAAGGTAACTCTGGAATACCTAAGGGTTTGGTCTTCTCCTCAGTTCTTAATGTGTTGGAGTTTATAAGTCAGAGGGAGTTCCATTGTTATGCGGATGATATACAATTATATCTTTGGATAAAGCCAGAAGAAAAGGATCAATTAACTAAACTTAAAACATGTCTTCAAGATATAAAAACCTGGATGAGCTCCAATTTCCTTGTGTGAAATTCAGATAAAACTGAAGTTATTTTTCTTGGCCCCAAACACCTCAGAAACTCTCTAGCTGAAGATATTGTTTCTGTGGATGACATTGCCCTGGCCTCTAGCTCTACCGTAAGAGACCTCAGAGTAATATTTGATCAAGATTTGTCTTTTAGCTCCCATCTAAAACAAACTTCACGGACTGCATTCTTTCATCTATGTAGTATACAAAAATTAGGCCTATCCCATCTCAAAAAGATGCAGAAGAATTGGTCCAAGCATTTGTTACCTATAGGCTGGACTATTGTAATTCCCTACTATCAGGTTGCTCCAATAAGTCTTTTAAAACTCTCCAGCTGATTCAGAATGCTGCGGCCTGTGTACTGACAGGAGCAAAGAAAAGAGAATGTATTTCTCCTGTTTTAGCTTCTCTGCACTGGCTCCCCGTGAAATCCAGAATTGAATTTAAAATCCTTCTCCTAACCTACAAAGCTCTATATGGTCATGCTCCGTCATATGTTAGAGAGCTCATAGTGCCCCATTATCCCTCCAGAACACTGCGCTCTGAGAATGTAGGGTTACTCATGGTCCCTAAAGTCCCCAGAAGTAGAGAAGGAGCCAGAGGATTCAGCTATCAGGCTGCTCTTCTGTGGAACCATCAGACACTGTCTCCACATTTAAGTCTAGACTTAAGACTTTCCTTTTTGATAAAGCCTATAGTTAGGGCTGGCTCAGGCTTGACTTGGACCAGCACCTAGTTAGGCTGACATAGGCTAGTCTGCCGGGGGACCTCCTATGATACATCAAGCTCCTTCTCTCTTTCTCTCTGTCTCTCCTCAGTTTCTGAAAAGTTGGTTCTTTTCATTTACCAACATTTACGTCCTATTACTGCATACCACTAATTTGGCTTTACTGCATGTCACTAACTCGGCTTCTTCTCTGGAGCCTTTGTGTTCCACTGTCTGGCAAGTTCCCTCGTATTGCAGCTACGTCTGGATCGTGTGTTGTGGTTATGCTGTTGCCGTGGTCCTGCCTGACTGCTATTGTTATTAGTCATACCTCTACTATTATTATACACATATGATTATTATTGTCACATACATGTACTATCATATATTTATATATGCTTACATCATATGCTACCACAATTATTGTTATTGTTATTGTTATTATTACAATATTATTACTAAAATTAATGTCTTTTTGTCTCAGTTTCTCTCTCTGTCTCTGTCTCTGTCTCTGTCTCTCTTTATGTATGATTTTGTCATATGGATTACTGCAAATGTTGATCTGGTCTGTACAACATTGCATGTCTGTCCATCCTGAAAGAGGGATCCCTCCTGAGTTGCTCTTCCTGAGGTTTCTACCATTTTTTTCCCCTGTTAAAGGCTTTTTTTGGGGAGTTTTCCTTATGACTTGACCTTGTGAGGGTCCTAAGGACAGAGGGATGTTGTATGCTGTAAAGCCCTATGAGGCAAATTGTGATTTGTGAATATTGTGCTTTATAAATAAAATTGATTGAATTGAATCTGAGGTCACCCAGGCTACACAGATCTGCCATCAGACAGACAGACAGACAGGCAGACAGACACTGTGGAGGTTTCTCCTGGCATCCAGCCACTCACAGGCCTCCTTCACTACTCTGCAGAGTTCACAAGCTTTCCTGTAAAGTTGAATAATTACTGGCAATACAGTAATTAAAAGGAATGTTTGACTTCAATAATAAAGACAGAAAATAGCCTCATGACAGATGTAAGGGATTCAGTGAGCTCCTGTTAATAAACTCCTTAAAAGCTCAACTGGCACTGCTATTTGTTTTCAGGTTGTTTTTGTTTGTAGCGTCAATTTTGACAGCTATTTTAGATTTTGTCTTACTCTTGAGATGAAAATGCTTACTAGTTATAGTCACATTTTAGCCATTTTTATCCTTTATAGTTTTAGTCTATGAAAATTCTAAACATTTTAGTCATGTTTTAGTTATTATGTTTTCTATATGTTTTTTTTTTCTTTAAACTAATCAAGTTAGGGTAATTCATGTATCAGAAATTAGAATCAAGGTGACAGGTTCTATAAAAATTTCATAAAGACAGTTTTTTTCTACAGGTACAACTACAGAAATTTCTGCACACTTACAAACTGTTATTTCTCCAGCAGTGTTTGACAGATTTAAGGGCTGATTTATGAGCACACACTTATCGATCATCATTTGAAAAGTTCAACATCTCTCTATTTATGCTCTCAAAAACTTTAACACCACAAATAACTAATCTGAGACAACTGATCTAAGTTCAGACTGTTTACTAACAGCACAGCTATACTCACAGATAACTGAGCCTCCTACGTGCCTGTCAAACAGCATCAACTCATAAATCTTCCCAAGACAGTCCAGATTTGGTAGCAGTCTTGCAGGGATCAACAGATCAGATCCACAGATCCCTGCAAGACTGAAGTCCAGCAGCTGGTGGCTGCTAACAGCCAACACTGCAATTAAATACTCCACAAATCCATTTAACATTTCTTCTAATATTCAATAGAAGAGTTTATTTTCTCCTCTTGTTGATTCATTGATGGTTTGAAAGCTTTTCATCTGGTTCATCATGAATGAATCAGAGGTTGGGGACTCTAGTCACATAACTTGACTCAAGCTGAAAGTTTGAGTATTGAAGGCTATCTTGACTAACATTAATAAAAGACTGGATTCAACTTTGACATGGTATTCATAACTTGAGACTTGAGCCGTATTTGCATTGGACTAGTATTACTTTGGGTTTGTGGTAATAAATAATAATTGCAAGGTTGTCTGTCATCTTAATGCTGCGCAAATATGCCATTTCCACATTTTGTTAGGTGAAAATTCCAGTTTGTGTGATAATATTAGTCCTGTGCAAATCAGCATCTAAGTGAATTGGAGTAGTATTTGGGTCTTCTGAGTTCTCCACACCTTGTTTCTGCCTCTTTCACAGTTGAGAATTACGGAGGCTGCATTGGCCATTTTAGAGCTGGAAACATTTGACCAGAACATCATAATTTTATATGACTTGACTTGTGACTTTATTGACCTTCGTAATGACTTGCCTTGCTTGAATTATAGCTGGGACTCGACTTGACTTGCCGTATTCTCTCCACAGTAACTTAATAACAATAATAATAATAATAACAATAATAAGGCAGGAGGATTGTATCAGCAGACCTAAGAGTGCGGGAGGGAGAGTGGCGGTGTGACGGTGGAGGAGCTCAGACAGGTAGGGGGGAGCCAGGTTGTGGAGAGATATGTAAGTGATAATGAGGAGTTTGAAGTGGATACGATAGGGGATGGGGAGCCAGTAGAGGTTATGAAAGACGGCATTAATGTGGTCTCGGGTGTGGGTGTGTGTGTGAGAAGATGAGCAGCTGAGTACTGGATATACTGAAGTTTCTTGAATATTTTGGCTGACAAACCATAGAAGAGACTATTGCAGTAGTCCAGTCTGGAAGTAATGAATGCGTGGATGAGAGTCTCTGCAGCTGAAAAGGAGAGGGATTGACGGAGGCGGGTGATGTTTCTGAGTTGGAAGAAAGCTGCTTTGGTGATGTGTTTGATATGTTGGTCAAAGGACAGGGTTTAATCAAAGATGACTACAAGGTTACAGACATGGGGGACGGAGAGCACAGTGCAACCGTCAATGGAGAGGGAGAAGTTATAGGTGGATTTGATGAGAGATTTGGGGCCAATGATGATAACTTCTGATTTCTCACAGTTAAGTCTGAGGAAGTTGGTTTGCAGCCAGGATTTTATTTCAGTGATGCAGTTGGTGAGGGTAGAGTGAGTGGCAGGAGTGATGGCTTTGGTGGGGATGTGGAGATGAATGTCATCAGCAAAGCAGTGAAACTGAAGTCCAATACGGCTGATTTTTTGACAGAGGGGCAGAACGTACATGATGAAGAGGAGAGGGCCTAGAGCTGAACCTTTGGAAACAAATTGGCAGAGGGGAGCAGTGGGGGATTTGCAGTTGTTTATGCTGATAAACTGATATCTGTCGGAGAGGTAGGATTTGAGCCAGGAGAGTGCAATGCAGGTGATGCTGAGAGCGGTTTAAAGGTGGGAGAGAAGGATGGAATGGTTGATGGTGTCAAATGCTGCACTCAGGTCAAGTAGGATGAGTATGTTAAATTTGCCAGCATCAGAGGAGAGGAGAAGGTTGTTTGTGACTTTGAGAAGGGCAGATTCAGTGCTGTGGTGGGAACAGAAATCAGACTGGAATGATTCATAGAGGTTATTGGCAGAGAGGTGGGCTTTGAATTGTGAAGCAACAGCATGTCCCAGTAGTTTTGATAGAAGGGGGAAAAGACTTGCTGAAGAAGACTTGAAGGTTTAGACTTGAGACTTGCTTGTGACTTGCACATGTGTGACTTCCTCCCACTTGTGATGCCAGCCATCATCCTGAAGAGCCTAGGGATCATAACTTCCCTGAGCTGATCCTTTGATCACACCGTGCTGTAACAAAGCTCTAACATCTAACCACAACAGCACTGTTAACTCAATTATGCCACTGGAATAATTGAGTTACTTTAATTTTATTACTGAGGATTTGACAAAAGCCTTCAGAAGCTGGCTTCACATTTTTTTGGAGCTGTTGCTATGGTTAAAAGTCCCTCAGCTGAGAGGCACAAGGTCAGGCTGATTGAAAATCAGTTGGATCACATTTGAGCTTTTGAAAGTTTACTGCATACTTTATTTGGCCTAAGAAAACTCACAGGTCAGAGAAAACTATTGCACTATCCTCAAGAAGAGGTAGGCCTTAACCTTCCCAAAATGGAGTTGTATCACAAGGCGGTTCAAATGTTTATAACGGCCATATTATTAACAATACAAGTTAAGAACCGTAGATCGATATTGAAAATCAGTCACAATTACTTCTAGCTCCCTTCTCCAAAAAAGCATTTCTTTTATTAATAGTGCGTTAAATGATTGGACAAAAATGAAGAAAATACTAGGTCAAGAAATAGAAATTCCCAAACATATACAACTCTGGATTAACCCATTAATAACTACTCAAAATACAGAGCTACACAATTCATAAATTATCTTACATTATCCATCATAATTCATTTTTTTCGGGAACTAAATAAATATAGAGATAAATATAAGATGAAAGATCTAGAATGTTGTAAGCATCTGCTATTGGAAAACTGGATGACAGAAAACTTTGATCTTGGAAATAGAAGCTCAGCTGAGATAAGGGAAATCCTAAAAGGGAAATAAAAAAAAGACAGAGCCTAATAGTTAATAGTAGCTGTAGACAATAGTCTTATATTCTTATTAAAGCATAGAGCAATGAAGTACTGCTACATAACATATTAATTGTTATTAAATGGAATTAAATGGAATGCAGATCTTGGTATAGTAGATGCAAAAGGAAAATGAAAGGAATGTTTACAGCTCTTACCACTAATGAAAAACTTTAATGAAATATTACCTGTGTACTGAAAGGACAACGTCGGAGGATAGCAACAAAGAGACAAAATTTAATAAAATATGGAGCCCAACCTATACAGCCCCTACATACTACATGAAGCTTAGCAAATGTTCATTCAGGAAGACTATCTTTTTGAGCATGCCCCTTAAGTCTCAATCAATTTCCTACTATCCTTATGCTCCACTACTCATCATCTTTCTCATCCAATCACAATCTGCCACCCTCTCTCTCTTAACCAATCAGTCATTAGCTGTCTAATTTAAAAGTGTTCTCCCTCTCTGCTGTCATTCAGCTGTCATTCCGCTGTGAAGTTTGTTCAGATTGCTGTCTTACCTGTATGACGTTTGCTCTGCTACTCTTTTCCTGCCTCCTCGCTGCCCGCCTAAGAATGTCAGATTACGAACTCCGATCCTCTGTTAGAGGATTTAAATCCAAGTGGCGAGCTTTTCCTGGAGGCAGCTCAGACTCCCAGTGCGCAGTGCAGGAGCGTTCGCATCGCTCAATCGGAGTATGAGACATATTGTCTCAGTTGAGGGCCCATGGTGTTTCTCCAGCCCTCGGGCTCCAGTTGTCGCAGCTTCAGGAGCTGGCAAGCCTCGTTTCTGTCAGTGATTCTCCCGCCGCTTCTCCAGTCTCCGCAGAAGAAGTCACAGTGCCTGCTGCGATCCAACGCGGCTGCAAACGGACCAGGACACTCGGCGCAGCCCGTGCAAAAAGGAGAGCGCCTTCATCATCGAGGCCTTCAACATCTTCCACCAGAGCTGTTCCTGCCACCGCTGCTGCTGCTGCTTCTCCTCATGTCCTCCTATCAAGCATGCAGTCGCTGGTGAGATCAGTCCAAGCTATCGACTCTCGTCTCCAGTCATTAGAAAATGCCTCAGCCTCGCTGCCTCACTCCAGCCTCTTCCCTCTACCTGCCGTAAGCGCCTCAGCGGCGCCTCATTCCCACACACTGGCATTCGCTGTCCCTGTGCCCCTGCTAGGTAGGCCATACATCCCTCCAGCAGCTAATATTTCTCCCTGCTTAAGGCAAAAAAAAAAAAAAAAAAATATCCTGCAAGGCAAACATGTCGACTTGGTCAGTCTCATTCTCCCTTCCCTCGAATGCGATAAGAAAGTTTCTTCATCCGATAACATTACAGCCATCATTAAATCTGCCGACCCCCGCTTAGCAAGAGATCTTTCGATTGGCGAATTTCTCGTAGCTTTCGGATTCTACAGAGACGTAGTCTGCTCTGTTCATCCTGACCGAAGGGCCGAGTTAGATGCCTATCTAGCGCTGATCGGGGATCTTAATCTCAGATATGAAAAAAAAAAACATCTTCTATCAGTATCACAAGGCATCGTGCCAGCCCTCTATTTTTCTCTAACCGATGCCATTAAAAGAAAAAAAAAAAAAAGTCCCCATCCTTCCGTCTCAGTGGCATCTCTTCGGCATAAAGTGGGTTTCTAAATTTAGTTTTATTTTGTCGTCAGACTCACTTCTGGCTGTAGGAGTAGTCCCTGTATCTCTAACATGGTGTCTGAGGCCCTCTGCTGGATCCTGCTTAACACTGCTAGTCTGCCATTGATTTCCCAAGTGACAGCCCCGGTTCCTCTCTGTCAAAATTAAAACACCTGTTCAGCCAGCTTGGCGTGCCTCTCTCTGACTCCCCCCAAAAAAAAATAAAAATAAAAAATCAGCCAGGCATTCGCGTCAGCTGAACACATTTCAAAGCAGCAGTTACTGGTCGCTCGTTTAATTCCAGGCTGCTCGATCTGGCCTCCTCCGTTTCAAACCTGCATGACCGAAAAATCATAGATGAGGGCTGCCGCTCTGATCTTAATTTCTGGTCGCTGTTGTTAGATCAGTGGAATAGCATTTCCTTCTTTTACGGTGACATCGTGCACTACTCTGACTCCATTCAAATCTTCACGGATGCGGCTCCATCCGTGGGCTTGGGGGGGTTCTTTCAAGGCCAGTGGTTCGCCAGCCACTGGCCTCCCGCATTCTCGGAGCTAGATTTTCTTCCGTCCTCTATGAGATCTATCCCATTACAGTTGCCTGCCACGTCTGGGGTCACCACTGGCAACGCAAAAGTATCGCCGTGCTCTGCGATAACAGAGCCGTTGCTGACATCATTAACGAAGGTCGCTCCTCCTGCAGGCAATAATGCCATTTATGAGGCGCATCACATGGTCTTCCAGAGTCATTGTCCGGATACCAGCAATCATCCCACACCTGTCCCTCCTCCTCAATATTGCTCTGAAACCTGCCCTTATCAAAACCATCTGTGCTTTCATCACTATTGTACCGATGTCCGTCATTTTAAGCCTCAGTACATTCGCGGCTTGCTTGCAAGGTTTCAATTTAATGTCAGATGTTTTCCCCAGTCTTTTGCTAACCCATCAATTAAATTGCTAATCAAAGGAATTTCAAATGCTTCCCTCCAGTGCATGATAACAGACGCCCCATCACTCTCTCCATATTGCACAACATGATATCTGTTCCTTGTAAAGGTTTGTTTTCCCCATATATTGATACTCTTCTCATCAATGCCTTTTATTAGCTCTTTTATGAGTTTTGAGAATCAGCAAATTTATTTCCTCCTCTAATTTATTTGATTCTGCTAAAGACATATCTTTTTCCGATCTCACTTTCCACCCTAGTCATAACAGTTTATTCCTTAAACATTCTAAGATTAAAAAAATAAAAAATAAAAAAATATAGGATAGGTGCTGCCACTTCAGCCGCCATGCAAGGCGTTTCATCAGCTTCTCTTCAGCAACTGGGACGCTGGTCTTCTTCTGCTTACTCCTCCTACATTTGTCCAGACTCTGCCTCCATACTGGCGGCTCAAAGATCTCTGAAACCTTGATACTCGTAAGTCATGCATATCTCTGGTGGTGGTTTTTCAAGGTTCGTGGCTTCACAGTTCCTATATTCATTAGCCGTTTCCCCTGCATTTATCGGCCATTTTTTCCCCTTCATGATTTAGCATTTCGCCTGCATCATAGTTAGCAATTTCCCTTGCATTATATGGCTATTTCCCCTGCATCATTATTGGCCAGCTCCCTGCATCATATTGGCCAGCTCCCCTGCATCATATTGGCCAGCTCCCCTGCATCATATTGGCCATCTTCCCTGCATCATATTGGCCAGCTCCCCTGCATCATATTGGCCGGCTCCCCTGCATCATATTGGCAATCTCCCCTGCATCAGTTGGCCATTTCCCCAGCATCATTATTAGCCATTTCCCCTGCATCATATGGCTATGTTCCCTTGCATCACTGCTATAATTTTCCCCCACATTCATGGGCATTTCTCTGCTTCACCATCCTGCTATATTCACCTGCATTTTGGGGCTATTTCCTTTGCATCTTTGTTTGTATTTCTCTGCACCTCAGTAACCAAGTCCGTTGCACAGTATGGCTATTTCTCTAAAAAAAAAAAAAAAAAAAAATCACATCGCACTCTGACCCCATCAGCAGTGGCATTCTATCTACATCATAATGGGCTCTATTCATAGGTTTGCTTTTTTTTTTATTTGTCATTTATTATGCTATGAATGAAGTCTTTATAATTGCTGTTTTGCTCTTTCCTCTGCCGATCTAGTGTAGCCTAATCAGGTATGGTATACCTTTATTTTGGGGGGGGGAGTCTTCTTTACATGGGAAGCATCTAATCCATCCAGCTGCTTCCTAAGATGATCTACTTCCCGTGGGGTCTAAGCGCCAAAGACTATTTTCTGTGCACAATAAATTTGATCTCATTTCATACCTGTCTCTCTCTTTTATTCTATTAGTCTATCCTGATTGAAATACTGTCTTGAATATTGTGTGTGTGTGTGTGTGTGTGTGTCTGGCACAGTGGATGCGCAGACAGGATTGTATATGTGTGTGTCTTGAGTGGGTATCTGTCTGTGTGCATGTATGCAATAACTGTGTATAAGCTTGTGTGGGTTAGGATTCAACAGCTCGTGATGACAACTGTATATGTATGTATTTGTGAATAAGTAACTCAAACAGGAGTAAGTCATGACATTTGATATCATGAAGAAACAATGATTATGTAACACATAAATTGTGAACTGTATTGTATTTGGAATGGTGCTCACTCAATAAAAGAAAACCAGTGATTTAATAAAAGAAAGTTTACTGCATCTCTAAACTCATTTTCATACATGACTGACTGCTCCTGCTCCCTTCCTCTGCAGCAACAACAGAGCCATGTTGATGTAATGATGGATTTCTAAATTCAATTCAGTTTTATTCATTTATTTATAATATCACAAATCACAATTTGGGTGGACAGATGTGCAATAGATGCCGTGTGTACAGAACAGATCAACGTAATAAATTTGCAGTAATCCATATGACAAAAGAATACATGAAGAGAGACAGACAGAGGAATTCAGACAGAGAGAGACGGAGAGAGACAGAGACAGAGAGAGAAGCAGGGCAAGAAGTAATGGCAATAGCTACAATAACTTTAATTTAAGTAATAATAGTATAATAATAATAACAGTAATTGTGATAGCATATGACAATGATATTTATGTGTATAGTAATGGTAGAAGTATGACTAATAACAACAGCAGTAATAGGAGGCATCAGGCAGGACCACGGCAGCAGCACCACCACCACCACGACACACCATCAAGGCGTATCTCCAACGAGTTAACCTGCGAGACAGTGGAGTGGAACACAAAGGCTCAGAAGAAGAAGCCGAGTTACAGTAGTGACATGCAGTAAAGCGAAGTTAACAATATGCTGTAATAGGAGGTGAATTTTAGCAAATGAAGAAGAACCAACTTTTCAGAAACTAAGGAGAGAGAGAGAGAGAGAGAGAGAGAGATTTGATTTTTAAACCACTTTTAATTTCTCAAAAATGTTACAAAGTCAATAGTACAAAACAAACAAAACTCAACAATGAAATGAAATGAAAAGAACATGGAATAAATGAACCATCCTCAATTCAAAAAATGACCAAACACCAGCTCATCATTCTTCACAGAATGCAACACTTGTTTAAAGCACCAGATCTTTTCAAACTCATCCATATTATTTGTCAAAGTATAGAAGCCGAAATCAGTTTTCAGCCGCACCGTTAACATATGTCTAAAAATAATCGTTGCATCAACATCAAACGAGTTTTCAAGCTTGTTTTTACGGCTGAGATAAATTGCCATTTTCGCTTGACCCAAAAGAAAATTTAAAAGCTGACATTTCATTTTCTTTTCCTGTTGTACCTGTAACCCAGTATAAACATTTGGTGTGAGAAAACCTCGTCGAACAAAGCAAACATGTGAGTCAAACACTGAAACAGGGAGAAGAGCCAAACACACTCTGAGAAACAATGGAAAACTGTCTCTCTCTGTGGACAGAAGGGACAGCTATCAGCAACATTTGGACCGATCACAGAAACAAACGTATCGACAGTAACAGCGCCATGTAGAACCCTCCACTGTAAATCACCAACCCCCTTTGTTATCTGTGGTTTATAAAGCGTTCTCCACTCAGGCCTCTGAGCCTCCGTCAGGGCCAGATGAGCTCTCCATGGAGTGTCAACTCTCTCTTTCAGTTTGTTTTGGTTCAAACATTTCACTTACAAATAATACATTGTTTTACCTACCATGGTGCTCAGTTTGTAATCAGTAACATCATTCAACTTTAACAGAGAACCACAACATTTAAAAACAGGAACAATTTTTACATCAGGAAGAGGATCGCTAACATTAGGCTGAATCAGTCCGTCACCATAAGCAGCAATCAGTAACAGTTCAGAGTCAGTTAGCTGCTGTTTCCAGCCTCTCAGCAGGAGGCTGACCACCCTGGCCAACCTGATCCCCAAGCGTGAGGCCAGACCTGTGGCGTCATCCAGGTGAGCGTCACACACCTCCACCACCCGGCCCAGTGTGAGGATTCTGGCCTCACACAGTTTCTGGAGTACAGTTGGTTCTGCTTCTTTCACAAGATCAATGACATCATCAGCATACGCAGACAATTTGAAACAATTTTTACACCCAGGAAAAGAAATACCAGACAAAAGCGACCTTAATTTGTGCAAAAAAGGCTCTATGGCCAGAGAGTACAACATCCCAGACAGAGAGCAGCCCTGTCTGACTCCCCTCTGAACTCTAAACAGAGCGCTTAAACCCCTGTTAATCTTGAGTACACTCTCAATGTTACTGTACAAGACCTGGATCTGGGCTATAAAACCAGAGCTGAAACCAAAAGCCTGCAATGTCTGCCACAGATACTGGTGTTCGACTCGGTCAAAAGCCTTTTGTTGATATAGAGAAATCAGACCAAGCTCACAGCCAAATGAACCAGAGAGGTCCAAAATGTCCCGAATTAGAGTGATGTTATAAGATATCAACGTGATGGGCACACAGTATGTTTGGTCCACATGAATGACCTGCTCCATCGCTTTTCTCAGTCTTGTTGCCAACAATTTGGACAGCAGTTTATAGTCAGTGCAGAGTAAAGACACAGGACGCCAGTTCTTAATGTCCTGCAGGTCTCCTTTCTTCGGGGGGAGGGTGAGGACAGCTCTCCTGCCGCTAAGAGGCAACCTCCCCTTGCTCAGACTGTCTCTGAGAACAACCAACAAATCTTCGCCTATGACGGGCCAGAAAGTATTGTAAAAGTCTGCAGGAAGACCGTCGATCCCAGGAGCCTTCCCGCTCTGCATGCTCAGCAGGGCCTCCTGCAGCTCCTGAGCAGAGAGTGGCGCCTCCAGCTCTGTGTTATCCTCCTCAGAGACCTTAGGAAGGTCCTCATAGAAGGACAGCACCACCTCTGGTTCGTCCTGGAACTCTGTCCTGTAGAGCTGCTGATAAAAACCAACAGCACACCGCAGAATATCAGCCGACTCCTGCAGCAGCTGCCCAGTGTCAGACTGTAGAGTGTATCAGCCTCCTCTGGCCATTTTTATGTTCAAGACCGAAGAAAAAGTGAGAGGGAGCGTCCATTTTAACAACATTCTTAAACCGTGATCTAACCAAAGCACCCTGAGCAGAAATACCCAGCAGGTCAGACAGAGCTGATTTCTTGCTTTTGAAAACTTCAATGTGTTATCATTCTCCTGTGGAGTCCACTAAAACCTGCAGCTCCACCACTTCTCTCTCCAGAGCTCTCAAAGATCTGGCCATGTCCTTTATGACATTGAGACTGTACTGTAGGCAAAGCTGCTTAATTTTGACTTTACCTACATCCCACCACTGCTGTAAAGGGATAAACTCAGATTTAGTTTGTCTGTAGTTCAGCCAAAAAGACTTGAATACATTTCTGAAAACACTGTCAGACCACAGAGAAACACTGAAGTGCCAATACGCACTTTTACATTTTACTTCCTTTATGAAAATCGAGCACTGTGCAAGGGAATGATCAGAAATACCAACCGGACTTATAGCACAACTTTTAAATACATTAATATGATGTTCAAAACAATACACATGATCAAGTCTGGCCAGGTATAATGAGTTATCTCTGGAGTGAACCCAGGTGTACTGCCACTGACTTTTATGGAAATGTCTCCAAATATCACACAAGTCAAAAGTTTCTACAAGCTGAATGAGACACCTTATAGAGGCAGCGTGAGGTTCCTGATGGTTCCTGTCCAACACAGGGTTTTCTGTGCAGTTAAAGTCCCCACCCACAAACAGATACTCTTCACTGTTACAGTCACTAAGGACATTTTTTAACACATCCAAAAACAGCAGTCTTTCTGAAGCCACAGCTGGAGCATACACATTGATAAAAACCATTTTTACTTTTTCAAATTCAGCACACAGTTTCAACAGCCGACCTGGAACAATTTCATTGACAGTGCAGGAAAAAGGTAAGAAATCTCTAGGAAAGAGAATACAACCCCAAAATTACCTGTAGGTTAATTTTGCACTCGTTTTGGGCACCACCCTCCCAACGGAAAGTGACTGTAATCAAATTAATAACTATGTAAATCAATCATTAATTTGTCGGTACACTAATCAATTATAAATCAGTCTCAATATCTAAGTTATGAATTCTCCATACAGTGATCGTAGTTTCAGTTTAAAGGACATATATGGACAACGATTTGGCGATAAATGAACATTTATTTGATAGTATGTTATACACTTGGGAAAGTTAATCTGAAATGGAGACGAGATAAACGGAGGCGAAGTCGCCGGTATTGCAAATGGGTGTAAATAATGGACGACACTTAGGTGGTTATTGAGTTTGGCGATAGTGAGAAGAGTATGTAATTTAGGATAGATAGCAGACGCAAATCTATTTTTCTAAACGAAACCTATATTAAGATTCGAGTGGCTAAACCTATTCAACATCAACTCCTATCACAGCACGGCGGCTGCATCAGATGAGGGAAGGTTTGCCTACTTTCTTTGCAGCATTGACCCAGTTGGACGTGTCTTAGGGGACCCCAGCTGTCGCTAGCCGCTCGGCTTCACTTCACAGTCTCCCCATGGGACATTGCCAAGGGGAACCAGTGATGGAGAGTGGCGGCCTGCTGGCAAAGTTCTTCTGGTAGTCCTCCCGCGTACGTTGTCTTAAGCCGCTGAGAGTCTGAGTTGGGCAAAAGAGTCCCTGCCTTGAGAATGATTCTGGCAGGTGACTGACCGCTGGACCTGATGGATCTTGGAGGGAGCTTGCAGGTCGAATCGAGGTTCCTTTATGAGACCGTAGCTACTCGCTTATGATAAATTGAAACAATCTCGCTGTCAGTTCGAGATGATTACTAAAGTTATCCTTAATGCTAAAAAGAAAAATTGCGGTTAGCTGGTTTCGGTCCCTCAGGGGTAATGTTACTGAAGGCCCGAGGGAAGAAAGAAAAAAACCTGGAGCTAGAAGGAAAAACTAAAAGAAAGAAAAAACAAGACAGCGAGTCTGCGCAGGCTCTTGAGTTTCATATGACCAAGTTGGGTGGGCGTGTTTGACGCAAGGCGGGTCTCTCAGCCTAAGCAGAACTTTATTTTGGCAGATCTACTTGATCACTTTGTCAGATCATGCCCTCTAATATTTTGCTCGTGATGGCCACATACTCTTCCCATTATGGTCAAAAGTCAGCTTTTCCATTACATCGGACTCCATATATTCACTCTGTGACATACGTATATATCCTTGAATCAACAAGAGAAGAACAAACAAGAAGAGGAAAACAAACCAACAAAGGAAACAAGAAAGAAAAATAAACAATAACAAAATATGTTATTGCACATATTATATGCACAACCATTACTAATTAGTTCGTAAGTGCATCAACATCCTAAATGAGATCGCATATACTAATACACTGGTTAATTAATCAAACTACTATTCTCAAACTTAACTACGTGCTTCCTACGGGAACCTTGCTTAACTATTGCCATAAGATGGCAGTATGAGACTACTTCTAACTGAGGGATTAAATGCGTGAGATTAACCCTGGGATTAACCCTAATCAGTTAAGGAACAAGGAAAACAAAAGTAAGATAATAAAAGAAAAAAAGAGAAATACAATGTTATCACCTGAGTAACATGTATGCTTTACATTCAGGAGACATATTACCTTTGGTTAACCAGATAAGCTTATTCTTTGCTTAGGAATGTGTCTGGACCTTTTGGCTCTCATAGAGGTGTGGAGTAACAAACAGAGGTGAATGAGCTTAGTTGAGAGGAGAGAGGATAAGATGAGATAAACAGTCTGTGCGAATTGCTGTTCCTGCTGCTTTTGATCTCAGCAGGTCAGTGGGCTTACCAAGCTTACTTGATGGTCCTGGTCTGGCTGGGTGTCATGCCTGCTGGGTTTTACAGGAGGCAGGTCAGTGACCTGGAACCTGAAAGGTTTCAAAAACTGACACCCAGACCTAAAAAGCCAATCCACTTTTGAGTTCAGGCTGGGTCAGAGCCGTTAAACTTTGGCTCTCAGAGGACCCCTCCTCACCTCTTGTCCATATGTTTGCAGTTCCTGTTTTGGAGTGTAAAAGTGTCACCAGGCTGTTCCTCCAACAAAGTCAAAGCAAACAAATGAAAGAAAAACACAGCACACTTATTCATCACTGGCTATTTGGGCTCGAACGTTCAGCAACAGTTTCTTTAACCTGAAAATGTCTGGGTCAGTGAAAGACGGCTGCCCCAGGCTTCCTGTGTTCTTCATGAAGAACTGGACTGAGTCATGAAAGAGCTGCAAGTCGGGGGAATAATCTTCGACCTTCACAGCCCTCAGCCCCTTTGTTTCTTTTAAAAAAGTTCTGACTCTCAGGAAAGAATAACCACTCTGCATTTCAACCGGCATGTTGTCGTCCTCACAGTCATTAACCTGTGAGTTCTGTGTGTTCTGTGTGTCAGTGTGTGTGTTCTGTGTGTTCTCCTCTGACTGAGAGGAGGAACAATGTGGGCCTGTCTTTGACACCTTCTTAGTTTTTACAGTATTGTCTTTAGTTTCTGTTTGTTTCCTTTTCATGGGCAGCTTCATTAACTCATCGTCCATCACACTCTCTTCGTCTAACACAGACTCAGCCACTTGCAGTGTGTCCCGTCTGCTCCTTTAACTCAGCCTGAACACTGAGCACATCCTGATCACTCTCATCATTATCCAACTGAACATCATCTGAACCAGTGTGGTCACTGTCTGCTCTGTTCTCAGCCCCTTGTGTGTCATGTTGTGTGTTCTGTGTGTTGTCCTGTGTGTTGTTCTGTGTATCGCTGTGTGTGTCTCTGTGTGCTGCGGCCGGACCGCTGGCTGTGACCGCCGGCTCCGCTACGAATGCAGCCTGACGGTCAGTTGCTCTCTCTGGACATGAGCGGACCAAGTGTGCCTCGCCCCCGCATCCAAAACATTTCAAGGTGTCCGAAGTCACATGAACAGTATGACCAAAATCATCAATGCGGAAACTGAGAGCTAAGTTCAGTTCCTCGTTTTTCTTGAGGATCATGAACACCTGTCTTCTGAAGGACATGACATGTTTGAGGTGTGGAGATTTACAGCCGAGAGGGATCATTTTAATGGGAGACACCAGCTGTCCGTGTCGGGCCAACTCCTTCTCCAACATCTCATTTCTCAGAAACGGGGGCACATTGGAAATGACAACCTTTTAGCAGGGCTAACAAGAGGAAACACGGGAGTCAGTGTTCCCTCAATCAGGACTTTGCTTTCAACAACCTGGTTCACTTTATCGGTACAGTCCAGAAAAATGACCACAGCACTGTTCATCCTGGAGGCAGATTAAACGCTGCCATAACCCACAACTGCACCCACAGCTAAGCTGCACTCCTCCACTGACACACCGACAGCCGGAGAAAGTTTGACGGCGTGTCAGTGAGTCAGCCTCTCCAGCCCGGAGAGGCCACGCACTGCCATGCCTGGCTGCATGGCTGCGGTGGCAGCTGCCACCAAACCAACAACAAAAACTCAACAAATAAACAACAAACACAACTCTGCTGACAGAGAAGTGATGCATAAACTCATAGAAGAACACCCAGTGGAAGAAAAATGAGCAAAAAGAGTTGAAAAACGTACACACTTTCACAAACGCTCTCCGAGACACTCACCCAGTCACTCTCAGCACGCACTCAGAGAGAGAGAGAGAGACAGAAGGTGCTTGATGTATCACAGGAGGTCCCCAGGCAGACTAGGCCTATGTCAGCATAACTAGGGTTTGGTCCAAGGCAAGCTTGAGCCAGCCCTTACTATAAGCCCTATCAAAAAGGAAAGTCTTAAGTCTAGTCTTAAATGTGGAGATTGTGTCTGCCTCCTGGACCGAAACAGGAAGATGGTTGCAAAGAAGAGGAGCCTGATAGCTGAAGGCTCTGGTTCCTTAGTACTTTTGGAGCCTTTAGGAACCACAAGTAAGCCTGCATTGTCAGAGTGCAGTGTTCTGGTGGGATAATATGGCATTATGAGCTCTCTAAGATATAATGGAGCCTGATCATTTACAGCTCTGTAAGTGAAGAGAATTCAATTCTGGATTTTAAAGGGAGCCAGTGCAGAGAAGCTAAAACAGGAGAAATATGATCTTTTTTCTTAGTTCCTGTCAATACACGTGTCCCCATATTCTGGATCAGCTGGAGAATTTTTAAAGACTTATTAGAGCATCCTGATAATACGGAAATGCAGCAATCCAGCCTAGAGGTAACAAATGCTTGGAACAATTTATCTGCATCTTTTTCAGACAGGATAGGCCTAATTTTTGCAACATTACGCAGATGAAAGAATGCAGACCTTGAATTTTGTTTTATATGGGAGTTAAAAGACTAATTTTGATGAAATATAACTCTGAGGTTTCTTGTGGTTTTGCTAGAGGCCAGAGCAATGCTATCCACAGAAACAATACCTTCACATTGAGTTCTAAGGTGTTTGGGGCCAAGAAGAATAACTTCAGTTTTGTCTGAATTTTAAATGAGGACATTGGAGCTAATCCAGGCTTTAAATGTCTTTAAGGCATTTAGTATATGGATTTGTTTCCTCTGGCTTGACAATGACAATGAAAGTTTACAGAGTGATAACTGATGATGTTACCCAAGGGAAGCATAAAATGAATAGAATTGGTCCACACACAGAACCTTGTGGAACTCCGAAACAAACTTTAGTATGCAAAGATCATTCATCATAAGCATGAACAAACAGAAATTGATTGGATAAATAGGATTTAAACCAGCTTAGTGTAGAACTTTTAAGGTCAATTAAATGTTCCAGTCTCCATAGCAGAATTCAGTAAAAATGGTCAGTTGTGTCAAATGAGACACTAAGATCTAATAAAACAAATAAAGAGACGAGTCCCTTGTCTGAAGCATTGAGAAGATCATTTGTAATTTAAATCCTGAAATCCTGAAATAAATTATTGACATGGAGAAGGTCACACACCTGGTTTGCGACTACTTTCTCAAGGGTCTTTGAAAGAAACGGAAGATTAGATATGGGTCTATGGTTGGCTAACACCTCTGGATCCAGGGTGGGCTTTTTTGGTAGAAGTTTAATTACAGCTACCTTAAAGGATTGTGGTACAAAATCTGTTAATAAAGATATATTGATCATGTCTAATTTAGAAGTGTTAACTAAAGGTAAGACTTCTTGAAGTAGCCTTGTTGGGAAGTTGTCTGAGAGACACATTGATGATATAGATGAGAAAATCATTGAGGTCAGTTGTTGAAGGCAGAGGTGGGTAGTAACGCGTTACATGTACTCTGTTACATTTATTTAAGTAACTTTTTGGATAAATTCTTCTTGTAAGAGTAGTTTTAATGCAACATACTTTTTACTTTTACTTGAGTATATCTATGAAGAAGGAACACTACTTTTACTCCGTTACATTGGGCTTCATTCCGCTCGTTACTTGGATTTTTATTCATCGGTTAATCAATGCACGATCTGTTTGTTTTATCAGCAAGACTTCCGCCAAAGGCTCTGTCACATGACTCTGTTTGACCAATCAAACGTAGCCACTAGTGATGTTTGACTCCATTTCACCAATCAAACAGAGCCAGGCAGTCACATGACCGTACACGAACTCTTCGCGGCCTCGCACAGAAGCAAAGTGACTATGTGGGAGCGCACACATAAGAATGAGAGTAGATGCCAACAATGGCAGAAACAACGGCATGCGAACCAGAAGAGGCAGAACACCCGTGGCCGTACATGAAAACCATGTTTACTTTACAGACTACAAAAAAGAACAGCTATATCATGTGTTGTCATCTGTGTCTACCCAAAGTTGTAACATGGTGCCCTCTGTGGCAGATGTGTTTGCTCGCACTGCTCCTGAATGCAGGCGTTTTTTTCTTTAGACTGAAAAACTCCTTCTGTCCCACTGCCATCAGACTCCTAAACCGCTGACAGGAGTCATAACTACCATCGCTACCTCAGAACGTGTTATACATCCAGTCTGCACATGACTTTTGCACATACAAAGTTTTTGCACATACAATTTGGACACACCTTCTCATTCAATGCATTTTCTTTATTTTCATGACTATTTACATTGTAGATTCTCACTGAAGGCATCAAAACTATGAATGAACACATGTGGAGTTATGTACTTAACAAAAAAAGGTGAAATAACTGAAAACATGTTTTATATTCTAGTTTCTTCAAAATAGCCACCCTTTGCTCTGATTACTGCTTTGCACACTCTTGGCATTCTCTCGATGAGCTTCAAGAGGTAGTCACCTGGAATGGTTTTCACTTCACAGGTGTGCCTTATCAGGGTTAATTAGTGGAATTTCTTGCTTTATCAATGGGGTTGGGACCATCAGTTGTGTTGTGCAGAAGTCAGGTTAATACACAGCCGACAGCCCTATTGGACAACTGTTAAAATTCATATTATGGCAAGAACCAATCAGCTAACTAAAGAAAAACGAGTGGCCATCATTACTTTAAGAAATGAAGGTCAGTCAGTCTGGAAAATTGCAAAAACTTTAAATGTGTCCCCAAGTGGAGTCACAAAAACCATCAAGCGCTACAACAAAACTGGCATACATGAGTCATGAGGACCAACCCAGGAAAGGAAGACCAAGAGTCACCTCTGCTTCTGAGGATAAGTTCATCCGAGTCACCAGCCTCAGAAATCGCGAGTTAACAGCAGCTCAGATCAGAGACCAGATGAATGCCACACAGAGTTCTAGCAGCAGACCCATCTCTAGAACAACTGTTAAGAGGAGACTGCACGAATCAGGCCTTCATGGTCAAATAGCTGCTAGGAAACCACTGCTAAGGAGAGGCAATAAGCAGAAGAGATTTGTTTGGGCCAAGAAACACAAGGAATGGACATTAGACCAGTGGAAATCTGTGCTTTGGTCTGATGAGTCCAAATTTGAGATCTTTGGTTCCAACCGCCGTGTCTTTGTGAGACGCAGAAAAGGTGAACGGATGGATTCCACATGCCTGGTTCCCACTGTGAAGCATGGAGGAGGAGGTGTGATGGTGTGGGGGTGTTTTGCTGGTGACACTGATGGGGATTTATTCAAAATTGAAGGCACACTGAACCAGCATGGCTACCACAGCATCCTGCAGCGACATGCCATCCCATCCGGTTTGCGTTTAGTTGGACGATCATTTATTTTTCAACAGGACAATGACCCCAAACACACCTCCAGGCTGTGTAAGGGCTATTTGACCAAGAAGGAGAGTGATGGAGTGCTGCGGCAGATGACCTGGCCTCCACAGTCACCAGACCTGAACCCAATCGAGATGGTTTGGGGTGAGCTGGACCGCAGAGTGAAGGCAAAGGGGCCAACAAGTGCTAAACACCTCTGGGAACTCCTTCAAGACTGTTGGAAAACCATTTCAGGTGACTACCTCTTGAAGCTCATCGAGAGAATGCCAAGAGTGTGCAAAGCAGTAATCAGAGCAAAGGGTGGCTATTTTGAAGAAACTAGAATATAAAACATGTTTTCAGTTATTTCATCTTTTTTGGTTAAGTACATAACTCCACATGTGTTCATTCATAGTTTTGATGCCTTCAGTGAGAATCTACAATGTAAATAGTCATGAAAATAAAGAAAACGCATTGAATGAGAAGGTGTGTCCAAACTTTTGGCCTGTACTGTATATATATTTCCCTTGTTTATATATTCCTTTTATATTTTTTCATCTATATTGTTTACTTTTTATCGATTTAAATTGAGTGTGGATTTAGTTATATCTTTCTTCTGGCATTCATTGCAGTCAGCAAAGGAAGAATTTCATTGGACAGGGAAACGTGTTTCCTCACTGTACATATAAGATAAGATAGTCTTTATTAGTCCCACAGTGGGGAAATTTACATTTACATGACAATAAACACTTTGAATTGAAGTGAACATGTCGACATTTCAGCCTACAAGAACTCCACTTCAAACTTGAGAAGAGAATGTTTTGAAATGACTAAATTGTTATCTGTTCCAATAATTTTCATTCAGCATAACAAACGCCTAGTCTCTCGCTTACTGATTTTTAAACCTCATTCCAAATAATGTTCAAACACAGTGCTCAAATGCTGTTTATAAGGAACTGGTCTCAAAAATGTTGTTATGAAAAAGAATGACAGTCTGACAGAAGAGAATGTTTTGAAAAGAGGATATGTTTTAAAACTACAAAATTGGTAACAAAGGATTTATTACTGTTTCTTGTGGCTGAATTTGCCTTAATTTATACTATTTTGTAAAGATTTCATTTACTATTTTAGTTACAGGGGTATTGTTTGGCAACATCTGAATCTGCACATTGCTATTTTATATTTATGTCTATTTGATTACATTCATGCCCTGATTATTAAAACAACAAATCAGAAGTTACTCAGCAGTTACTCAGTACTTTTTACTTTTACTTGAGTCATATTATTCTTAAGTAACAATACTCTTACATGAGTACAATTTTTGGCTACTCTACTCACCTCTGGTTGAAGGGTAATCGGAGCGAAGCAATCTAAATATGTATCAAGTCTCACAGCTGTGTTTAAGGTCCCTGTGTTTGAAGGCAGATCGGTACTGTCTGAGGGCAAGAGGTGATCAATTTTGCCTTCTATAGTTAGAACTTTGTCATGAAAAAAGCTCATAAAATCATTACTTTTGAGGGTTTGAGGATTACAAGGCTCAAGTGAGCTCTGACCCTCTGTCAGCCTGGCTACATGGAGTTTTCTTATTTTCCTATATTAATACTGAGTAATAGTTTGCTCTGGCATTGCAGAGGGCCCTTCTATATGTTTAAGACGGTCTTCCCAGACTAAATGAAATTCTTCCAACTTGGTTAAATGCCAGTTCGTCTGTTGTTGTGATATTGTTTTAATTTTGGGGTTTTGGAAGTTGTACCACAGAGCTAACTTTCTTTGTTTCATTAACTTCCTTTTAAGAGGTGCTACAGAGTCGAGTGTTGTTCACAGTGAGCCTGCAGCACTATCAACATAATAATCTATTAGGGAGAGTTTAAAATCAGCACAGGAAACCTCTGTTACAGTGGGACATGGTATTAAATTTAGTGTCGATAGCATCATTTTCCTGCCTATCCTTCCCGCATAAACATCTAGCATAGTAGCTTTTGCAAAGTGGCATGTAATCAAGTAATAAGAAATCAAAAGTTATTAAATAATGGTCTGATAAAGAGGATTCTGTGGGAAAGACTGTAAAGTTTTCAATGTCAATTCCATACATCAGAACAGGATTTAGGGTGTGATTAAAACAGTGAGGGCTGGATTCGAAATCACACCGAATATCAAACTAAAAAATTGATATCACTGGCTATTCCAACTTGTGTGAATTTTATCATGGCAACTCATAATGTGACTCTATAGTATGTATGGCCCCGCGTGTCTGTATGCACTCCCGACAATGTCTGGGCATGCTCCTCATGAGTTGACGGATGTTGTCCTGGGAGATCTCCTCCCAGACCTGGATCAGGGCATCACTGAGCTCCTGGACAGTCTGTAGCGGTACTAGGTGGCGTTGGACATACCGATACATGATGTCCTATAGGTGCTCAGTTGGATTTAGGTCAGGAGAACAAGAGGGCCAGTCAATGGCATCAATGCCTTCATCATCCAGGAACTGCCTACACTCTCACCAGCATAAGATCTAACAATCGCTCTGAAGATTTCATCCCAGTACCAAACAGTAGTCAGGGTACCGTTGTCTATGACATGGAGGTCTGTGCGACCCTAAAAGGATATGCCTCCCCAAACCATCACTGACCCACCACCAAACCGGTCATGCTGGATGATGTCACAGGCAGCATAACGTTCAACACAGCATCTCCAGACTCTTTCACAGCTGTCACATGTGCTCAATGTGAACCTGCTCTCATATGTGAAGAGAACGGGGTGCCAATTGCAAGCCTGCCAATTCTGGTGTTCTCTAGCAAATGCCAATCGAGCTGCACAATGCTGGGCTGTGAGCACGGGTCCCACGTTGAGCCCTCTTGCCACCCTCGTATCCCCAGTCTGTTTTTGACAGTTTGGTCAGTAACATGCGTCCCAGTAGCCTGCTGGAGGTCATTTTGTAGGGCTCTGGCAGTGCTCCTCCTGTTCCTCCTTGCAGAAAGGAGCAGATAGCAGTATGTTACCGGCCAGCCCTGTCCCTTTAAGATGCTGGCTCGGCTCGTGCGTGTGACATGCTGTGCAGGAAAATGTAAACAGTGTGTTTGTGTAAGAAAAACGTGCTTGATGACAGTCGGACTGGGTAGGCCACGTTAATGCCAGGTGTAGCTAGTTTTGCAGATGTGTCAGGCCCAGTGTTATGTTCTGCCTCAAAAGAAAAGTGTACGGAATAAAACTGTGCAGTTGTGCACGAGTGACACAGCTTCAAGCTCCTTCTTTTGTGCACTTTGGCCCGGACTCCTAGACGCCAGTTACCAGCAACGAGCCACGAGTATATAAAACCCGCTCCCAACTACGGTTCGGAGAAACAAAAGGTTAAGGAGGTAACACTGGGGGCTCGTCCGGGATTAAAAGTTTGCTCGAGGGAGGAAAAGAGAACCGCGGACGTGAGGAAAAGAGGAAATGGCGGCACGTGCTAATGCTAAAGGTACTGTTGAAAGGCACGGGAGGCTAATTAACCCAAACATTAGCACTAACCCGTTCTTAACGGACATGAGAGAGACTGTTCGAGCCGAGAAGGATTCGGTCGGTCCTACGGGGGGCAGATACGTCGGCGACGGAGAGAGCACCAACCCATTCCTAGTTAGCATGGAGCTAACCGCCGGGGCGGCAGAGCTAGCTGCAGGCGGAGCAGCGGCCTGCTCAGGGACGGCGCAGCTCGGCGGGGCATGGCCAGCGACCTCACCACCTTCAGTATCGACGAATCCCTTCCTGGCGGCGGCAAAGCAAGAGGGCACAGCGGGCAGTGAGTCTATGTTTTCCCCTCAATACTGTTATGATGGCCCCAGAAATATGGCTTCTACCCCAGCTTCAGCCTTCTGCTACAGTGTGAATAATGACATTAAACAGACTTTTGATAGCTGGCCAGGCAACCCCTTTTCCCCTGTGAATGATGTTTATTTCACCATAAATGCCCCATCCGCCCTGGCCCATACACCAGCCCCTCAGCCTGCTGTGTTCCCCTTCACACCCTGCATGTCCCAGTCTGAGAGGCGCAGTTATGCAGAACCAGCCCGCAATCATTACTCTGCCCCTCACCATGATACTCAACTCCCCTTGGGCAGAGAGTCTGATGCAGGCGGTTATGGGCAGCCTAGCTGGAGAAGGGCTAAGCCTGCACCCCCACGTCCCTCCTCCCGCTGGGGGCGTGGTGGTGATTGTGTGGAAAGCAGCGATGATGAACAGTATGAGCAGAGAGAGAGAATCCCCACTTTACGGCCAGGTCGTTTTGATGGCTCGGGCTCATGGAGAGACTTTCTTCACCTGTTTGAGAGCTGTGCCCAGGCTAATCACTGGTCAGAGAAAACCATGGCTGTGCAGCTCAGGTTCAGCCTGACGGGTGCCGCTGGTGCCATTGTCCATAAAAACCCCAGATCTACACGATGGAGTTACCAGCAGATTGTGGATGAAGTGGATGCTGCCTACGGGCCGTGTTCAGAGCATGCAGCAGCCATTGGCATTGAACTGAGACAGAGAGTCAGAGGGCCAAGTGAAGCCCTGCACAGTTTGAGAGATGATATCTACGAGAAGGTTTCCATCGTGTATGCAGATCGTACAGAGCGGGAACAGGACGCCATCAGCGTGGAGATCTTCACTAACGCTTTGGCTGATGCTGAGGTGGTTCAGAGACTGTTGGAGGAGCAACCTCGCACCCTGGCCAAAGCATACGAAGTCGCACACAGGTACGAAACCACCCGAAGGGCCGCCAGAGCGGTCACCCAGCTGATGCAGCCAGGGCAACGGAGTTCTGCAGAGCGGAGAGCCAGGGCAGCGACCGTACGTGAAAATACAGGTGTGATGCTTCATGATGAGCCAGTAGGGGTACCGTCAGGGTCCACCAAACCACCAGACACAAAACCAAGATTTCACCCGCGGTGGCCACCAAAGAGAAACGGAAATGTCGAAATGACCTCGGCAGAGACCATCTGTCACAACTGCTCTGGTGTGGGGCACCTACAGAGGAATTGCCCCTCTCCTCGCCAGCCCAAACAGCGCACACCAAGTGTCACCCTGACCCCAGGTCCCCATCCAGGCACAGTGGTTACCTGTACCAGCAGTATGGAAGGTGAGATGAGTGTTAAAATACTGATACATGGACTGGAAATGTGTGCCCTATTAGACTCCGCTGCTCAAAGAAATGTGCTGCCTCTCCACCACTTTGACTCTATTCCTGTCGAGTCCAGACCTCAGATCCAGCCCTCCACCGCGCAGGTCTTACAAGGCATTGGACCCAAAGGCCTGACAGTCATGGGGGAGGTCACTCTGCCAGTGCATGCTGGGGGCAGGATTACTAGTGTGAACTTCATCATAGCTGACACAGCTGAGGGCACAGAGGTTATCCTGGGGCACCCTTTCCTGCGGCAGGCACGTGCCCACCTGGACTATGGCCGCAGAGAGATAACCCTTTTTGGCGAAAAGGTTCCCCGTTTCAATGCAAACCACCAGCCCGAGGTGCACATTGTAAGAGTGGCCCGCACGACTGTTTTGGCGTCAGGTTGTGAATACGTCGTGCCCGGCACCGCCCGCCTCCGTCATGCTGCTGATGGAGACCTGATGTTGAGCCCCACCAAAGGCTTCGTCGAGAGGCACCACGTGTTAGTGGCCCGCATTGTTGTGCAGATGCAGCATTCCACCAACATCCCCATCAGAGTCTTCAACCCTGGCACTGCACCTGTCACTCTAAAGAAAGGGGCTGTGGCCGGACTCCTTCAGCCAGCGAAGGTTATGGGAGAGGTGGAGCTTCAGCCGGGGGAGGCCTCAACAGTGTCTGGGCCTGTTAACGCTGACTTTGTTTCTGTTCCCAGTCACCTGCAAACCCTGTACGCCGAGAGCTGTGCCAGCCTGTCAGAGGATGACCGCTGCAGAGTGGCTCGCCTGCTCCAATCATACAGCAACGTCTTCTCCACGGGGCCCACCGACCTCGGCCGCACAAACCTCGTGCAGCACGACATCCTGACCACCCCAGGGCCACCTGTGAAGCAGCCCCCACGCAGGATGGCCAGCGACAAACAGCGTGCAGCAGACCAACAGGTGCAGCAGAGCCTGGAGAGCGGCGTAGCACAACCCAGCAACAGCAGTTGGGCCGCACCGATAGTAATGGTAAGAAAGAAAGATGAGAGCCCAAGGTTGTGTGTGGATTATCGACCTTTAAATGAACGAACTATCAAAGACGCCTATCCCCTGCCACGCATCCAGGACACTCTAGATACACTCTCCACTGCCAAGTATTTCAGCACATTAGACTTAACATCGGGCTATTGGCAGGTCGAGATGACACCAAGGGCCCGCAAAGCTGCCGCCTTCTGCACCCGAAAAGGACTCTTTGAATGGAACGTGATGCCATTCGGGCTCTGCAACGCGCCGGCCACGTTCCAGCGGCTAATGGATCGTGTCCTGGCCGGGCTGCAGTGGGAGACGTGCTTAGTGTATCTGGATGATATTATAGTTCTGGGGCGGGATGTTACTGAGATGTTGGAACGCCTGAGCCAAGTGTTCACCAGGCTACGTGAGGCCAACCTCAAGCTGAAACCTTCAAAGTGCTGCCTGTTCCGGGAGCAAGTGGCCTATCTGGGGCACACAGTCTCTGCCAGAGGTGGCGCCACAGACCCCCAAAAGATCAAGAAAGTGGTCGAGTGGCCAACGCCCCGAAACATCTCAGAGGTACGCCAGTTCGTCGGCTTGGCTTCCTATTACAGACGCTTCGTGCAAGATTTTGCCACCCTGGCCAAGCCGCTTCATGAGCTCACAAGAAAATATGCACGCTTCAACTGGACAGATGAATGCCAGAGGGCATTTGAGGCGTTGAAAAGCCGGCTGACATCTGCGCCTGTGCTAGGCTACCCCCTCGACAGCGGCGAGTTGTTTCTCGACACTGACGCCAGTGATTGGGGAATCGGAGCAGTCCTCTCCCAAATACAAGAGGGGCGGGAGAGGGTTCTAGCTTATGGGAGCAGGCGGCTATCAGCTACAGAACAGAACTACTGCACCACCAGACGCGAGCTCCTGGCAGCGGTGGAGTTCACTTCGCACTTCAGACAATATCTGCTAGGAAGGCCGTTTACCCTCCGCACTGACCACAGCAGCCTGCGCTGGTTGACTAGACTGAGAGAGCCAGAGGGCCAGCTCGCCCGCTGGTTAGAAAAACTGGCAGAGTACGACTTCCAAGTGGTTCATCGCCCCGGGAGGCTCCACCAAAATGCAGACGCACTCTCCAGAAGGCCTTGCCGTGAGTCATGCCCATGTACAGTGCCAGAACCTAATCTGAATGATCAGTGTCAGCATAAGGCGGTGCAGTGCAGCCTAGGTGGCGACCCAGCTGGAGAAGCCGCCATGGAAACTTCCACAGAGCAACCTCTAGTGGGGGTAGAGAGCACCCCCAGCGATGACGGCTGTAGCCACGTCACCACCCATCCAAACATCCACCGGGTGAGTGAGCCGCCTCACACCGACCTGTTCTGTGGCTGGACCCAGGAACAGTTGAGCGATGCCCAACTAACCGACCCTGATATATCGCTGGTGAGAGAGTGGATGGATGCTGGAGTCCGACCATCGTGGACTGAGGTAGCGCCCTGCAGCCCAGCAACCAAAGCCTACTGGGCGCAATGGAAACGACTCTATCAAAAGGATGGAGTCTTGCTGAGGAAATTCTACTGTGCAGAAGGCCAAGTGTTCTACCCCCAGATCCTGCTGCCTCACCTGTACCGCGCCTCTGTCATGCAACAAATGCATGATGGCCCTGTGGGTGGTCACTTTGGAGTGGAGAGGACCCTGGCACGTCTCAAGACCAGGTACTTCTGGTATAATATGAAGGACGATGTCACGCTCTGGTGCCGTACCTGCACCAGCTGTGCTGCAAAGGCCCGTCCAAAGAAAACCCCTCAGGCTGCTATGGGCACAGTACGGGTTGGCGCTCCCATGGAGAGGATCGCGGTTGATTTGATGGGACCCCTAAATGAAACAGAAAGGCATAACCGCTACATACTGGTAGTACAAGACTACTTCAGCAAATGGGTGGAGGCCTACCCTGTCCCCAACGAGCAAGCAGTGACAGTGGCTGAAAAGGTTGCCGCCGAGTGGGTGTGTAGATATGGAGCCCCACAGTGCCTGCACAGCGACCAGGGCACCAATTTCGAATCAGCCGTGTTCCAAGAGATGTGTGCCCTGTTGGGGATTGACAAAACACGAACAACTCCATTTCATCCCCAATCTGACGGCCAAGTGGAGCGCTTTAATGCCACTTTGCAGAAAATACTGGCCACCACTGCTGAGCGTTGCCATTGGGACTGGGATATCATGGTTCCGTATGCAGTGATGGCTTATCGGGCAACCAAACACAGCTCCACCGGCATGACACCCAACATGATGCTCTTCGGAAGAGAGATCACAGAGCCGATCGACCTGGTTGCTGGTCTGCCCCCGGATACCGACAACTTAAGCACACCTCCTCTGTATGTGCAGCAGCTCAGGGAACGGCTGGAGCTCTCACACCAGCTGGCGCGGGAGGTGCTGGGGAAGTCTGTTGAACGGGCCAAGCGACAGTACGATAAAAACATCTGTCAGGTTCAGTACAAAGTTGGTGATGCGGTTTGGTACCTAATAAAAGGCACCAAGAGAGTGAAGAACAGCGTACGGAAGTTCTTACCAGCCTATGAGGGCCCCTACTTCGTCGTGGGACTGCTGGATGACCTAGTCTACAGGGTCAAAAAGAGCCCGAGAGCTAAGACTAAAGTAGTCCACCACGACAGGCTCAAGCCCTACCACTCCAGGGCCCCACTGGACACCAGCTGGGTCCTCCAAGATGCTGGCACCTGGGCGCCAGTAGAAGCGTCACCGCCTTCACCTGACTCCAGCTTCCACACTCCTGACGTCGACAGCCGCAGCCGACTCAACACTCCGTCGGACATCGAGGATGCAGCCCTGGAGGCCCTTCCGGGTCTCTACTTCTCACCTCCAGACCAGCCCAACGACAGCTGCCTTCCTGCTCAGTCCCAACTGGATGGGGCTGAGGTCCATTCTCCTGCCAGAGGACAGCGTCATCGTCCTCTGTTGAACTTCATGCCTCTGCAGAGACCTCAGAGGAGTCGCAGACCTCCAGATATGTTTGGTGACTGGGTTGGTCACTGAACCCAGTTTAAAGGAACTAGAAGAACTTGTTTGACCTGAGGTTGGGTGTAGGCGGATCGCTGCCCTCCTCAGAGAAAAAAAAAAAGAAAAAAAACCCAAACAAACAAAAAAAAAAAAAAAAAAAAAAAAGAGTTCCAGAAATGTTGTTGCAAATGTTCTGTAAAGGTTGTACCTTTTTACATATTTTATGGGCCTATAGTTAGTTAGCTGACTAAGTTGAGTGATTCTGACACTGTTTAGCTGCATTATTTTGGTTTTAACACCCTGTGCCTTTAAGTCGACCTGAGAATGTAGCAGAGATTTGCACATACTAAAGAGAATTTAATCTGTTTGCACTTAAGGGGTCACCCCAATTTACTTCCCTTGTAATGTGAAGAGTAATGCCACGGAAGATTCTATCCAAGAAGTTTGATAGACAGTATCACTTTCTTTGAGCATTTGTGAGCTGTGAATGTTATTTTTGCTGTTTGGTTACATGAGGAAGATATGCTGTGTGCCTCTGTGAACATTATATTAACATTGTCCTTCACCTGAAATTGTTCTGCCACAGGAGGAAGCCTCATTCAAAGACTGTGGGAAACAAGGGTTGTTATGGGAAATGTTTACATTTATAATGTCTCACGTTTGCTTTCTATAGATGTAACATGCTGGAGTGATGTTAAGGTTTTAATCATCATCCAGAGTGGGGGTAGTGTTACCGGCCAGCCCTGTCCCTTTAAGATGCTGGCTCGGCTCGTGCGTGTGACATGCTGTGCAGGAAAATGTAAACAGTGTGTTTGTGTAAGAAAAACGTGCTTGATGACAGTCGGACTGGGTAGGCCACGTTAATGCCAGGTGTAGCTAGTTTTGCAGATGTGTCAGGCCCAGTGTTATGTTCTGCCTCAAAAGAAAAGTGTACGGAATAAAACTGTGCAGTTGTGCACGAGTGACACAGCTTCAAGCTCCTTCTTTTGTGCACTTTGGCCCGGACTCCTAGACGCCAGTTACCAGCAACGAGCCACGAGTATATAAAACCCGCTCCCAACTACGGTTCGGAGAAACAAAAGGTTAAGGAGGTAACAAGTAGCAGCAGTAGCTGGGTTGATGCACTTCCACAGCCTTGTCTAGCTCTGTAACTGCCAGTCTCCTGGTATCTCCTCCATGCTTTTGAGACAGTGCTGGGAGACAAACCCCCTGCAACTGCACATATGGATGTGCCATCCTGGAGGAGCTGGACTATGTGTGTAACCTGATTGGGCTGTAGGTACCATGGCATGCTACCAGTAGTAACAAGGACACTAGCAGAGGACAAAACTATAGAAGAATCAGTCAGGAAGGATAAGGAGAGAGCAAATGTCTATGGCTACCACATGTAAAACCATTCCCTTTTTGTGGGTTGTCTTGCTTTTGCCTCTCCATTGCACCTGTTGTCACTTTCATTTGCACCAAAGCAGGTGAAACAGATTCACAATCACTTGTGCTTACTAAAAGGACAGATTGATATCCCTGAAATTTAACTGACTGACCATTAAGTGTTCCCTCCATTTTTTGTGCAGTGAATTTGTGCCTACACAGCGAAATCTGTAGTGTGATATTGTGTTAATGTGTTAATTTTCCAGTGAAAATTATTTTGAGTTGATGGTTGTTAATTTGGGTGTTGGTTTAACACTTTAGTGCAGTGATGAAATTACTCTGGGGGCAGTGCTAATTAAGCGAGTTGAATGTAAACACTTCTAGCAGAATTAAATGCACTCCTGGCAGATTTAGCAAGCCACACCCAGTTTTGCCACGCTCATTTCGCTCATTGCCGTGATGGAGGAGAAAACCCTGGTTGATATATACAGTTTAAAAAAGGTAAGAATCAAATATATTTACTTGAACAGGCTGTTAATCCTTATATAAAGTCATGTGTTAACATCTAGTGGGATGTGAAGTGATTTGTGTCATTGAAGCTGGTTGATACTAGAAAATGTTAATGTGCTTAACATGCTTGCTAGCTAACAAGCAGTAAAGTCTCTCCTCCTCTCTCTCTCTCCTTTGCTAACATTCATGTCCTGTTACTGCATCTCCCTAACTCGGCTCTACTGCATGTCGCTATCTCGGCTTGTTCGCCGGAGCCTTTGTGCTCCACTGTCTTGCAGGTTAACTCGTGTCGCAGCTGTGCCTGGATGGTGTGTCGTGGTTGTGCTGCTGCCATGGTCCTGCCTGATGCCTCCCACTGCTGCTGTTACTATTAGTCATACTTGTACTATTATACACATATCATTATTGTCACATACATATTTAATCATATTATTAATATAATATCTGTCTCTCTTTATGTCTCATTGTGTCATATGGATTACTGTTAATTTATTATGTTGATCTGTTCTGTACAACATCTATTGCTCGTCTGTCCGTCCTGGAAGAGGGATCCCTCCTCAGTTGCTCTTCCTGAGGTTTCTACCATTTTTTGGGGGGAGTTTTTCCTTATCCACTGTGAGGGTCCTATGGACAGAGGGTTGTTGTATGCTGTAAAGCCCTTTGAGGCAAATTGTGATTTGTGATATTAGGCTTCATAAATAAAATTGATTGATTGATTGATTAAACTGTAGTCATTTAAGGGACACATTTTCTTCGGTAGAATATCAAATGTACAGCTAAAGTAATTTCAATGTAATTAAAATGCCCAATAGTGGGTTAACTTAGGTTTGTTAGGCAAATGGTGGCCAGTGTTTCTCACAAAATCTGCATATGGTGGGGGAGGGGGTGGCGTCGTTGTTGTCAAACAGTGTTGGTTAAGGGTTAGTTATGCAGTTGGGGGGTTACGGGGTTGCATAAATTAAAAAGAAAATTGATAATATTTAGAATAGTATGTACGTGCGTGTGACCGTAAACTCATGTGTCATTTATACTCACGTGCATGCATGTGTTTGTCAGTGGCTGCATGAAATGGTGGCAGGGCAGAATAAAGTCTGGAGCCCACCACAAATATTTGTAAAGACCAGCATTAGCTGCAAATGCTGTGACATTAGAAATGCTGGGGTTAAGTGCCAGCTTCGTCATCAGCAAATCACTAAAATCTGCATATAGCCCCACCTTGGTAGGCTTCTAGGCTTGGATGGCTGAGTAGTTTTGAAGCTAAGTGTTATATTGAGCGCTAAGATTTTCACAAGTGTTTTTTTTTTTTTTTTCTTTCTAGAAATTAGTGTGTGCCTCCTGAATCATTTTGTTTTGTCATAGTCCAGGTTGTTGGGTCATTGGGAAAATGTAACAATTTTTTTCAGAATTAATATAATAACTTTGTTTGGAGGAGGTGGAATAGCATTTTTACGTTTTTTTTTTTTTTTTTTTTTGGGCCACTTGGCTTGCCGTGAAGTTCACTTAACTTACTGCACCTGCGAAAGCTATACAGCTACATTTCTCCACTTTTTCTAACAAGATGCAGTTTCAAGATGTCATCATGTTGTCGAAGGTGAAATACCAGAGTAACAGGAAATACATCAGATTACAGTCAGGTTTCACCTTTTTGGATTTCATCAATGAAGGCCATCTCCATCCATCCATTTTTGTAACCGCTTATCCTCTTGGGGGTCGCGGAAGTGCCTATCCCAGCTGACATTGGGCAAGAGGTGGGGTACACATAGAGACAGACAAACATCCACAGTCACTCTCACCAATTAACCAAGTACCCAGAGAAAGCCCACGTTGGCACAGGTAGAACATGCAAACTCCGCACAGAAGGGCTCCATCCTGGGATCGAACCAGGTGAGGTGAGGTGACAGTGCTAACCACCATGCCGCCTGAGTAGCCACCTCATGAATCGTGAATGTTAGATTGGGGAAACTTCATTAAGTGAGGAAGTAAAAATGAACCAAGGGTTTGGCTGTTGCATAGCTCTGTATTGTGTAACTTTTCTCTCCATATAAATGTGTTATTCACATGCATTGAAGGGTCATTTCTCTTCTGCAAGGCTAGAAGTGTAGTTGGTTGATGGGTAGTAGTTGAAACTAGGGCTGAACAGCAAATCAAAATCGCAATATGGCCTAGTGCAATTTTCAACTGCAATGCTGCTACAGAAATATTTGTTAAAGGAGAAATGTGTGTCAAAATATAATTTTAAATTGAATATGGTTATACTGCAGGGATGTCTTGGTCTGCACATCATATTCTACAGACTCAAGAAAACATTGTTATTTGGTACAGATCCCCACAAAAACCACACCATAATCATGTTTATTTTTTGATTAAAACCAGAATGATGTAAAAAAAAAAAAAAAAAAAGAAAAATCACAAATCATATCACAGTTGCAACATCAGTGAAAATTATCGCAATTTGATATTTTTTTTCAAAATCGTTCATCCCTAGTTGAAACCACACTATATTGTTTTGGCTTTTAACCTGACCGATTATCAAAGAAAAGTGTTATCTACTTGGTGCTTTACCTGATTTCTTTTTTTTTTGCAGCACTGCTGTGTTTTTTGTCACCTTCCTTTGATGCAGTGTATAACTTTTACCCTTGGTCGGAAGAGATTACTTAGGTCATATTGTTCAAATGATTTTATTGTGGAAGACTGAATTGTAAATTGAAAACTTTTTTCTCTTATGTGAGTAGATGGTAAAAAATGCCTTGCTTAGTAAACCTGAAGATGAGGATGTCATTGAAGAGTACACGTCAGAAAATTTGCTGTACCACCACACCCGAAGACAGCTGGTCGACATATTGGCTAGCCATATGACTGTCATATGAGAATCATGGGTAAGTGTTTCTTCAATAATTTGTTCATTTTAAACCATTTCAGACTGAAAGACTTTATATTAAGAAAGAATGTAATGAATTTTCAAAATGCATGGCCTTGAATTAACATAGCTGGGACCCTATAGTCATTAGTGGGGCACTTAAATTGTCTATTTTTGTATTTTAAGAGTATGGTCTTGACCTGTTCTATACGAGAAGTATTATGAGATAACTTCTGTTGGATTTTGGCGCTGTATAAATAAAACTGACATAAAATTAATTATTGTCTTTGCTCTAAAGGAGGATGCCTTCCTGCGAGCAGAAGGAGAAGTATGCCCTGGCAATTACTGCACTCTTTTCTTCGCTGAAGGATCCTTTTTCTCCAAAGGGCTATGCAAGTTTTCAAAAAGGATTATTTCCAGAAAACACCAGTTTTAGACTAGAGTTAGACCATAGTTACTTAGTTAAACAGTGGTGAAATTTCAACATTCTTATATTTGGTCTAAGTTGTTGATACTGACCTAAAATGTTATACCTTAGTACAACTAAATAATTGAAACTGTGGAGTATGCTACAAATTTCAACTTGGCCATGAAGATAGTCATAGAGATGCTCCTGTTAAGTTATTAAAAAAATGTTACAAAGGTCTATGACTCACTGATCTTACAGAAAGTGTAGTTACTGCACTGTGAAAATAAAGGACAGTTAATTAAGTATTAGGTTTGCCATTTCTAATTAATGTGTGATATCCTGTTAAACCAATTAATTCTGATTGCCACTGGGAACATTTTAATTGATATGATTGTTATTTTGCATCTTCATGACATCAATGAAAATATTCCCAGTGGCAATCAGAATGAATTTGTTTAATAGGATATTACACATTAATTACAAAATGGCAAACCTTACTTAATTAACTGTCCTTTATTTTACCAGTGCAGTAACCACACTTTCTGTAAGATCAGTGAGTGATGGACCTTTGTAAGATTTTTTTTTTATATATATAAATTAATAGGAGCATTTCCATGATTGGGGAAAAGGCACTGGATATTTAGCATTGCGCCTCAAGACCGAGCTCAAGCTCGAGCACCAGGACCAAAGCGCCGGAGATTAGCAGCCACATTGCCTGAGCAGCTTGATGGAGATGCCTGCAGGGAAGCTATTTCATTTCTTGTTCACTCTCCTGATGAAGCAAGCGTGTTTCAGAAGATGATGACCATGCAACATTGCCAGGCCCTAGTGCATGATCTGCAGAGAACCACAGATATCTTTAAAACATTCCCATGTTTTTTAGATGTCAAAGGACTGGTGAGTTGTGCATTTCTTTTGTTTAAACTCCTTTGTTTTTTTTTGGTTGGATGTAAGCAGTGAACAATACACTGACCATTGGCTTGATGTATTTGCATGTGTGTATGATCAACAGCTGAATCAAGACTTCCTGCTGCTGCTTGGAGCTGAAACAGCCTCCAAGATGCTTGAGAAGTGGGACACAGCATTCAGGCCCAAGGTTATCAAGGAGGCCAAACACCTGACTCAGTCAACTGAGCTGTACCGACTTCTGAAAGCTGCTGAGAAACTCACAGAGAATGATGACACCAGTAAGCTACATGACATGGTTTATACTCCAAATAGATTGTGCTATTTACTTTGTGCATTCCAAGTAGATACTAATGATGTGTTTTGCCTCATTTTCCTCCCGATAGACTTGGACAGTGACATGGCTTCTCTGCTGCTCCTTCCCCATCTCTTGCCACTCACAGCTGGACCAAAGAGGACCAAGATAAGTCCCAGTGATGCAGTGGACAAAATGGCACACTTTCACAAGGTATGTATATCTCATGTTGAAATCCAACAAGCCAGTATTTCAGTTATATTAACTCAATAGAAACAACTTGCAAAGACATATTCTTCCCCCAGAGATGTATGTTTGCAAAAAAGAGAGGACTAATCTGAATGTTTTAAGGTTTCCTACTTTAAAACAACTTCTCAACAGCAAGTACTTCTTGGGGACACATGGACACACACACAGTTTGCTGTGGCCTGTTTAGCAATTCATTTTTTCTGGTGTCCTACAGACCCAAGTATGCAGTGAGCAGTTGAAAACTTGCTAGGTTAAGATGTTTGTGTTATTACTGTCATTATTCTGATTTTAGTCTTGCTGCAGCATCGATGAGCACCTGCGAAGAAGAAAGGGTATACAACCATATATCCTTGCTGCTGGCCAGCCCCGTAACGCAAACATGTGAGGCCCCCCCCACAGCTAAACATGAAGAGGCCCTTATTTATTTATTTTATTTCTTAGAATAGCCTAAATGAAAAGTTGGCTCCTCCTCCTCTCTTAACCTGGCTGAAAAACACAGAGCGGTGCTGGATAGGGAGCTAAGTTTCCTTCTTTAATGCTTGATCAATTTATTTCCAAACTGGTTAATCAAGCAGAAGAACAATGTAGGGTACATCAATTGTGAGCACACGATCACTTTAAAAAACAGGACCACAACAGGCAGCTTGTTTATTTACAGGCTTGCAGGTGAGTATACATGCTTGGATATTTTGGCATACCGATGCACAAATTCCCACACGACCCTCTTTAAATCCAAGCTGCGTGCCATTTATTTTCAATGCTGAGAACGGCCAGACCCGAGAGCCTCTCCTGTGCCATGCTGGTTCTCAGACATGTTTTAATCAGTTTGAGTTTGGAGAAAGATCTTTTGGCACTTGCAACAGTTACTGGAATCGTAAGGAACAGTTTGATAGCCATGGCTACATCAGGCACACTTGATAATAAGGAGTGATGCTTTATGAACAGAGTGTGCGCCAAATCTTGAACTGAGCCATGTTCAATTTCCTTTAATGTGGACACTAATGCGCATCTAAATGAAAACACTTGTGCTGGAAAATCCGCAGATAAACCATCTTTGTATTGTTCAGCAAGGTCACTTGCTAATCTATACATGTCTTCATTGTTTTTTGACAAAAGTTCTTTTGGGCGTAGAAACCCAAACCTCCAGTATTTACTTTTGCTTTTACTTGTAATCAACCTCTGTAATACCGAATCAGAAGAAGAAGACGACGAGAAGCTCTGTACCAGACAAAAAGTTCCCGTTATTAATTTCTCCAATTTTCTCATGATCAGCTTGGAAAACAGAGTTGCTGGATCCAAGTGTCGATGTAACGTCAACAATTAAAGCAGACTGTACTGGCTGATTGGCTGTAGATCCTAGGGGCACGCCGGACTCTCCCTCACCTAACGCTGTAGACAGGGGTGCGGGACTCTCTTCGGGGTTTCCCTGACCTGACGCCGAAGATGCGGAGGCGAGGCCCTTTCTGAGGGTTCCCTCATCACCTGACGCTGAAGACGCAGGGCTATCACTGGGGATTCCCTCATCACCTGACGCTTAAGACGCAGGGTCCTCTCTGAGGGTTCCCTCAGCACCTGAGGGCTCTCTCTGAGGATTCCCTTACCTGATGCTGAAGATGGCTGGCGCACAAATCTCCCTCTCTCATCTGATGATAAGTCTCCCTTATCTGTAATATTTTCTGCCTATTGATCTTTGCAGTCAAGCTGGCCTTTTTCATCACCGTCAACCTCGCCGTTGCCTTCTAAATCTCCCTGGTTGGCTCTGTGTATAATGTGGCTATAACATCACAGAAAAAAAAGTATGTTGACATGCTGGGTAATATTTTTAACGTAGCTCATGAAATAGGCCTGTTCTGCATGCATGAATGGTTTGTTGGAAGTATATTGTAGCCTTTTTATTACAAAGTCAGTTCGTAGCTTACAGGCTATATGGAAATATTTAAGGTAAAAATACGTAGGCTATTATTCTATTTCTGAAGAAGACCTCTGCATTCTGGGCTACAGGCTAAGTTCACACATCTTGTTATCACTATCAGTATAGCGGACTATGAGAGATGCAGCCTACCTATTAACAGTGACTGACTGCATCCTTCACTGCGAACCGTTCCAAAAATAGAATTAATTTTTGGGAGTTTGGCTGTAAAATCGTTGGATGTTTGTTTCTTGTGCCGTTTTTGGGCACCGCTTTGATATTTTCGCTTCATTTCTTCTAAACAAGGAGTTTTGAATTTACCATGGAGTGTGGCAATTGGACCAAGTCTGTGACGTAGGTAACGAAGTTAACTGTCGACTAGCAACGTTTTTTTCATATATATAATTTTTATTTTTACAATGAAAATACAGAGAGTATCATGATGTGCACCCATACCATACATGTGGCCAATAAACACAGTCATGAAAAAAAAAAAAAATTCTGACAGGGAAGGGTGGGGCCCATTTGTCAAGCTGTGCATGATCTCTGCCAGTCCTTGATAACTCATCTAAGAATTGATCACAGTTTCTACCCTAGGTTTAAGTTGGTTTGTTCACAAGATCGTTGCTAGCATCAGTTTTCAACATATTCAGGTTTAAAAAAACATTCAATTAGTGCTCATGAGAAAGATTCTTGTCAAAGTGGTGAGTTGTCACAGTCTCCAAGTTGCTGGAACAAGTGTCATGCAGAGCCCAGAAGCAAAGTGTTTTGCGGACAATGGATCAGGTCAAAGAAGCCAAGAAAATACAAAAAATATTTGCACTTCAGTTATTGCTAAACTCCAAGGAAGTGGAATGGCAAATAGTGCTGTTTCAATAATTGTTAGTGATTTAGAAGAACTTGCTACTGGACTGCACTCCCAAGTTAGGCATGAAATACTGTCTGCTATGCCTAAAGATGATCCTGTAAGTGCTAAATTAGAAAAAGGCCTTTAGAATTTTGATAACCCATTTGTTAGTTTTAATACTGAAACTAAAAGAATGAAATATTTCAGCCAGAAATGGGGGGTTGTGGAACCAGTAGAAAAAATGTTGGGAGTTTGATTTGATACGAGACGAAATAAACAAACAGGTACTTATGATCAAGTCCCAGTGAACAAACACTTGTGTTTACATTCCAATTTTGGAAACAATAAAATTGTAGAATTGTAGCAATTCTGATATTTGTAAACTGCTTGGGCAACCTTGTATATCAAGAACTGACAGACACGAAGACTTTTGCAATGGAACTTCTAAGACACATCCATTGTTCTCTAAACAACAGACTTCTTTACGAATTCAGTTGTACTATGATGACTTTGACACTGCTAACCCACTGGGTTCAAAACCCGGTGTTCACAAAATAGGTGGTCTCTATTTTGTCCTTAGAAATCTGCCACCAAAGTTTAACTCTGATGTGATTAATATTCAGTTGGTTGCACTGTTTCACACTAAAGATGTGAAAAAAATATGGCTTTGATCCTATTCTACAGCCACTGATTAATAGCATCAAAACATGGAGAGTCATGGCCTTGATTTACCTTTCTCCACTGAAAAAGTCTGTGGCACTATATGTCAGATAACTGGGGACAACTTGGAGATACACGCAATTCTGGGTTTTACAGAGTCTTTTAATGAACGTTATTTCTGTCTGTGTGTTTGATTGAAAAAGATGATGCCCAGAATGTTTACAGTGAGGATGACCCCAAGATAATCTTGCCTGGATAAGAGCTATTTAAAATGCACTGCAATGAGTTGCAGTCAGACCCACAGAGGTTATCCATGTTTGGTTTAAAAAAGAACTCAACTCTCAACAGCCTACAGTTCTTTCATGTTTGCCACAGTTTTTCTTTGGACATTATGTATGACATTCTTAAAGGACTGGCTCAGTATGAGCTAAAGTTACTGTTGGAGTATCTGTCAGAAAATGTTTTGTCGAAACTTGATCTGTTGTCTAGAATTTATGCCTTTGACTATGGGTACATGGAGTGCAAAAGTCGTCCTACAAGGATTAACTTGGCCAGTAGTGGCAATAATATAGGACTCAATTCCATTCAAACCCTTTGTCTTGTAAGAAACATTCCTTTGCTTTTTGGTGACATTGTGCCAGAAGGAAACTAAAACTGGATTTTACTGCTGCTTTTACTGCAGATAATTAACATAATATTTTCTTCATCTATTACACTAGGGATGACTGCACATTTAAAGCATTTAATAATGGAACATCATGACTTGTTCACATATCTGTATCCAGATAGAAACCTGATCCCAAAACATCGTTTTATGATTCACTATTCAGCTTGTATTAGAAAAATTGGACCCCTAATCAGTGATGGGAATAACGGCGTTAAAATAAATGGCATTACTAACGGCGTTATTTTTTTCAGTAATGGGTAATCTAACTAAATAGTATTTCCATCGTTACAACGCCGTTACCGTTAACGACAATTAAACGGGGCGCGTTACAAACTAAAGCTACTCATTGAAGCTCTAGTCATCCGACTTAGCTCTCAGCCACAGGAGCTGCAACGCTGTTTATTTTTTTCTTTGGTGAGGGAGGAGGGAGGGGCGAGACAACCGCATAGGTGATGATGATTGGCTAAGGTAGAGTAAGCTTTCATGGTAAGCCAATCAGAGGCAGTGTTCAGTTTACACACAAACCTCACATGCACACAGCAGCCCCACACACCTAAACTAACGGAGGTAAGCTGCAGCAATGGCGAGTCTGTAGGGAAAGTTGACGTTTTCAAAGTGGAAGTACAGACATTACTTTATTCTCCTCGAGGTAAAAGGCAAGAATGTATATGTGAAGTGTACATTATGTCCTGGAGCTAAATATTTGTCCACGTCCGTTGTAAGCAACTCTAATCTAATGAAGCATCTCTCAGCGGCACATGCTTCTACAAAACTAGTGGCCAAAAACACCGTTGTTGACACTGTTGATGATGATAGCAGGGGGGTATTCCATCATGCCAGCTAACCGCAAATCCCTGCTAATTTCGATAAGCCTCGCTAGTTTTACAGAGAGTTCGGTTCCATGACTCTCGCTAACAGGAACCTCAGCTGAGTTACTGGGGTAACATATGCTCCTGAACTAACCTGCTCTGTGGCAGGTTAACTATCAGGCTTAATAAATCGGTGTTACAAAGAGTGAGAGTCTCAAACTAACAGTCCCTCACACTTTTCACTTGGTTATCCGTGTTGTCCGGAAACAAAGTTGACAACTTCAGCAAAAATGAATTCACAGCACATTCTTGGTTAGTTTCGTCGAATTCCCAAGGATTTTTTATTTAAAAATCAAAAAAATTAAAAAAGTGTCGTTGTTGTGATGATATCTGGATATATTAAAATTGTTTCTTGATAAAAAACAAAGTTGTTGGTAGCAGAGTGGTCTCGTCCTCCGACATTCAAATGGGCATCTTGGGTTTGAATCCATTTTATGGCATGGTTCTTCGTCATAAAAATATTGAAACACTGTTGTAGCAATTATTTTGATGTTTTCACTGACGGCGTATAGCTTACATTTATCACACATTACACGTATGTGAAATGTAATGCCATTTAGCTGACAATTATTCATCATAACTTTGTAGCCTACCGAACTTTTAACATCAGCTAGGCCTAACATTAACACTTGTCCATATGATTGGAGTAACATCTGCACAGCCGTGCGTTTAACATTGTTGACACCACTCCTGTGCAGAGATAACACAATTTGGCATATTAGTTGGTGCAAAGTACACTACACATTTAAAAAAAATTGTAAACCAAACAAAACTTCCTTGCAGAATTTAATTTCTACGAATTAATACTGTGCAGGTATTGAACCTCAAACACGGGTCTCCCACGTCAATGACAGTGGCAATTCCTCTCTGCTACTGACAAGACATACTGTATATGATCAACACAGTCTAAACATAAGACATTAAACATTGATGTAAAAGTTAACTTATGCATTTAAGAGGTCGGCAATCTTCTGCCACGCCATATCTCTTGCCTTGACAATAGCAACAGTATTTCCTTTTCTGGTAATTGCGTTTCTATACTCTTAGTAAAGCTCCACGGGGAGCTTTTGCTCCGCGCTGTTGAAGAAATCAGCCCTAGTTCAAGCCTGGCTGAAGTTAATGCTGATGAGGCGCGGCTGAAATGTGTTAGTGGAATGGCTTCAGCCTTAGGTGGAAGCTGACACTAATTCAAACTAGGCTTAATCACTTAGGCGCCGCTATCATTAGAGACTTTGATGGAATACCCCCCAGGTCAGGTGTGGCTAACGTGAGCTCCGCTAACAAAGAAGGACACAGAGCCACGCCGTCCAAGCAGCTAAAGCTGGATTTTTATGCTCCAGCTTCACAAAAACTTGTGACACAGACTGAACTGAATGGAATGATGGGCAGGTACATTGTTGAGAACATGCTCCCGTTATCAACAGTTGTAGTAGTATGCAATTCTACTCTATGCAACTGGCTTGTGAAACCCACTTAGAAAAAAATCCAAATTCTTAGACATATTTAAACTTAAAAAAAAAAAGAGAGAGTAACGCAATAGTTACTTTCCCTGGTAACTAGTTACTTTTATAGTCGAGTAATTCAGTTACTAACTCAGTTACTTTTTGGGAGAAGTAACTAGTAACTATAACTAATTACTTTTTAAGAGTAACGTGCCCAACACTGCCCCTAATACATATGTGGAGCATAGAATTCAAGGCAAAGCACAGGGTTTTCAAAAACACTATTAAAAACTTCAAGAACATCACTAAATCTCTTGCAAAAAAAACATTAGATGTCCATAGCATATCATTGGGAGACATCTTCAAACCATATCAAGTATGGACCCTTTAAATCATTTAATGTGGACAATGAGGACAATAATGGCATGTTTGCCCGAGCCCTGCATGTTGAGTCTGTACTGCAAGACATCTACTCTACTAACTGGGTAACTATCAGTTGGACAGAGTACAGAACAGGAGTAATCATTTGCAGTGAGATTGAACATGAAATCCCTGTGCTTTTCAGAATAAAAATTATCCTTGTTGTCAACAGTGTTATCCACTTCCTGGTGAACAAGCTTGTGGTTGATCATTTCAGTGAGCATTTTCATGCCTACCAAGTATTTGAAAGTGATGAGAAAGATGTTATAAAAGCAGACAGTCTTGTTATGTATAAGCCTTTTGACTTACAAGGTATGGTGGAGATGAGAGCCTCTGTATTGTACAATTATTTTCTTTGTAAATGTGCACATTGAGTTAAGTTGTGCCCAGTCCCCATGGTGCTGGGAAGGTTTTTTTTTGTCCTGAATGAATAAAAAAAATATTGAATGATAAGTTTGTTTTAATGATTAATTATATTTGATCACTGCTAAGTCTTGTAGGTCAGCACATTTAAACTTCTGTAAGCACAGCCTTGCAGATGACTAGAAGCATTTTCAGATTTGGTGAAAACATGTATGGCATGAGTGAGAGACAGGTAGCCAAAAAACTGAAGATCTCCAAGACAGCCGTTCATCACACCGAGAAAAAGCAAGCCGAACATGGTACTACCAAATTGCTAGCTGATCAAGGCAGGAAACGTCTTTGTACCCCATGAGAGGACCGTGCACTCATCCGTTCCTGTGTCAAGAATCGTCGTCAGACCTCCAGGGACCTTAAAAATTAGTGGGCACTGTTGAGAAATGTGACTTGTTCAGCAAGGACAGTTCGAAACCGACTTCTTGAAGCTGGTCTGAAGTCACACAGGGCACGGAAGAAGCCCTTCATCAACGAAAGGCAGAGGATGGCCTGCTTACACTTTGCTAGGGATCACAAGTATTGGACTGTTGATGATTGGGCTAAGGTTCTCTTCAGTGATGAATCCAATTTTGAGTTGATGCCCACTCCAGCCAACTTACTGGTTAGGAGGAAGCCTGGAGAAGCCTACAAACCAGACTGTCTTGCCCCTACAGTAAAACATGGGGGTGGATCGGTGATGATCTGGGGTTGTTTCAGTATGGGTGGAACAGGGCAAATGCAATTGTGTGAAGGGCGAATGAACCAGGTCACGTACAGGGCTACTCTTAAAAAACAGTCTTCTTCCATCAGCTGATAAACTCTTTCCTGCCTCGAATGACTGGATTTTCCAACAAGACAATGCCCCTTGCCACACGGCAAGGTCAGTTAAACCATGGATGGAGAACCAGAACATTTGAACCATGCCTTGTCCTGCTCAGAAAAGAAAACATGAAATGCCAAAACGCACTGTTTTTGGCAGTACAATGCCATAGCTATTGATGTAAGAGCCTAAGTGATTTTGGTTATTATCAAGAAAACCATGGAAAATGGCTAGATATCAGCTCTTAAATTAAACTCTTATGAGCTATTTTTGTTGTTATCATTATATTTGTCCAAACAAACGTACCTTTAGTTGTACCAGGCATTAAAATGAACAAGAAATTGAAGAAAACAAGGGTGGTATATATATATATACATATATATATATATATATATATATATATATATATATATATATATATATATATATACACACATATATATGTACACACACACATACTGTACATACATGTAAACATACATGCATCGTATGGTTAAGATACCGTTAGCGTCCCATTTAAGACTTTAATGAACAAGGGGATTAAAGAGTTTTCAAAGCAGTTGAAGTTGATACTCATGATGGGGGACATGGGTGGGGTCTGAGATAATCTTTTGGGCCTGTCTGATAATGGTTTGCTCAAAGGTAGACTGGAGTGTGGCAAGCTACCTGACCCCCATGATTTGCATAGCTCTCTGTATAAGCCTGGTAATCTGAGCCCTTAGTTGTACACTTAGGTTGTCAGACCAGGCTAAGATGCCATAGTGCAGGATGCTCTCAACTACGGCATGGTAGAAGTGGAGCAACACTTTCTGACTCCAACGACCCTCAGCCTACAGAGGAAGTGTAGGCACTGACCGTAGTGCAGACCTTATCTACCTGAAAACTCCATTTTAGTCTATGGACAAAGTCCTGTTCACCCTGACCTGCTGGGTTTGGTTAGTGAGGATTGAGTGGTACCACTGAGTAATGAAGAGATTGACATTTATCAGCAGCAGTGTTTCCAGGAGAGCATGAGGCTGTAGGGTATTAAAGTCTGAGCTGAAATCTACAAACAACCGTCTAGCATAGGCCTTAGGATTCTCAAGAAGTTTAGTCACATGGTGCACTATACTGTTAATTGCATCATCAGTTCCTCTCTGTTGTGCGTAAGCAAACTGGTAGGGATCTAGCTGTGGGCCTACATCCTGCCGTACTATGCTCACTATTAGTTTCTCACGACAATTCATCACAACAGAGGTTAAAGCAACAGGCCTGAAGTCATTATTTCTCCTGTGGACATGCTGATACAGTGTGAGAGTCTAAAGATCTCTGGAAAATGGGTGCCCAGGCAGGTATCAATTCATCTGCACGTTTTTAATTAAAAAAAAAAGCAGAGATTCCATCTGGACCTGTGACTTTGTTGACATTGACTTGTTCAAAGACCCTATTGACACATTTAGTCGATATATAGCCTCTCAGCAACATCAGTATTAATACCATCAAGCACCATGCCACATTCAGCAGAGAAATCATAACTGTCAAACCGTTTATTAAAAGCATTCAGTTCATTAGCTTTTACCAGTTCATCTACCGCATGTAGAGATGTCTTTGTGGGTTTCATATTGGTGGCTGGTATTTAAGGGGTGCCATAATTTTTTGGAGATCATAGCCTGAAGGTTTTCCTTGATAGTCTCCCTATAATGTTCCCAAGCTTATTTCAGTCTGTGGTTCAGCTCCTTTTCTACTGCTTTTTGTTGTAGGTGTCCATTTGCCTTAAATGCTTGTTTTTTCCTGTTTTTCTTGTTTCCTGTCCTTCACCTCCTTTGTGATATAGGATTTGTTGTTGGGGTAGACTTTTACTGTCCTCTCCAGTAAAAGTATCCCGGTCTGTGCACAGAAAACATCCTTTCAGTGGTTCTATACTGTCCATAAATTGACATATTTAATCAAAGGCAAGGGCTGTCTTGTATGTGGTGATTAGGTGAACAGTGTTATGGTCAGTTAGACAGATGTGGTTTAGCTATGGCTGTGTATGCATGTTTAACATATAACACTTGTCTAAAGTCTGGTTCTTCCTGGTATCACATTTAATGTACTGTTCAAAACCTGGCAGTGCCACGTTTAGGTTGCAATGAGTAAAATCTCCTATGATAAGAATCGGGGCATTAAGGGGGGCGCTGTAGTTGTTTGTGTACATAGTCTTCAACCTGTGCCGCAACTCTCGAGGCATTGCCACTGGGAGGCACATAAACAGAGGAGATGAGGATATTACCAAACTCTTGAGGTGATATCCTCATCTCCTCTGTTTATGTGCCTCCCAGTGGCAATGCCTCAAGAGTTGCGCTGTAGTTGTTTGTGTACACAGTCTTCAATCTGTGCCGCAACTCTTGAGGCATTGCCACTGGGAGGCACATAAACAGAGGAGATGAGGATATTACCAAACTCTTGAGGTAAGTAGAATGGTCGGGAACTCGTGTATAACAGCTCCACATCAGGATTACAGATTTTCTCCCAGATTGTGTGCTGTCTGCACCACTTGTCATTTACGTACAGGCAGATCCCGCCCCCTTTCCTTTTCCTGCCAGCTCGCTTCTATCAGAGTGAATGAGTGAGAATCCCTCTATGTCAACACAGCAGTCAGGAATTTCTGGTTGCAGCCAGGTCTCTGTGAAGAGCACAATGCAGGACTCATGGTACTCGAAGCATCCACTTGTCAGAAGTCGGAGTTTGTCCATCTTACTCTTGAGTGACCTGGCGTTACTCACAATCATTGATGGCAAGGGCAGTCAACTGCCTCTCCTCTGCGGCCTCTCTTCCTATATTGCTGCTGGTGAACAACTCTAAAGTCCTCCAGTAGGTTTTCGATGATTTTGATGACTAGCACCTTTTGTGTGAGACAGTGCATGGTTGCTGCTCACCCAGGGCGGTGTAGTTTTGCAGGTGGAAAATAGTTGGCAAAAGACTAGTGTCACCAGCAGCAAAAGCCCCCAAACACACGTCATCATATAGTCCTACATCCCGATCACATGGATTGTACACAAGGCACATCAATCATTCACAAAAACCAAGTAAACAACAAACAAACAGCAGTACACACATGTATTTGTGTCACCCATAGAGCAGCGCCACAATAAGTGTGTTCACTCTCTTTTAGCTTTTGTTTGGTCTTCACTGGCTCCTGAGAAAAACACCTCTCTCTTTGTGGCTGCTAAATGCTCCCCTGTGTTTACCAGCTCGTCTCTACAGTACCTCTGTCTGCTGCTGATTGGTGCTAGTGGGTTTATCAAAGCTTTTTCACTGAAATCGAGCATCTGCAGCATCTGCAGCATTAAAATAATGGTCAAGCAGGCTCTTGGTAACCTGGCAGAGATCTGCTGTCTTCTGAGTTCATTTGTTTTTTATCCTAAATATTGTAAACACCACAAACCGAATTTCATTCACTTCCATTAAAATCTTAAATACCGGACAAATGAAATCAGACCTATCTTGATGGCTAAATACAATTGTAATTTGTGTGAACTGACTCTTTAACATAGTGTGCTGGAAGCAGCTCTGTGCTTGAAGATTAAATGGCTGCATTCCTATCTGGGCATGACTTGGCTTTAACATCAAGCCTGTATGTCAGGTCAATGTTAATCTCAGGAAGACTTACTCCTGAGCATGTCCTTCCTTCATGTACTCATACACCAGCTTATATATACCAGCCTCTTGCACCAGTTTTCTGTGGCAGAGGTGCTCTCTGACTGAGCTCTTGTAAACCTTGTGTAAATGAGAAGATTGTGTTCCGATCAGTGTTTATATTTGCAACTGTCAATCCAAAGTTGATGTTTACAGCTAAGAATATCTGTCCATTTATAGGTTTCAGTTTGTGCTGTGTGTGTGGCCAGTGTGAAGAGGCTGCGAGGAGCTCCCTGGATTCCCTGAATTGTTTACCAGTTGTCTCAGGGTTGCAGTAATGAATCTGCTTCAGGGCTGCCAAGGCAGGATAGAGGGGGCAAGAGGAGAAGAGGCAGTCTTTCAGCTATTCAAACAGAACAATCAAGCTGGATCTCTCTCCAGTTTGCCGTCCAAACCACACTTTATCTCTGCGCCATTCAGTCTCTCCCTCAGCCACTTTATAGAAAGGCTATCAATACTGGATGGATATTATAAAGATAGAACAAGGGCCCATATTTATAAAGTGTTTCAGAATCACTCCTAGAAATTAAGCTGAAAGTTAACCTAGGATTGAAAATTCTCCTACCTCAGAGTAGAAGTTATTTATTAAGCAAATAAAGCTAATGCAAAGTCAGTGTACAGTAAGCAAATATTCTAAGCAAGGAGAGAGAAGACTCCTTGGAGAGAGAGTGACATCACTGTTTTACAAAACTCTCAGCTGCAAAGTAAAATTTATGATAATGTGTTGCAGTTCTCTTGTGGTTTGAAATTTTAGACAGTAGTGGAAACTGTGGAAAATAGGAGAAATCAGTGTTCGTAAACAAACATGCAAAGCACAGATGGGCAAAAACATAATTCTCATCATACAAAATACAGCACTAGCAAAGGTCACGGCCAGCTGTCATGATGCACAGATCAATAAAACTGAACTGATCAGTGAGTGACCCACACTGACATGTAAAAGCTTGTGGGCAAAATACAAGCAATGCCAACGAAGGTAGTATTTGAACGTGATTAATAACATTACACAAAAAAGGTGGATAACAGCTGTGAAAAGGAAGAACTGGACACCAGGATCAGATGCATTTAAATCCTTTAGTAAAAGTAACTAATACCACTTTGTGAAAATATTCTGTTACAAGTCAAACTCCTGCATCTAAAAGTAAGTAAAAGTATGTAAGTATAACCACGAAAATGTACATGAAGTGTTACAAGTAAAAGTACTGTAAAATATCCCCTGTGACTGTTGTAGTCTACGACTGTATCTGATCTCATTAGATGATCCTGACACATGCATTAATGAAAAACAGGATTTTACCATTGGAGTTGGCTGAGGTGGAACTGATTTTGAACTATTAACTAATGAGTCTTTTTTTAAATTATGAGTTGGTCTGCTGATTGTTTTCTCCATTGATATATTGATTGTTTGGTTTGTGAAAATTCTGGAAACAGTGATACTCAGAGCCCAAAGTGACACCTTCATAATATTAAACTTATTAAATAAAAGTAGCAAAAAATAAATAACTAAATGAAATGAAATTAAGTAACAATAATAAAGAAATTAAAATATCTTCACATTTATAAAGCTGGAATCATGAAGTGTTTTTCATTAAAAACAACTTAAATGATTATCAAAATAGTGCAAAATCTTAATTTTAAAGGTAACTAGTAACTAAACCTGTCAGATAAAGGTAATATTGTAGAGGCAGACGTTAGCATGGGAAGGAAAGACTCAGATTTGTATCTACAGTACCTGAGTAAAGTTACATTCCACCACAGGGCAGAGTTTATGTTATATTACCTGTATGAGTTTATGAGTATGACTTGACTTGTGACTTACTTGACCTGACAAATGACTTCACTCAACTTGCTTGACTTGTCTCTCTTATTGAGAGATTTAGCAGATTGCTGGCACTAAGCACATGGCTTTCCACTGCATATGATGCCCATTCAGTGCATTTTATAGACAATTTCAATTTTTTCTGGGACCGTAGGCATCTTTTTAAGTGAGATGGACTTTCCTTAAATAGGTCAGGAGTCAGACTGTTTGCTTGTAACCTATCTTTCTCGCTGCATCACCAATCTGCTCCCTCCGCCAAGGACAAGAGACAAGTAGAACCAAAACAGACGGCAGATAAAACTCAACATGGAGAAGAGCCAGCACAGCCCCCAGCTGAGGTGAGCTCTAATCAAGAGGGACGTCAGAGCGAACAGGAAGAGGATACTGTGCCCCCAACACCAAAAAGTGCCTGCGAGGATCCACTTTCTTCACCCCCCCCAAACCTCCACCCCCACACCCAGGTGACCATCCACCATGGGTATATTGTCCCCCTCCTCCCCTCTCTTGGAGTTCACTGACCAGATGAACAAGCTGGTCACCGCTGGGACTCAACTTACCCCCTGCCCTACCCTAATTTTCTCTCCCCTCATTCCCCCACAACCCCCTCGGCCCCCTCGGCCATCTCCAAAATCAAAACGGCCACCACCCCCACCCCTTCCACATCATCATCTGACTCATTCTCAGCCTCCCCAAGCTGATAAGAGCTCAGCACACTCAATTGTTTCTGTCCCCAACTGATGTGTTCTGGGTCCAGGCTCCAAAGATGTCACTCCTGACTGTTCCCAGGAAAAGTCGGGGCCCAGTGTACTGGAAGCCTCTTCAGTTCATGTCATGATGGGTAATAGAAAAAGAATGTTTAAATTGCCAAGAAACCGGGTAATGTCAAATTTAACATTCATTCCATGACAGCTGCAGTCAGTTTACAGTTGTAAAGATAATGCTCTTAACACATCAAATTTAGCATTGTTAAATGTAAGGTCATTAGCAGGGAAATCATTTTTAATCAATGATTTTATCATCAAGCTTAAGGCAAGAAACTTGGTTAGGCCAAGATAACAGTGCAGCAGTTCTTATTGAAACAACATCTCCCAACTTTAGTTTCGTGAGTGAAGCTAGAGTGGATAGGAAAGGAGGTGGAGTCGCCATTTTGTTTAATGAAATGTTTCAATGCAAGAAAATGTTGTATGGAAATTTTAACTCTTTTGAATACGTTGCTGTTCAGTCGAGATCCTCCTTTCGAGCAATACTATTAACTATCTACAGGCCTCCAAAATATAACACACAGTTTTTTGATGAGTTTTCCAAACTGCTGTCTATTATCTGCATTGATTTTGACTGTGTTGTTGTAGTGGGTGACTTTAATATTCATGTTGATAATGTGAAAGATGGATGTGCAAAAGAACTCATGAGTACTCTGGATAACTTTGGACTTTCTCAACATGTAACAACATGTAACAGACTCAACATATAACAAGGGGCATATATTAGATCTAATTATTTCCAAAGGTCTAAACATTTCTGATGTTGTGGTGAATGGTGTTGCTCTTTCTGATCACTACTGTGTTCTGTTTAAGATGACCATCCCTGCTAGCATTAGCAAAGGTGAAGCAGAGGTGATAAGAAAGCGGTGTATTAACAACACCACCAGTACATTATTCACTCAGGCTTTTACACCATCACCAACTCTGCCCTCATCCTCTGTTAATGATCTTGTAAATAGTTTCAGTTCCAATGTTATGACTGTTATGGATGCCATTGCCCCGATTAAGACCAAAGTTATCTCTGGAAGGAAAAAGTCACCATGGAGGAACGCCACACTGGTCAAAGCTCAAAAAAGAGAGGCAGGCTGAACGCAGATGGCGAAAAACCAAACTTCAGGTTCATTATGACATCTATAAAGAGAATCTTCACATCTATAACCAAGAATAGAAAAGGGCAAGGCAGTCCTTTTTCTCTGAGATTATCAATAAAAACACTGCCCGCACCTTATTCACTGTCGTCGACAGACTGACAAACCCCCCACCATCTGTCCCTCTTGAACTGCTGTCCAACAAGTCATGCAATGACTTTGCAGCTGTTTTTACTGATAAAATTCAGAGGATAAGACAAACAGTAAGTGGCTCTACCTCAGGAAACATGGTTATGTCACCTGTTCCTCCTTACTGTCAAATAAATCTAGAACATTTTCAACTCTTAGATCATGCATCTCTGACAGAAACTGTTCAGCACTTAAAGTCCACGACCTGCTGCCTTGACATGCTGCCTACAAGCTTTTTAAAAAATGTTTTTAATTGTGCTGTGCCAGAAGTATTGCAGATAGTAAATACTTCTCTTTGATCAGGGCATTTTCCCGAGGCCTTGAAAACTGCAGTAATTAAACCTCTTTTAAAAAAGCCTAATCTGGATGCCTCAGTAATAAGTAACTACAGGCCCATATCAAACCTAACATTTTTGGCAAAGATCATTGAAAGGGTTGTTTATCAACAAATTCACTCCTTCTTGATCCAAAACAATCTCCTCAGTGTCTTCCAGTCAGGATTTTGACCACACCACAGCACTGAGACTGCACTTATTAAAGTTTTAAATGACATACATCTTAACAGTGATGCATCGAAAACTTCAGTTTTGATATTATTGGATCTCAGTGCTGCATTTGACACGGTTGATCACGACATACTGCTTGACAGATTGGAGAAGTGGGTCGGACTTTCTGGTACTGTGCTAAATTCGTTCAAATCTTACCTAAAAGACCGGGACTACTTTGTGTCAGACGAGCAAACAAAGATCACATATGGGGTTCCTCAAGGCTCCATTCTTGGGCCACTTCTGTTCAATATCTATAAGCTCCCCCTCGCTCAGATTATGGAGTACCATAACATCGCCTACCACACTTATGCTGATGACACACAACTCTACATTACAGTGTCACCACATGACTACAGTCCCTTACAGTCGCTGAGTGAGTGTATCCAACAAATCGATCAGTGGATGGGCCAGAATTTCCTTCAGCTCAATACAGAAAAGACAGAAGTCATTGCGTTTGGTCCAAACAATGCAAGGCTTGAGGTCAATGATCAACTTGCCTCAATGACACTAAAAACTACAGACCAAGCCAGAAATCCTGGTGGAGTTATGGACTCAGACCTGAATTTTAACAGCCACATAAAGACTATTGCTAAATCAGCCTATTACCATCTTAAAAACATAGCAAGAATTAAGGGATTTCTGTCTAAACAAGACACTGAAAAACTTGTTCATGCATTTATTTTCAGTAGGTTAGATTATTGTAACGGTGTCTTTACAGGTCTCAGTAAAAAATCAATTAGGCAGCTGCAGCTCATCCAGAATGCTGCTGCCAGAGTCCTGACCAACACCAGGAAAATGGACCATATCACACCTGTCCTTAAATCACTGCACTGGCTCCCTGTGTGTAAAAGGATAGATTTTAAAATCCTGTTACTGGTCTACAAGTCACTGAATGGTCTTGGGCCTAAATACATCTCAGAGCTTCTTGTTGGGTATGAAGCATCCAGACCCCTCAGGTCATCAGGGACAGGTTTACTCAGTGTTCCCAGGGTCAGAACCAAGCAGGGTGAAGCAGCATTTAGCTTCTATGCTCCTCACCTGTGGAACAAACTCCTTGAACACCTGAGGTGTGCACAAACTGTCAGCTCATTTAAATCAGGGCTGAAAACATTATTGTTTACTGCAGCTTTCCCGTAAAACTTCATTTAATCACTGTAACTTTTAGCTATTTTGTCTGCTTGTTTTTATTGTTTTTAAATTAGACTTTTACTGTTTCTTTTCTATTTTAATTCCAATGTTTTTAATGTAATGTTTAAATTTTAATGTTTTTGTTTGTAATGTATTTCTCTGTGTCTGTAAAGCACTCTGAATTGCCTTGTGTACGAATGGTGCTATACAAATAAACTTGCCTTGCCTTGTCTTGCCTTATCGGAATGACTTGACTTGACTTGATTGATTTTCACCACAGTAACTTGGGACTTGCTTGAGACTTAAAGGTTATGACGTGCTCATGACTTGCACATATGTGACTTACTCCAACCTCTGCCTCTGGCCATGGCTGTCCAACTCTTAACCCAAGGCAAAAAAAATTAGTCAACATGTACATAGTCCATATTTTGTTTCCATACATTAAGAAATTTAGAATAAAATGAAAGTTCAAGTTTCGAAAGTACTTGTGTATATAATTTACCATAATCAAGAGGCTGTTATGAAGAAATTCTGCATTCTTATCCTTAAATTTATTTTACTTATTAAACTTTTTTTAGAGAAATGAAGCAAAAGTTCAGTCAGGAAGACTATCTTTTCGTGCATGCCCTCTAAGTCACAATCAATTTCCCGCTATCCTTATGCCCCACTACTCATCATCCTTCTCATCCAATCACAATCTGCCACCCTCTCTCTCTTAACCAATCAGTCATTAGCTGTCTAATTTAAAAGTGTTCTCCCTCTCTCTGCTGTCATTCAGCTATTATTCAGCCGTGAAGATCGTTCGTGTTGCTGTCTTACCTGTATGGCGTTTGCTCTGCTACTCTTTTCCTGCCTCCTCGCTGCCACCTAAGAATGTCAGATTACGACTCCGATCCTCTGTTAGAGGATTTAAATCCAAGTGGTGAGCTTTTCCTGGAGGCAGCTCAGACTCCCATCGTGCAGTGCAGGAGCGTTTGCATAGCTCAATCGGAGTATGAGTCATTATTGTCTCAGTTGAGGGCCCATGGTGTTTCTTCAGCCCCCGGGCTCCAGTTGTCGCAACTTCAGGAGCTAGCAAGCCTTGTTGCTGTCAGCGATTCTCCCGCCGCTTCTCCAGTCTCCGCAGAGGAAGCCGCAGTGCCTGCTGAGTCCCAGCGCGGCCGTAAACAGACCAGGACACTCGGCGCAGCTGGCTCAAAAAGGAGAGCGCCTTCATCATCGAGGCCTTCAACATCTTCCACCCGAGCTGTTCCTGCATCCGCTGCTGCTGCTCCTCCTGCCGCCACCACCGCCGCTGCACTGCTGCCGCTGCCGCTGCCGCTGCCATTGCTGCTCTCCCTGCTGCTCCTCCTGCTGCCGTCGCCGCTCCCGCCACCGCTGCCGCCGCCGCTGCCGCTGCCGCCGCCGCTGCCGCTGCCGCCGCCGCTACCGCTGCTGCTCTCCCTGCTGCTCTCCCTGCTGCTCCTCCTGCCACCGCCGCTGCCGCTGCTGCTGCTCTCCCTGCCGCTCCTCCTGCCACCGCTGCTGTCCCTGCTGCTCCTCCTGCCGCCGCCACCGCCGCCACTGCTTTTGCTGCTCCATCCACGCTGCCTCATGACATCCTGCTATCAAGCATGCAGTCGCTGGTGAGATCAGTCCAAGCTATCGACTCTCGTCTCCAGTCACTCAAAAATGCCTCAGCCGCGCTGCCTCACTCCAGCCTCTTTCCTCTACCTGCCGTAAGCACCTCAGCGGCGCCTCATTCCCACTCACTGGCATCCGCTGTCCCTGCGCCCCTGCTAGGTAGGCCATACATTGCTTCAGCAGCTAATATTTCTCCCCGCTTAAGGCAAAAAATCCTGCAAGGCAAACATGTCAACTTGGTCAGTCTCATTCTCCCTTCCCCCGAATGTGATAAGAAAGTTTCTTCATCCGAGAACATTACAGCCATTATTAAATCTGCCGACCCCCGCTTAGCAAGAGATCTTTCGATTGGCGAATTTCTCGTAGCTTTCGGGATCTACAGAGACGTAATCTGTTCTGTTTATCCTGACCGGAGTGTCAAGTTAGATGCCTATCTAGCACTGATCAGGGATCTTAATCTCAGATATGGCAAAAATATTTTCTATCACAAGGCATTTTCCAACAAGGCAGCCCTCTATATTTCTCTGTCAAACATTCGCCTAAACTGGTCAGTTCTGGACTCAGAGATTCTCATCATGCTCATCGGGGGTTCTCAAGCAGTTTCTTGCCACACGTGTGGCAATGTAGGACACTCTGACGCGCTGTGCCCCCAGTTACTTTTTTTGCCACCAGCACCTCAAGCAGAGAGGCTAGCGACTCTTAACCTTCCTCCACCTCGCTCCATGACTGACAGCCACAGTAGAAAGGTGGAGTTGTTCAATAACACACCTATATGCAATAATTTTAACGAAAATGTCTGTACTTACCCAAGCTGCATCTTTCTCCACATTTGCAACGCGTGCAAGGATGGGCACCCTGGATCAGTGTGCCCCTGCCGTCTGATCCCTGCCCGTCTGGCTCGCTCTCGTCAGATGAGCCGGCGCGGCTCAAAAACCTCCTAAAAGTGCACCCATCCACTCCAATAAACATTCAAGCTTTGGCTTCAGAACTGTCAGCTCATCCAGACTCTGTATTCACAAATCATCTGCTCACTGGACTTTCTCAGGGTTTTCGAGTGGGGGTCATTTCATCTCCGGACTCAAGTTATGTGTCAAAAAATCTCCAGTCGGCTATCAAAGATCCAGAGTCTGTTTCCCAGCTACTAGGGAAAGAGCTTAATAAAGGTTACCTAATTGGCCCCTTCGACTCCCCTCCTTTTTCAGTGTTTCGCACTAGTCCCTTAGGCATTGCCACTAGAAAATACTCAGGGAAGAAAAGATTAGTATTTGATTTGTCAGCTCCTCGATCAGGTCCTGTTACAAGCGTCAATAGTCTCATTCGTCCCGTTCCGTTCTCACTTCATTACGCTACCGTGGATAATGCAATAAAGCTGATCAAACTAGCCGGTCAGGACACTTGGTTATCAAAAGCAGACATAACCGATGCCTTCAAAATTGTAGTGGGATTCTAAGTTTTATTTTGCCGTCAGACTCACTTTTGGCTGTAGGAGTAGTCCCTGTATCTTTAACATGGTGTCTGAGGCCCTCTGCTGGATCCTGCTTAACAACACTAGACTTCCAGCAGTGCTCCATCTCCTCAATGATTTTCTGCTCATTGATTCCCCAAGTGACAGCTCCGGTTCCTCTCTGTCAAAATTAAAACACCTGTTCAGCCAGCTCAGCGTGCCTCTCTCTGATGAAAAAACGATCGACCCTGGGACATCTTTAGAGTTTTTAGGCATCACTAGTGACACTGTTGATATGAAAGCTTCTCTCCCAGATGAGAAACTGCAAAGGATCCGTGAAATCAGCCAGTCGTTCACATCAGCCAAACACATTTCAAAGCAACAGTTACTGTCGCTTCTGGGTCACCTTAACTTCGTCATGCGTGTAATTCCTCAAGGTCGCTCGTTTATTTCCAGGCTGCTCGATGGCCTCCACCGTTTCAAACCTGCACGACCAAATAGTCATAGATGAAGGCTGCCGCTCTGATCTTCATTTCTGGTCGCTGTTGTTAGATCAGTGGAATGGCATTTCCTTCTTCTACGACGACATCGTGCACTCCTCTGACTCCATTCAATTCTTCATGGATGCGGCTCCATCCGTGGGTTTGGGGGGGTTCTTTCAAGGCCAGTGGTTCGCCAGCCACTGGCCTCCTGCGTTCTCAGAGCTAGATTTTTCTTCCACCCTCTATGAGATCTATCCCATTGCAGTCACCTGCCACGTCTGGGGACACCACTGGCAACGCAAAAGAATCGCTGTGCTCTGCGATAATAAAGCCGTTGTTGACATCATTAATAAAGGTCGCTCCTCCTGCAAAGCAATAATGCCATTTATGAGGCGCATCACATGGTTCGCAGTCAAGCATAACTTCATCATCACCACCCGTCACGTGCCCGGTCATTTTATCGTTATCGCTGACTCTTTGTCCCATTTCAAATTTCAGGTCTTCTGGAGTCATTGTCCGGATGCCAGCAATCATCCCACACCTGTCCCTCCTCTCAACGAGCTAACCCTGTATTAGAAAATGCACAGCTGCATAATTATTTAGAGGTCATACATGAGGAAAGGGTTAGCCGCTTCCACTTTAAAATCTTATGATTTTGCTTGGGTTACTTTTGCTACTTTTTGTGCCTCTCTCAATATCGCTCTGAAACCTGTCCTTATTAAAACCATCTGTGCTTTCATCACTTATTGTACAGACATCCGTCATTTTAAGCCTCAGTACATCCACGGCTTGCTTCCAGGGATTCAATTTAATGTCAGATGTTTTGATCCCTCTTTCCCCAGTCTTTTTGATAACCCATCAATTAAATTACTAATCAAAGGGATTTCAAAATGCTTCCCTCCAGTGCATGATAACAGACGCCCCATCACTCTTTCCATATTGCACGACATGATATCCGTTCTTCGTAAGGGTTTGTTTTCCCCATATATTGATACTCTTCTCATCAATGTGTTTTTATTAGCCTTTATGGGTTTTTGAGAATCAGCGAATTTACTTCGTCCTCTAATTTATTCGATTCTGCTAAAGACATCTCTTTTTCCGATCTGACTTTCCACCCTAGCCATTATAGTTTATTCCTTAAACACTCTAAGGCAAAGGGAGCTTGCTCCATTGTCATTGCTCGCACCGATTCCCCCTTTTGCCCCTATAAAGCTATGATTAGATATCTACGCCTGAGATCCTCTTTTAACTCATCGCCTCTCTTTCTAACCCCAGGCAACAATCCCATGTCAAAAATCTGGTTTGTTCAGCATTTTAAAAAGGGTCTCCTTCAGTGCAATCTCTCGCCCCAACAATATTCAGGCCACTCATTTAGGATAGGTGCTGCCACTTAAGCCGCCTTGCAAGGCGTCTTGTCAGCTTCTCTTCAGCAACTGGGACGCTGGTCTTCTTCTGCTTACTCCTCCTACATTCGTCCAGACTCCGCCTCCATACTGGCGGCTCAAAGATCTCTGAAACCTTGATCCTGGTAAGTCATGCATATCTCTGGTGGTGGTTTTTCAAGCTTCGTGGCTTCACAGTTTCTATATTCATTAGCCGTTTCCCCTGCATTATATCAGCCATTTTTCCCGACATCATGATTAAGCATTTTCCCTGCATCATTTGGCCATTTCCCCACATCATTATTAGCCATTTCCCTTGCATTATATGGCTATTTCCCCAGCATAATTATTAGCCATTTCCCTGCATCATATGGCTATTTCCCCAGCATAATTATTAGCCATTTCCCTGCATCATATGGCTATTTCCCCAGGATAATTATTAGCCATTTCCCTGCATCATATGGCTATTTCCCCAGGATAATTATTAGCCATGTCCCTGCATCATATGGCTATTCCCCCACATAATTATTAGCCATTTTCTCTGCATTATATGGCTATTTCCCTAGCATAATTATTAGCCATTTCCCCTGCATTTATGGCTATGTCCTACAGCATCACTGTTGTCCTTTTCCCCGCATTCATGGGCATTTCTCTGCTTCACCATTCTGCTATCTTCACCTGCATTTCGTGCTATTTCCTTTGCATTTTTGTTTGTATTTCTCTGCATCTCCATAACCAAGTTCGTTGCACAGTATGGCTATTTCTCTAAAATCACATCGCACTCTGACCCCATCAGCAGTGCCATTCTATCATCATCATAATGGGCTCTATTCATAAGTTCGCATTTTTATTTTTATTCTCATTTATTATGCTATGAATGAAGTCTTTATAATTGCTGTTTTTGCTCTTTTCTCTGCCGATTTAGTGCCGCTTAATCAGGTATGGTATACCTTTATTTTGGGGGGAAGTCTTTTTTACATGGGAAGCATCTAATCCATCCAGCTGCTTCCTAAGATGATTTACTTCCCGTGGGGTCCAAGCGCCAAAGACTATTTTCTATGCACAATAAATTTGATCTCATTTCATACCTGTTGAAATGAAGCTTAGCGAAAGTTCAGTCAGGAAGACTATCTTTTTGCGCATGCCCTCTAAGTCACAATCAATTTCCCACTATCCTTATGCCCCAGTACTCATCATCCTTCTCATCCAATCACAATCTGCCATCCTCTCTCTCTTAACCAATCAGTCATTAGCTGTCTAATTTAAAAGTGTTCTCCCTCTCTCTGCTGTCATTCAACTATCATTCAGCTGTGAAGATTGTTCAGCCCACCTCCACCCCTGCACCACCTCAATCAGGATTCTGGCCATCCTGAATGAACTATCTGGAACAAGCAGGTAGCCCTGTGAGAGTCAGTCATGAAAGTTTGTCTGTTCAAATATGAATCTTTTTATGGTTTGAGGTTCCAGACTAATTCATAGTTTAATGGAAGCGACACAGGAGGTCATGTCATGTCATGTCACCATAAAGTAAATGAAATATATTTATAAACAACCATTATACATTACATTAGTCAGAACTGTGGATGAGATCGAAGCAGCAGGACAGTTTGTTGTTGGCTGACTTACAGATATGACAACTCTTAAAACAGACTGCTCCTGCACTTAGAAATTGCTACTGCTGCTTCTGTGTGATCTGAGAATTATGCTGACATGCCTGGTTGTAATTTTGACCTTTTGCTTATTCAGTATAGGTAATTTTTCCTTAACTGCTTTTGACACTATTAACATGCAGATCCCACCAACAGAATTTTGTCCAAACAAAATCATCTCATTACGCATTTGTCTCCACCATTAATGCAGTTCTGCTGGGGAAAAAAGTCACCCACCCGCAAAGCAGGGGGTGAGCCTAAAGATGACACTATCAGTAATTCCCACATGCTCTTTCCTCAGTTCTGGATTAAATAGTTTTCAGCTTGCTAGGGATAATTATAATGTGTTATCTGCTTTTTGCTTCTCTGAGCTTGTCTGCCTAGAGTATCACTTTGTTCTTTGTGAGGCTTCTGTCAGCAACCATAATTCTAATCCCACAGAGACCCAGAACATGTCTAATGTGGTACTCAGATAGTTTCTTGTCACTGCAGGAAACTTAAAGAATCGTATAACTTGTTTGTATATTACTTATTACTCGTCACTCTTTTCAAAAGTAATGCTATTACTTTGTAATAGTATTACTTTTTGTGACAGGTCGTCTCCCTCCCTGCCACTATATGGCACTGTGCCAGCTTGCTGCCCATACAGATTGTGGGGCAGTACCATGTGCCCTTATACAGTGGTGGAAAAAAGTTTTCAGACAAACATTTTACACTATCTCAAATATTATCATGAAATATTTGTGGAAAAATCTTTTTTGTGTTTCAAAAGGTGTGGCTGCATTAGACAGACACAAACAAATACAAATGATTTTTTTTTTGTTTTGTTTATTGTTTACAAGAAAAACTAACAAAACTAAATTCTTGACAGTTTCAATATGTCAGTTCTCAACATCGTCGGTATCAAAGTCAACAAATAACAGAGAATGTGTTCAAAACCGAACAAAAAATAAATAAACCATCACATCATCAAATTAATATTTAGTAGTCCTGCCATTAGCATGCAGTAGAGCTCTAATCCTGGCTGGCATGTTCCCCACAAGCCTTTCACACTGTTGAGGGGTAATCTTGTCCCATTCTTCTTGAATTACTGCTTTTAATTCTTCTAAATTCTTTGGTTTACGCTTTGAAACAGACCTTTTGATAATCCACCATAGATTTTCAATGGGGCTCATGTCCGGGGATTGAGCTGGCCACTCTAAGACCTGGATACTGTGCTCCTGCAGCCAAGTTCTACTGGCCCTGGATGTGTGGCAAGGGGCATTATCTGGTTGAAACATCCAGTTTTGACCTTGACGGAACAGTGCACGTGCAGAAAGGAGCATGTGGGTTTCGAGAATGGCACAATACTTGGCAGAGTTCAATGTGCCATCACAGACAGTGAGATTACCAACACCAGCAGCACTCATGCATCCCCAAACCATGATACTGCCTCCACCATGCTTGACAGTGGGTACTGTACATGCTGGAGATAATGCTTCGCCTGGCCTTCTGCGTACCCTCACATTAGCAGGAGATAAAGCTGGAAATCACAGAATCTTCTTCCAATTCCTGGCTGTCCAGTTCTTGTGTGCTTGGGCCCAACGATGCCAGGCTAACCTCTGTCTCTCATTGATCAGGGGCTTCTTGACAGCCTTGTAGGACCTTAAGCCATGATCTAAAAGTCGGCCACGTACAGTGCGGGTGGAACACTGGACACCAGCTTGGTTTGACCACTGCTGCTGAAGCTCCTGTGATGTCATTCGGTGGTTTTCCCTGCACATGCGGATCAGGATGCGGCCATTTCTTGCTGAAGAAACCCTTGGACGCCCAGATCTTGGCTTGTCTTCCAAGCTGTTGGTTTGTCTGTATTTCTGCAGAGTGTATCCAACTGCTGAGGGACTGCATCTGCATTTCCTGGCTATCTGGCGGCAGCTGTTCCCCTTTCCTGGCTGAGAATCTGTATCTTCAACTTTCAGATATGCTGGCTTTATATAGACACGATGCACAGCAACAAAAATTGTGTCTTTTAATGAAAAGCACAACCTTCATTAGTGGATCACTGGTACCAAAATGACCCAATGCTCAAAATTTCTTACATATTTTTATGGAACCAATCAATTTTACGTTTTTAATGGCTTTTTTAGGATTTGTTTAGTAATTTGGCTGTGACTATACTAAAAGAAATTGCACTTGAAGACCTAAGAGTGATTCTTAATGCAATATTTCACAAATGCATGGGGTGTCCGAAAACTTTCTTCCACCACTGTATTTATAAGAGGGAGGGTGGGAGGGTGATTTTTTTATTATGTAGATTTATACATACATACATATATGTATATATATATATATATATACATATATATATATATATATATATGTATATATGATTGATTTTATATATATATATATAAAAAATCACCCTCTCACCCTCCCTCTTAGGGTGGTATCTGTGTCATCCTCAAGCTACCAGAGTCCTGGGAGTTTGAGGGTTGTGCGCAGTAGCTTAGCTGTTCCTAGTGCTGCACACTTCTGGACTGAGGCTTCAGATGTTTTTCCTGGAATCTGCGGGAGCCACTCTCCCAGTTTGGGGGTCACTGCCCCGAGTCACCACGGGGACCACGTCAACTTTGACCTTCCACATCTGTTCCAGTTGTTCTTTCAACCCTTGATACTTCTCCACCTTTTTGTGTTCCTTCCTTCTGATGTTGCTGTTGGCTGGTATCACCACATCTACCACCACTGCCCTCTTCTGGTGTTTGTCAACCACCACTATGTCCGGTTAGTCGGCAGATGTTTGTCAGTCTGGAAGCTGAAGTCCCACAGGATCTTTGCCCTGTTGTTCTCAACCACCTTTGGTGGTGTGTCCCATTGGGATTTAGGTACTTTGAGCCCATACTAGGTACAGGTGTTCCTGTACACTATCCCAGCCACTTGGTACTGCCTCTCCATGTACGCTGATCCCGCCTGCATCTTACACCCTGCCATTATGTGCTGGACCATCTCAGGGGCATCTGCACAGCCTGCACCTTGGGTCGGATCTGCTGTGGTAGATCCTGGCCTCTATGGCCCTCGTGCTTAGGGCCTGCTCTTGTGCTGCGATGATTAGTGCCTCTGTGCTATCTGTCAGTCCAGCACTCTCCAGCCACTGGTAGGTCTTCTTGATTCTTGATTGATTTGGATGTTTCATCCTGGATAGTGGTTCTGATGCTTACTAGTCATCGGCCTCCTTCTTTCCACTTAGTGTATAGTCTCGGGGTGCTGGACTTGGGCGGAACCCTCCATGCATGGTAAGGAGCTTTCTTGTCTCGATATCTGTGGCTTCTATCTCCTCCTTTGGCCAGCTTATGATCCCAGCTGTGTATCTGATGACTAGCAAGTGTGTACATGTTGATGGCTCAGACCTTGTTCTGACCATTCAGCTGACTTCTCAGGAGTTGCCTTACTCTCTGGAGGTATTTAGTTGTGGTTGACTGCCTCGCGGCTTCCTCATGATTTCCATTAGCTTGTGGGATCCCATGGTACTTGTAGCTGTCCTGGATATCTCCTATATTGCCCTCTGGTTGGTCAGCTCCCTCAGTTCTGATCATCTTGCCTCTCTTTGATACCATCCGGCCACACTTGTCTAATCCCAATGACATCCCTATGTCCTTGCTGTAGATCCTAATGGTGTGGATCAGTGAGTTGATTTCTCACTCGTTCTTGGCGTACAGCTTGATGTCGTCCATGTAGAGAAGGTGGCTTATTGTTACTCCACTTCGGAATTGTAGCCAGTCTTCTTGATGATCTGACTGGGGGGATTCAGGCCTATGCAGAACAGCAGTGGTCACAGTGCATCCCCTTGGTATATGCTACATTTGATGTTGACTTGGGCAGTTGGCTTTGAGTTGGCCTCTAGGGTTGTCCTCCACATTCCCATTGAGTTCTTTATGAAGGCTGTTAGTGTCCTGTTGATCTTGTATAGTTCCAGACATTCCAGTATCCACGTGTGTGGCATTGAGTCGTAGGCTTTCTTGTAGTCAATCCAGGTGGTGCACAGATTAGTCTTCCTGCTCTTGCAGTCTCGGGCGATTGCTCTGTCGACCAGTAGCTGGTGTTTTGCTCCTCTGGTGTTACTGCCAATTCCTTTTGGCGCCTCGCTCGTGTATTGGCTCATATGCCTAGTTATCTTAGCCGCTATCATGCCTGACAGGAGCTTCCATGTTGTGGAGAGACAGGTTATCGGTCTGTAGTTGGATGGGATGGTTCCCTTCTGGGGGTCTTTCATGATCAGGACTGTCCTGCCCTCTGTCAGCCATTGTGGCTGGGTCCCATCCCTTAGCAGCTGGTTCATCTGTGCTGCCAGGCATTCATGGAGTGAAGTTAGCTTCTTCAGCCAGTATGTATGGATCATATTAGGGCCCGCTGTCCAGCTCTTCATCTTTGACACTCTTTCCTGGATGTCTGCCATTGAGATGGTTACTGGTTCTTGTTCAGGGAGGTTGCTGTGGCCAACTCCTAGGTCCACTAGCCATTGGGCATCGGTGTTGTGTGATGCTTCTTTTCCTCTTCTTTCCTATATGCCCTCCCAGTATGTTTCCATCTCAGCTCTTGGTGGGTCTGACCTGCTGTTATTTCCCTGCCACTGAGAGAACACCCTAGCTATGACACACACACACACACACACACACACACACACACACACACACACACACACATATATATATATATACAGTACAGGCCAAAAGTTTGGACACACCTTCTCATTCAATGCGTTTTCTTTATTTTCATGACTATTTACATTGTAGATTCTCACTGAAGGCATCAAAACTATGAATGAACACATGTGGAGTTATGTACTTAACAAAAAAAGGTGAAATAACTGAAAACACGTTTTATATTCTAGTTTCTTCAAAATAGCCACCCTTTGCTCTGATTACTGCTTTGCACACTCTTGGCATTCTCTCGATGAGCTTCAAGAGGTAGTCACCTGAAATGGTTTTCACTTCACAGGTGTGCCTTATCAGGGTTAATTAGTGGAATTTCTTGCTTTATCAATGGGGTTGGGACCATCAGTTGTGTTGTGCAGAAGTCAGGTTAATACACAGCCGGCAGCCCTATTGGACAACTGTTAAAATTCATACTATGGCAAGAACCAATCAGCTAACTAAAGAAAAACAAGTGGCCATCATTACTTTAAGAAATGAAGGTCAGTCAGTCCGGAAAATTGCAAAAACTTTAAATGTGTCCCCAAGTGTAGTCGCAAAAACCATCAAGCGCTACAACAAAACTGGCACACATGAGGACCGACCCAGGAAAGGAAGACCAAGAGTCACCTCTGCTTCTGAGGATAAGTTCATCCGAGTCACCAGCCTCAGAAATCGCAAGTTAACAGCAGCTCAGATCAGAGACCAGATGAATGCCACACAGAGTTCTAGCAGCAGACCCATCTCTAGAACAACTGTTAAGAGGAGACTGCGCGAATCAGGCCTTAATGGTCAAATAGCTGCTAGGAAACCACTGCTAAGGAGAGGCAACAAGCAGAAGAGATTTGTTTGGGCCAAGAAACACAAGGAATGGACATTAGACCAGTGGAAATCTGTGCTTTGGTCTGATGAGTCCAAATTTGAGATCTTTGGTTCCAACCGCCGTGTCTTTGTGAGACGCAGAAAAGGTGAACGGATGGATTTCACATGCCTGGCTCCCACTGTGAAGCATGGAGGAGGAGGTGTGATGGTGTGGGGGTGTTTTGCAGGTGACACTGATGGGGATTTATTCAAAATTGAAGGCACACTGAACCATCATGGCTACCACAGCATCCTGCAGCAACATACCATCCCATCCGGTTTGCGTTTAGTTGGACGATCATTTATTTTTCAACAGGACAATGACCCCAAACACACCTCCAGGCTGTGTAAGGGCTATTTGACCAAGAAGGAGAGTGATGGAGTGCTGCGGCAAATGACCTGGCCTCCACAGTCACCGGACCTGAACCCAATCAAGATGGTTTGGGGTGAGCTGGACCGCAGAGTGAAGGCAAAGGGGCCAACAAGTGCTAAACACCTCTGGGAACTCCTTCAAGACTGTTGGAAAACCATTTCAGGTGACTACCTCTTGAAGCTCATCGAGAGAATGCCAAGAGTGTGCAAAGCAGTAATCAGAGCAAAGGGTGGCAATTTTGAAGAAACTAGAATATAAAACATGTTTTCAGTTATTTCACCTGTTTTTGTTAAGTACATAACTCCATATGTGTTCATTCATAGTTTTGATGTCTTCAGTGAGAATCTACAATGTAAATAGTCATGAAAATAAAGAAAACGCATTGAATGAGAAGGTGTGTCCAAACTTTTGGCCTGCACTGTATATATATATATATATACATATATATATATATATGTATATATATGTGTGTATGTATAAAAGGAAATTTGTGTTTGGTAGATTATTTCTTTGTTGTAACAATGCTTCTTGGCAATAAATCTTATACTGTTGGAAAGCCTGTTTATTTCCCTTTTAAATGGTGCCACCTTTGTAAGGAACATGCACTTGTGGGATGAGCAGCAGAGCTGAGTATGTGGGATGCGCCAATGAAAAATTTGCCAGATCTTCTTTGCCAATGATAAACAGCTTTTTTTTTGCTGTTGACTCTTGTTTGGTATTGTTTGGTGGATTGGATGATTGAAGTATGAAGAAACAAGACACATTGGCAATTTAACAATTTGTTCATTTATCAAACAGGAGCCTCAGTAGTGTGTGGAAGAACCATACACAGCCACAACGGCCTGGCACCTCCTCCTCATGCTGGTCACCAGCCTGGTCACACACTGCTGTGGGATGGCATCTCATTCCTCAACCACCATTTGTTGCAAGTCAGCCAATGTGGTTGTGTTGGTCACTCTGGCACAAACAGCATGCCCAAGCTGATCCCACAAGTGTTCAATGGGGTTGAGGTCAGGACTGCTGGCAGGCCATTCCATCCTCTCCACTCCCAAATTCTGGAGGCAGTCTCCGATAAACCCTGCTCTGTGGGGGCAAGTGTTGCCATCTTGGAAGATAGAGTTTGGTCCCAGACTGTGGAGATATGAGATTGCCACTGGTTGCAGAATTTTATCTCAATATCTCTCTGCATTGAGATTGCCTCCAATGATGACAAACTCTATCTGTGTAGCAATCAGCAAAGCGTTCTCTTTGACCCTACAATCCAACTGCTGTAGGCAGAATCTGGACTCATCGCTGAACATAACGTTCCTCTACCTGTTTAGGTTCAGGTGCACATGTTGCCGACACCAGCGCAAACGGGCCTGACGGTGAAGGGCAGTCATGGCACTCCTCCTGGCAGCGCTATGCAACCAGAGATTGGCTGCGTGCAGTCTGTTCTGGATTGTCTGGGCAGAGAGCTGTTGGCCATATGGTCCTGCAAACCTTGACTGCAAATCTGTAGAAGACTCTACAGTTCCTAAGTGCTGGCAGGATGAGGAAATGGTCTTCTTGGGATGCCGTCTTCTTGGAATGCCCACTTTGCTCATCCCCTGTCTCTGTCATTCCCTGTTATATGGAACTTGGCCTTCAGTTTGCAGATGGTACTAGGGCTCACTCCAAATAATGCCGCAACTTGGTCTTGCGGAACACCAGCTTGAAGTTGCCCTACCGCACGGGCCCTATCCAGATCAGTCAAACGTGGCATGCCGATTCTTGGAGCAGACACCAACTGACCACTGTAGCAGGGCTCATGCTCACAGGTGCTGACAATCAGGTGCTAATCAGGCACCTGACTGTCAGCACCTGAGGGTACCAGAAGCTCAAAACAAGAGTCAATAGCAACAGCAAAAAAAAAAAAAAGCTGTTTGGCATTGGCAGAGAAGATTTGGCAAATTTTTCATGGGCGCATCCCACATACTCAGCTCTGCTGCTCATCCCACAAGCGCATGTTCCTTACAAATGTGGCACCATTTAAAAGGGAAAGAAACAGGCTTTCCAACAGCATAAGATTTATTGCCAAGAAGCATTGTTACAACAAAGAAATAATCTACCAAACACAAATTTCCTTAATTTTTGTGCTTAGTTTATATGAGGACCATCACGAACAAGAAGAACAAGCTGATTCACAGTGCAGCAAAAGTAATCCTGGAGATGCTTGGATACAAGATGGATGTGGTTCATAAGAACCAATACCCTCCATGGAAGAGATGGCTGGAGCAGGGGCGTGTTCAGGGAGTGGCCTCGGGTGGCACGGGCCACCCCTGAAATCTGATTGGCCACCCCAATATCCTGCCCATTCAGTGGTGGGCCACCACAACGCTGAATGTAAACCGCACTTTTTAAGTTGCAGTTCCACCTTAAAACTGAGAGGCAGTAATGCGCTAAAGTAGTAACTAACCTTCAAAAAAAGAAAAACGAGACAGGAAGAAGAAGTTGTGATTGACAGGAGCGACCAGTGAGGCAACATATATCTCTGGAGCATCCCATCTCAGAGTTTACAGCGTCACCTCTCTTTAATGAAAGATGTGAGTATCCTACATTTTTTGGTAACCACACTTACTGTGCCTGTGGTTAAAAGCTGTAACGGCAATGAGCTAAAAAGATCCCCCAGTCTTTTTTTTTTTTTTTAATTTTATTGTAATTGGCACAAGTCTGTTATCATCTCATCTCAGAAGCAAACACCGTTTGGACTCTCAACGATGCTAAAGCTAACAGTTAGCTATGTAAATCTGTACTGCGTAACATTGTTATGTTAGATCTGAGTAACGTCAATTAGAATTCGTTTTCATTTTTGTATGCATAATTATCTATTGTAAAATATATAGCATGACATGCATTATGGGACTGTTACAGTATGAAAAGAAACCAGAAGAATATATAGGATTTCTTCAAAAGAAAGAAATCAAAAATAGTAGAGCCAGAGCAGGGCCAGAGCAGTCAGTCAGAGGATGAGAGCCAACTTGTCATTAAAGATGTACAGCAGGAGCCTTCAGCTTCAGCTGTACAAATAAGTATGTAAAATCCTGACAGTTCCAAATTTTTCTCATGTATGAACTTATTATTTAATTCATGAACTCATTTGCCCTAATACCAATGATATTGTGGTAATTTAGAAACTTGTCTATTATATGTGTTACGGAGCAATAGTCTTAAATTCATTTAGGTTATCTGAATTGGCTAAGTAAACTAAGTGGTATGTTACTTAGGAAAAGGCTGATTTTATTACCATTCTAATCACAGTTTATGTATTATTATAGAGTCACATGTGGATGATGAAAATGAAAGACCCTCAGCATCAGATACACATCATAATATGTATGCATTTACGTTCTTTAAAACATTATGTGCATTGATTTGGACTGGGATATTTCACTTACACTACAGTGGCTTATCCTGTCAAGCGTATAGCCCAATTTTTAACAATACTGGTGTATGGTAATGGTAAATGGTAAATTAATGCTATGCTGACACCTGTGTGTGTGTGTATGTGTGTGTGTGGGTGTGTGGGTGTGTGTTTGCTTTTGCGTGTTCATACGTGAGTGCATATGTGTGTGCAGGTGCTCCTGCTCACACTTCATGCCACCCCTGCAAAAGTCAGTGCCCCACTGGGGCCACCCCTATCAAAAATGTCTGGACATGCCCCTGGGCTGGAGGCCAAGATAAAGGCAACATGGAGAGAAGTTAGCCAACTAGCAGAGCTACTCAGAGGTAACATGGTGAATAAAGGGGTAACAAAGAAATACAACAAGCTCTCCATTCCTGAGGCACTTGAAACTTCCAAACAAAGACTAACAGCTCTGGCCACCTAGCTGAAGAGATACGCCAAAGAAGTAGAAGCCACAAGAATAAACAGGATGTTCTCCACTGAACCAGCTAAGGTGTTCTCTCAGTGGCAGGGAAATAACAGCAGGGACCCAGGGAGCTGAGATGGAAACATACTGGAAGGGTATATGGGAAAGAGAAGCATCACACAACACCGATGCCCAATGGCTAGTGGACCTAAGAGCTGGCCACAGCAATCTCCCTGAACAAGAACCATTAACCATCTCAATGGCAGACATCCAGGAAAGAGTGTCAAAGATGAAGAGCTGGACAGCACCAGGCCCTGATATGACTCATACATACTGGCTGAAGAAGCTAACTGCACTCCATGAATGCCTGGCAGCACAGATGAACCAGCTGCTAAGGGATGAGACCCACCCAGAATGGTTGACCCTGGACAGTCCTGATCATGAAAGACTCCCAGAAGGAAACCATCCCATCCTAATACAGACTGACCTGTCTCTCCACAACATGGAAGCTCCTGTCAGGCATCAGGGCGGCTAAGATAACTACACTGTAAACAATTGTTGTAAATCAGCGGCTCAATTTCAACAGTATTTCCCTGTTATTTTTAAATACAAGTCTTTAATGTTCATTTTAAAAGAGATCTGTTAATAAACACTCCACTGTTTTGTTTTGTTTTTTAACAAAACTATTGTGTATTCATAAAATACAGCACTGTACTGTTAATCAACTATCCAAACTATGCCAAATAACAGCATCATTTAGATGTTTTTTGCTTTTTGGGAAGAGCAGTTAAACTGCAATGCACGTGAAACTGGATTGGTTTCTACTTTCAATCCATTCCCATCTTGCCCGTTATTTGCAGGGCGCTGTCCTGCACCGTCACATCACTGTGGCAGAGGGTGATGGGACGAGTTATCTGTGCGCATCTCAGGCAGGTAGCGGTTGTCATTGACGCCAAAAATTGCCAAAATTAAATACATAAATACACTATTAAATAATTACTTAAATGTGTCATTAATTAATTAAAATTGGAATTAAATACATAAATGTGTTATTAAATGTGTCATTAATTCATTAAAATACCAATTCATTTTATGTAAAAAACATATACAATTATTTCACTATTTAATTAATTATTTCATGGTCCTGTGTTGCAGTGCATTATGAATTTATTTTATCTCTCAGACTCACCCATCAAAGTCAGTGGGCAGATCCTAACACCTGATTGGTTACCCTGCACATCAAGTCAAGGCAGATCGATTCCAAATAATGGATTGATGCAGAGCTAGTGAACATATTCCAATACACTGGGTGGCGCTATTCACCTCTACATTGGTTTGGATACTCTATTAAAAAAAACTTTATTTGCAACCGCTAAAAATCAAGGGGAAGACTCGGTCCTGCTAGCCCCAATATTTATACAGTGTGTGAGGTGCAGGACAAAATGTCAAAAACTTGCCTGGAGCTGCTGAGAGAAGCAGCGAATTTGATTGAGGAAGCCCTGAGCAGAACTCCTCCGGCTCCGGCGGCTCAGTCACAACAGATACCTCCCGCTCTATCATGGACACCTCTCCAAGGTAAGCTAAGTAATTTAATGTTAGCCAGGTGTGCTACTAATCAATGACTTGGGGTACAGGTGTGGATTAAATTAGATAACAATTTGGAGTTGGATCAAAAATGTATTTCTATGCGGTAGGCTCATTATGCTTAGTGTGTAATACGTTCATTGTTAACGGCAGCATAAAACTAGTTCGCTAATAAGAAAAATAGTGTTAGCTGGCAGCAACATCCCAAGATAGAAGTTGAGACTGTTTTAGCTGACGGGTGACCATTGAACTGTGACGTTTTTCTGTGTTGCAGCCAAGGTAGCAAGGCTCTTTGCGTCATATAATGGTGGAGCCAGAAGGAATATGACGAGACGACCAGCACAAGTCCAAGTTAGTCGAAGAAGCTACACACACACTGTCTATTGTTTGCCTGACCACAAGGCAGATAAAGTTCCAAGCGTACTGCTTAAAGCGGACCTTCTTACTTCAGGACTTGTAGAGCAAAAAGTGACATTTTCAGGTCAGTATGAAACTAGGAATTTACCAAAACCAAAAAAAAGTTTGTAATTATTTGCAGTTCTACTAGGAATTTCTTTTTATAGTCATAAGTATTTCCATATGTTCATATTTGACTCAAACTTAATTGATTTTCATAGTGTGAATAATAGTTATCACAGGCTTATTGGCTTAGTTTTAGGTAAGTCAATATGAGTTACTGTATGTCTATTTTTTTTATTTTTATTTTTTTTTACAGGGAATGACAACAATACCATGGTTATAACAAATAAACTAATGGAAGTTTTTCCGACGCTCCAAGAAGGGGGAGGCTTTAAATTTCTAAAAGCCTCCCCCTTTATTTATTTATTATTTCTCAATAAATAAATAAAGAGCGAAGATAACAAAGTGTGGGAACTGCAGCTCCCACACCAGAACCCTATTGTTTTTGTTCAGGTTTTTATTATTGTTATTCTCTATTTTTATTTTTCTGTTGGTAAAAGTGCTGCTGCTGGCTAAACCGTGCGAGGGTGGTGCAATTTGGAGGGTTGTTCCAGAACCCTGCACGTACCTCAGTCGCAAAAAATGACATATGTCCGCCAGCAGGGGGCGTTATAACCAAGGTTAACACGTTTTGGGCTTTAACTCCCACACCATATTTCGCACATTCAAAAACCTCATATCCACCAATTCGCTGAATACTGTTGAATCAGCTGGACTGGGCCATGCCCATTTCTGCCAGTAATTTTTTTCCACAAAATCGTGAAAACTGGAAAACATACTTTTTCGAACTTCTCCCTAGGGCTTTGTTCGATCAGCGTGAAACTTGGCACGTGCAGTCTTCAGCTGGACCTGATGTGAAGTTATCAAAAGAATTTTGTTCGGTTAAAATATGCTCAAATTATTAACAAATAGAATTTTATAGTGAGCTATAAAAACGCAAACTGTTGCACATCTCGGTCAAAATAAATGCTGGCAACACCAAATCCGAGATCCGTGATTGACATGTAACTGTGAGGGTGTGTGCCAAATTTGGCCAATGTTGGCCACTAGGGGGCGCTGCAAATATGAGACATTTATATCTTTTAAATGGCTGCACTGATTTTTACGAAATTTGGTGGGTATAATGCTGGGTTACTCCTGAGGCTATAACTTGAAGTTAATCACAACTGCTCAAAGTGGGCGTGGCTTATTACTAGATAAACAACAAACATTTATTTCAGCTGACGATGAGGGCTGTGAAATTCACAGGGTATATATAGAATAGCACACAGACCACCCATAGCAAAACTTGTGTGTCTACTCCACTAGGTGGTGCTGTAACAGATGAAAACACATTTTGGCCTGTAACTTCCACATTTTCAATCACATCTTCATAAACTTTATATCCATGTTGAGGGATGTTGAAGACGTGTACATAATTGGAATTATGATAACAGGCATTCTGCTGTTTGGAGTTAGCAGCTTCCTGATTTATCGCAAAGTTCGGAAGATGTTGGCAGCACTTTTGGCAATTGAGAAGCTGCCCATCATGACTCAGGGAATGTGTAGGGGTGTCAACACTCAGACTCAAGTGATAGGTGAGCTCAATCGCAAGCAGGATGCGATTCTTCATCAAAATCGCAGGCTGGATGCGATTTATGAACTCCTTCGCAAGATGGATGTCAACTTGGAGAAGATGCCAGCTCGCCTGGGCTGAAATTGGCCACCGAATTTGGACATATTTGAAGCAAAGCCACCAGGAGAGTCAGAGACTCAAGGCAGATGGAAATTGCAGTGTCTGCCTGACCCAAAACAATTGTTATCTTCAGTGGCTCCCCGAGATAACCAGCCTTCCCAAGGCCGGTTATCCCTCCACTCCCCTGGATGTGTTATGCAGACAAGACGCTCCGGCCCTTTCCCCCTCCCTACCACCTCCCTACTCCTGTGAACTTGTTTCTGGATCAGAACTCTCCGAGGTCGTCTCCACGGCAACGGCCGTGTCTTCGTCATCAGTTATCAGACGGCAGAGACAATGGTTGAGACTGAGTGGAGATGACGTACACGGGCTTACACACACGCACACACGACACATATAACACACACACACCCTCCACCTCAACGCCTTTGTGGCTCCCCATCCCCCCCCCCTCCCTTCGTCGCAGTATAGCACGGGAGGTGGTGGCAATGCGCCCAATGTGGTTGCGTGCCCCCCACCGTGTCTGTGCTGCCCCACTTCCCTTCCCGAACATCCTCCCCCCTCCCACATGTGCAAGTCTTCGAGTTCTGTTGTAATGTTCATTATGTTGCTTATGTGCTGAGGTGTTTCTTTCCTAATCCCACACTGTGCCCCCCCTACAGGAGCCTAGTTTGGGAGTTGCTATTTTTCCCCTCTTCTTCCCTCTTGTTCACCCTTCTTTTTCATCTAAGAAATGGAGTGCCATTCGTATGGCGACCCACAGTTCTCCCGCTCCTGTCCTCCCCCTGTTATGTATCACTGTCTTTTATGTTTCATGGACGGGCTGAAACTGAAACAAATTTCGTTGCTCTGTAACATGTGCAATGACAATAAAGATCATTCATTCATTCATTCATTCATTCATCCATGTGTTCCCTAAATAGAGTCGCATCTTCTGACATAGGCCACGCCCACTCCCACTGCATATTCCTCTTTGTAAGTCACTACACATCTAAAACCTACTTTTTCGAACTCCTCCTGGCGTTTAAGCTCCATCTGCACGAAACTTTGCACATACAATCTCCAGACTTGCCTGATCAAAAGTTATCAAAAGAATTTTGCTACTCCAAAGAATGCGATAGTTAAAAATAAACAATTTTTTTCTGCTAGCTTAAAAACACATGCCGTTGCATATTTTTGTCAAAGTAAAAGCTATCGACATCAAACTCAATTCACTTGTTTCAGACATCAACCAGAGGGTCTGTAACAAATTTGGCACAAATTGGCCGATAGGGGGCGCTATAAACAGAGAAACGTCAAGTGACATGAGAATTGATCAGATTCGCACGAAAGTTGGTGAGCGTGATGTGGAGTCACTCCTGAGGCCAGCCATAAAGCTTAGTGATGTTTGGTCAAAGCGGGCGTGACTTGTCACAACACACACGTTCAGCCTTTCGCACTTCCAGTGCTGCTCCCATTACAATTACGCTACTGCGAGTGAGACGGCGGCCTGTGTCCCGACGCTCGCCCCGAATCCGTCGTCCTTCAGGGCTGACTTCCGTGGGCTCCGCGAGACCCGTGTGCCGAGTTGCGCCGGGAGGCTTGGCCCCCTATCATAACTGCTTGCAGTTTTAGTTATTCTTCTTCTTCTTCAGAAATGTTTTTGCAAATTCCCATGAGATGGTACATCGTAGAGACATGAAATTTTCACCAATGACTGGAAGTTGTGTGCAAATGGTACTCATGATATTAAAATGCAAATTGGCCAGATGGTGGCGCTATAACCAAGGTCAAAGCGTTTTGGGTTATAACTCCCACACCATATGTCGAACATTCAAAAACATCATATCCACAGATTCCCTGAATAGTGCTGAATCACCTGGGCTGGGTCAGGCCCATTTCCACCTATAATTTTTTTTCGCAAAATCGCGAAAACTGGAAAACGTTTTTTTTTTCGATCTCCTCTTTGGGGTTCCAGCCAATCAGTGTGAAACTTGGCACGTGCAGTCTTCAGCTGAACATGATCTGGAGTTATCAAAAGAATTTTGTTCGGTCAAAAGATGCGCAAACGATTAATGAATAACTTTTTCTAAATGGCTATAAAAAGGCGAACTGTTGTATATCTCGGTCAAAATAAATGCTAACAACACCAAATCGGAGAACCATTGTTGGGATTTGACTGTGAGGGTATGAGCCAAATTTGGCTAATGTTGGTCAGTAGGGGGCGCTGCAGATATGGGAAATTTATATCTCTTAAATTGCTGCACCGATTTTTACCAAATTTGGTGGGTATGATGCTGGGTCACTCCTGAGGCGATATCTTGAAGTTCATCACGACTGGTCAAAGTGGGCGTGGCTTATTACAAGATAAACAACAAACATTTATTTCAGCCCAAGTATTATGTTGAGAGCTATGAAATTCACAGGGTATATATAGAATAGGACACAGACCATCCATACCAAAAATTGTGTGTCTACTCCACTAGGTGGCGCTATAGCGAGTGAAAACGCATTTTGGCCTGTAACTTCCACATTTTAAATCACATTTTCATAAACTTTATATCCACGTGTTCCCTAAATAGAGTCTCATCTTCTGACATAGGCCACGCCTACTTCCACTGCATATTTCTCTTTGTAAGTCACTACACATCAAAAACCTACTTTTTCTATCTCCTCTTAGCGTTTAAGCTCCATCTGCACGAAACTTTGCACAAACAGTCTCCAGATGTGCCTGATGAAAAGTTATCAAAAGAATTTTGCTACTCCAAAAAATGTGGTAGATATAAAGGAACAATTCTTTTCTGCTAGCTAAAAAACACATAGGAGGAGAGCATCTGTTCCAAATTTGGCGGAAATTGGCCAATAGGGGGCGCTATAAACAGAGAAACATCAAGTGAAATGAAATTTCACAAAATCCGGCCATAAATCAATGAGGGTTTTTTCAAACATCAACAAACTCAGTGTATCAAAGGTCTAGATCTTACCCACCTTTCAAAATTTAAATGGCTATGCTGGCTTGAACCCCGGAATTGCTGCTTGCAAGCCCGAAGGGCTGAAACCCTATTGTTTTCCTACTGTTTTATTATTATTATTAGGGGTTCAAGCCCGAAGGGCTGAAACCCTATTGTTTTCCTACTGTTTTATTATTAGGGCCCGAGCACGTACCGTGCGAGAGCCCTATTGAAACCGAAGGAATTCTTATTCTTATTATTAGGGCCCGAGCACCAAGCGGTGCGAGGACCCTATTGAAATGCAAGGAATTATTATTATTATTATTATTATTATTATTCTTCTTCTTATCCGAAATCAACTGCCTTTTTGGGGGCCGTAACATACTCGAAAACTCATGAAACTTCACAGACTCGTCAAAAGTGGTGAAAATTTACGTATGGTATGGGTTTCATGACAACTTGCATAAAATTGGCTCAGTAGCGCCCCCTACTAATTTTCAACATGTTTTGGGCTATAACTCTCAGACCATACGTCGCACATTCACAAACCTCATATCATCAGATTCCCTGAATAGTGCTGAATCACCTGGGTGGGGCCACGCCCATTTCCGTCTTAAATTTTTTGCGTAAAATCACGAAAACTGGAAAACCTATTTTTTCGAACTCCTCCTTGGGGTTTTGTCCGTTCAGCGTGAAACTTGGCAAGTACAGTCTGCAGCTGGACCTGATCTAAAGTTATCAAAGGAATTTTGATTGGTGACAATATGCGTAAATTATTAACGAATAAATTTTTCTAGCTAGCTATAAGAAGGCGAACTGTGGCATATTTCGGTCAAAATAAATGCTAACAACACCAAATCTAGGATCCTTGCTTGACATGTGACTGTGAAGGTGTGAGCCAAATTTGGCTAATGTTGGCCACTAGGGGGCGCTGCAAATATGGGAAATTTATATCTCGTAAATGGCTGCACCGATTTTTACGAAATTTGGTGAGTATGATGCTGGGCCCCTCCCGAGGCCATATCGTGAAGTTAGTCATGACTGGTCAAAGTGGGCGTGGCTTATTATAAGATAAAAAACAAACATTGATTTCAGCTCAAGTATTACGCTGAGGGCTGTGAAATTCACAGGGTATATATAGAATAGCATCCAGACCACCCATAGCAACAATTGTCTGTCTACTCCACTAGGTGGCGCTATAATGGATGCAAACGCATTTTGGCCTGTAACTTCCACATTTTACATCACATCTTCATAAACCTTATATCCACGTGTTCCCTAAATAGAGTCGCATCTTCTGACATAGGCCACGCCCACTCCCATAGCATATTCCTCTTTGTAAGTTACTACACATGAAAAACCTACTTTTTCGAACTCCTCCTAGCGTTTAAGTCACATCTTCACGAAACTTTGCACATACAATCTCCAGACATGCCTGACCAAAAGTTATCAAAAGAATTTTCCTACTCCAAAAAATGCGCTAGCTAAAAATAAACAGTTTTTATCTGCTAGCTGAAAAACACATACCTTTGCTTATTTTTGTCAAAGTAAAAGATATCAATATCAAACTCAAGTCACTTCTTTCAGACGCCATCCAGACACTCTGTGCCAAATTTGGCAGAAATTGGCCAATAGGGGGCGCTATAATCACAGAAAAATCAAGTGACATGAAAATTCATCGATTCGCACGAAATTTGGCGAGCGTGATATGGAGTCACTCCTGATGCCAGCTGTAAAGCTTGGTGATGTTTGGTCACCGTGGCCACGCCTTATTCGCCATAAAACACGAAGTTGTTTTTGAGGGGTAAGGGATGCTTGTAAAGTCATGAAACTTGGCACACATATGATTGGGTGCGATTTGTGTTGCCTGATGTGACTTTTGTGCTTTGATGTGCCAACATGGCTCAACAGCGCCCCCTACAAATTTTCTACGAAGCAGCCCCCGGAGCTGGTTTGACCTACAGCTATGAAAGTTGGTACGCACGTGCATCACTGCAAGACATACAGAAAAACCTCTTGCAGCCATGTGCCAAACCCAACAGGAAGTCCGCCATTTTGAATTAGCTTGTAACTGGTTCGCAACTTCACCATACATGTTCCAAACTTCCCCAAATTTCAAAGAATTGATGACAGTCCTGCCCTGAACACATCTATACGCCAACACTTGGTTATTAGTACTGCGCCACCTACTGGCAAAATTACATGTATTCGTATGATTTGAGGGATATGACGTGTAAGTCCTGCGTGAGGGGTCAACCTTCGACAGGAATGAACGGCGGCGTGAGCCGGCGTCCTGCCAGCGCCCTCGAGTTGTGTGAAGGTGCGAGGGCCCGTTCAATGCTGCTTGCAGCTTTAATTAAGGCCCGAGCACGAACCGTGCGAGAGCCCTATTGAAATCATAAAAATTATTCTTATTATTTTTCTTTTAAACCTTTGATCGCATTTTTGAGGGCCTGAACATGCCCAAAAAGTCAGGAAAATTTGCACACTCGTCACGTCTGGTGAAAATTTCGATATTTTATGGTCGTTACAAAGGGGCGTGGCAAAATGGCTCAATGGCGCCCCCTAACAGTTTTCAAAATCGAAGCCCCCTGCTTTAACTTTGCCCTAGGCGTATGAAATTTGGTACACATATGTATCATCCCGGGACGCACAAAAAAGCCTCTTGGAGCGACACCCTAAACCAAACAGGAAGTCGGCCATTTTGAATTGTTTTTTCAAAATAAGGTCATTTTTAGCCATTTCCACACGTTGTACTTGAGCGAACTCGTCCTACAGATTTTATCGGATTGACTTAAAAATTTACCTGTGCGTGCTCGACTACAGTGGGATCAATTTATTATTAAAAGATCTTCGTCACGTCGAAGGGCGCGGTCGCTGCGGAAGGGTCAATTTGGATATCTCGCCAAAAAACACGAAATTATACTACAACTACTACAACTTTGGTGTAGATGATCCTATCTGCACCAAACTTCACATGATGGATAATAGTCCCGCCCTGAACACATCTACATCAAAAAATTCAGTAATTGTCATAGCGCCCCCTGCTGGTGACAGAAAAAGCGATGTTTTAGACTTTGAGGTCCAGCTCTGAGCACGTTCAGCAAATCCAGCTCAAATTTGGCCAGAAAGGCCTCAACATGTTGGTAATGCTCCATGATGAAGAATTTTGACTGTCGTCAAACGGCGTTCCATCCGGAGGGCGGCGAAGTCGACCCTTCGCCAAAATGCATAAAAATGGCCTTAACTTTGGTGTTTTTGATGATATCCACCTGAAACTTCATATGTGTGTCAACAGTCCAACCCTGAATATGTGATATGAATTTCGTCAATGGGCGTGGCCATATGGCTTGGCCACGCCCATTCATATGAATTACTTCCATAGGACGTCTCACCGATATGCACAAAAATTGGTACACATCTCCATCACCCCCAGACAAACAAAAAAGTCTCTTGGACCTCTAGGCTAAATTCAACAGGAAGTCGGCCATTTTGAATGTCATGGTCATTTTTGGTGTCGCGCACGCATCGTATTTTAACGAACTCCTCCTACAGAATTCATCAGAACGGCTTCAAAATTACCGATTACCATCTAGAACACTTCCTGATCAAAAGTTATTAAAAGGTCTCGCAGAATCTAAAGGGCACGCCAGTTGTGGGAGGTTGAATTTTGACGTCTCGCCATGAAACAGGAAGTGGCAATAACTTCACTGTACTTGGTCAGATCTGTGTGAAACTTCACAGGTATATTGACAGTCCAACCCAGAACATATGTTATGAATTTCGTTAATAGGCGTGGCTAAATGGATTGGCCACGCCCATTCACACAAATAACCACCATAGGACGTCTCACTGATATGCACGAAACTTGGTAGACACATGTATAACATCCACACGCACAAAAAAGCCTCTTGCACGGATAGGCCACACCCAACAGGAAGTCCTCCATTTTGAATTTAATGGTCATTTTTGGCGTTTTCCACGTGTTGTATTTTAATGAACTCCACCTACAGGATGCATCAGAACAACTTCAAAGTCATTGTGTGCCATCTAGACAAAGGTGTAATCAAAACTTATAAGCAGATTTTTGCATCGTGAAACGGTTTGGCCGTCAGGTGGTGGCGAAGTTTGATGTCTCGCCATAAAACACGAAATTAGTATAACTTTGGCATACATTGTCCATTCTTCACCAAACTTCACATGTTTGTTAACTGTCCAGACCTGAATGTATAGTATGAGTTTCATCAATAAGCGTGGCAGTATGGCTTGACCACGCCCCTTAAAGTGCAGCGTCCCCCATAACAACTTTCATCGACGTGCACGAAAATCAGTATGCACATGTATCGTGTCCAGACGCACAAAAAAGCCTCTTGCACATATAGGCCACACCCGACAGGAAGTCGGCCATTTTGAAATTTACAGTCATTTTTGGCGTTTTCCACGTGTTGTATTTTAATGATCTCCTCCTCCAGAAATGAATCAATTAACTCCAAAACTGGTGTGTACCATCTACACAAGTGTGTGATCAAAACATATAGAGAATTGCTCAGCATGGAACGGTGTGGCTGTGACATGGCGTCGACACTTGATGTCTCACCATGAAACACGATATTGCTATAACATGGGATCTAATGGTCGAATCTGCTCCAAACTTCACATGTATGATAATAGTCCTGGCATGAACACACCCACATGACGCTCAGGAGTCAGAGTCATAGCGCCACCCAGTGGAGACGGGAAGTCGCAACGCATTGGTTCCTACACTGTCCGAAGGAGGCGAACATTCAGCGCCTCGTCTGCCGGTCGACCTCTGGCGACACGGTGGCGGCCGCGCCAGGTCCCGAGTTGCGTGGGGTGCGAGGGCCCGTTCAACGCTGCTTGCAGCTTTAATTATTATTTTTTTTATCCTATGATTGCATTTTTGAGGGCCTGAACGTACTCAAAAAGTCCCAGAATTTTGCACACTCGTCACGTCTGGTGAAAAATTCGATATTTTATGGTCATTACAAAGGGGCGTGACAAAATGGCTCAACGGCGCCCCCTAACAGTTTTCAAAATCAAAGCCCCCTGCTTTAACTTTGTCCGAAGCGTACGAATTTTGGTACACATATGTAGCACGCCGAGACGGACAAAAAAGCCTCTTGGGCCCATGCCCTAAACTCAACAGGAAGTCGGCCATTTTGAATTGAATGTGGAAGTTTCATGTATTTTTGGCCATTTGCAGGGGTCATAAATGAACGAACTCCTCCTAGAGATTTTGTCCGATCGCCTTCAAACTCGGTCTGTCCCACCAACATAAACTGAAGACGAAAAGTTATCAAAAGCTTGTGTTTTCGTCACACCGTGTGACCGTGCCGGGACCTCAAACTTCGTTACAAACAGGAAGTAGTATTATAACGCAGGAAGTAGTTTATTACTCCAACATACATGCTCCAATCTTCCCCAAACTTCACAGGATTGATGACAGTCCCGCTCTGAAGAGATCTACATGTCAATAATTTGTGATTAATATAGCGCCCCCTACTGGCAGTAGAAAATGTCATGTTTTACACTTTGAAGCACATCTCCTCCAAAGTTGAACACATCAACCTCATACTTGGTGAAATTATCCATAAGGCCTTGATGATGCTTTCTATGGAAAACTGTGAATTTTCGTCAAAGGGCGTGACCTTGGCGTGGCGGCCAACTTTGATGTTTCGCCATGATGACCAAAGTAGCTGTAACTTGACTCTACGTGGACATATCTTTCCAAAACTTCACACATATGATAACTGTCCAGCCCTGAAAACATCTATACAGAAATTTTGAATCAGCATCATAGCGCCACCTACTGGCGGCAGAAGGTAACTTTTTTCATTCTTTCATGTCCCTCTTCTACCAGGTTCCCCCGAACCACCTCAATTTTGCAAATACATACTCCCAAGACCTTGTTGATGGTCAAAGCAGAAGCCTTTGAGGTTTCGTCCAATGCTGTCACTGTGGCGCCACCTTATTCGCCATAAAACACGAGGTTGTTTTTGAGGGGCAAGGGACACTCGAAAACTCACGCAACTTGGCACACACATCAGACATCCCAAATTGTGTTGTCTGATGTGATTTTTGTGTTTTCATGTGCCAAGATGGCTCAACAGCGCCCCCTACTCATTTTCAACGTGTTTTGGGCTATAACTCCCAGACCATATGTCACACATTCAAAAACCTCATATCCACAGATTCCCTGAATAGTGCTGAATCACCTGGGCAGGGCCACTCCCATTTCTGCCTATCATGTTTTTCACAACATCGCAAAAACTGGACAACCTACTTTTTCGAACTCCTCCTTAGGGTTTTGTCCGTTCAGCGTGAAACTTGGCAAGTACAGTCTTCGGCTGGACCTGATCTAAAGTTATCAAAGAAATTTTGATTGGTCATAATATGCTCAAATTATTAATGAATAAATTTTTCTAGCTAGCTATAAAAAGGCGAACGGTGGCATATTTCGGTCAAAATAAATGCTAACAACACCAAATCTGAGATCCTTGCTTGATATGTGCCTGTGAGAGAATGAACCAAATTTAGCTAATTTTGGCCACTAGGGGGCGCTGCAAATATGGGAAATTTATATCTGGTAAATGGCTGCACCGATATTTATGAAATTTGGTGAGTATTATGCTGGGCCTGTCCTGACGCCATATCTTGAAGGTAGTCACGACTGGTAAAAGTGGGCGTGGCTTATTACAAGATAAAAAACAAACATTTATTTCAGCCCAAGTATTATGCTGAGGGCTGTGAAATTCACAGGGTATATAGAGAATAGCATACAGACCAACCATAGCAAAAATTGTGCGTCTTCTCCACTAGGTGGCGCTATAAGAGATACAAACGCATTTTGGCCTGTAACTTCCACATTTTAAATCACATCTTCATAAATTTTATATCCACGTGTTCCCTAAATAGTGTCGCATCTTCTGACATAGGCCACGCCCACTCCCACTGCAAATTTCTCTTTGTAATTTACTATACATCAAAAACCTACTTTTTCGAACTCCTCCTAGCGTTTAATCTCCATCTTCACAAAACTTTGCACATGCAATCTCCAGACTGGCCTGACCAAAAGTTATCAAAAGAATTTTGCTACTCCAAAAATTAGGCTAGCTAAAAATAAACAGTTTTTTTCTGCTAGCTAAAAAACACATACCTTTGCATATTTTTGTCAAAGTAAAAGATATCAATGTCAAACTCAATTCACTTCTTTCAGACGTCATCCAGACGATCCTAGCCCAATTTGGCAGAAATTAGCCAATAGGGGGCGCTATAATCAGAGAAAAATCAAGTGACATAAAATTCATCGATTCGCATGAAATTTGGCGAGCATGATGTGGAGTCACTCCTGAGGCCAGCTGTAAAGCTTGGTGATGTTTGGTCACCGTGGCAACGCCTTATTCGCCATAAAACACGAAGTTGTTTTTGACGGGTAAGGGATGCTTGTAATGTCATGAAACTTGACACACATATGACAGGATCCAATATGCATTTTCTGATGTGATTTTTCGGCTCTGATATGCCAACATGGCTCAACAGCGCCCCCTACAAATTTTCTACGAAACAGCCCCCGAAGCTGGTTTGACCTACATCTATGAAACTTGGTACGCACATGCATCACTGAAAGACGTATAAAAAAGCCTCTTGCAGCCATGTGCCAAACCCAACAGGAAGTCGGCCAATTTGAATTTGCTTGTAACTGGTTTGCAACTTCACCATACATGTTCCAATCTTCCGCAAACTTCACAGGATTGATGACAATCCTGCCCTGAATACATCTATATGCCAATACTTGGTTATTAGTACAGCGCCACCTACTGGCAAAATTACATGTCTTCATATGATTTGAGGGATATGACGTCCTGCGTAAGGGATCTGCCGTGGACAGGAATGAAGGGCGGCATGAGCCGGCGTCCTGCCAGCACCCTCGAGTTGCGTGAAGGTGCGAGGGCCCGTTCAATGCTGCTTGCAGCTTTAATTATTAGGGCCCGAGCACGAACCGTGCGAGGACCCTATTGTTTTCCTTAGGATTATTATTATTAGGGCCCGAGCACGAACCGTGCGAGAGCCCTATTGAAATCATAAAAATTATTCTTATTATTTTTCTTTTAAACCTTTGATCGCATTTTTGAGGGCCTGAACATGCCCAAAAAGTCAGGAAAATTTGCACACTCGTCACGTCTGGTGAAAATTTCGATATTTTATGGTCGTTACAAAGGGGCGTGGCAAAATGGCTCAATGGCGCCCCCTAACAGTTTTCAAAATCGAAGCCCCCTGCTTTAACTTTGCCCTAGGCGTATGAAATTTGGTACACATATGTATCATCCCGGGACGCACAAAAAAGCCTCTTGGAGCGACACCCTAAACCAAACAGGAAGTCGGCCATTTTGAATTGTTTTTTCAAAATAAGGTCATTTTTGGCCATTTCCACACGTTGTACTTGAGCGAACTCGTCCTACAGATTTTATCGGATTGACTTAAAAATTTACCTGTGCGTGCTCGACTACAGTGGGATCAAAAGTTATTAAAAGATCTTCGTCACGTCGAAGGGCGCGGTCGCTGCGGAAGGGTCAATTTGGATATCTCGCCAAAAAACACGAAATTATACTACAACTACTACAACTTTGGTGTAGATGATCCTATCTGCACCAAACTTCACATGATGGATAATAGTCCCGCCCTGAACACGTCTACATCAAAAAATTCAGTAATTGTCATAGCGCCCCCTGCTGGCAACAGGAAATACCATGTTTTACACTTTGAGGTGCTGCTCTGACCACATTTACCATATTCAACTCAAATTTGGTCAGAAAGGCCTTAACATGTTGGCCATGCTATATTGTGAAGATCATAATGTCTCGTCAAACGGTTTCGCCGTGACGGAGTGGCGAAGGTTGACGTTTCGCCGAAACCCATGAAGTGGCTCTAACTTTGGTGTACTTGGTCGGATCTGCCTGAAACTTCACATGTACGTCACTGGTCTCGCCCTGAGCATATTATATTAATTTCATAAGGGGCGTGGCTAAATGACATGGCCACGCCCTTTAAACACCAGCCCCCGTAGCACGTTTCACCGACATGCATGAAAATTGGTACACACATGTATCACACCCAGACGCACAAAAAAGCATCTTGGACCCATAGGCCACACCCAACAGGAAGTCAGCCATTTTGAATTTAATGGTCATTTTTGGCGTTTTCCACGTGTTGTATTTTAATGAACTCCACCTACAGGATGCATCAGAACAACTTCAAAATCATTGTGTGCCATCTAGACAAAGGTGTAATCAAAACTTATGAGCAGATTTTTGCATCATGAAACGGTTTGGCCGTCAGGTGGCGGCGAAGTTTGATGTCTCGCCATAAAACACGAAATTAGTATAACTTTGGCATACATTGTCCATTCTTCACCAAACTTCAAATGTTTGTTAACAGTCCAGACCTGAATGTATAGTATGAGTTTCATCAATAAGCGTGGCCGTATGGCTTGGCCACGCCCCTTAAAGTGCAGCGTCCCCCACAACAACTTTCATCGACGTGCACGAAAATCAGTATGCACATGTATCGTGTCCAGACACACAAAAAAGCCTCTTGCACAGATAGGCCACACCCGACAGGAAGTCGGCCATTTTGAAATTTACAGTCATTTTTGGCGTTTTCCACGTGTTGTATTTTAATGATCTCCTCCTCCAGAAATGAATCAATTAACTCCAAAACTGGTGTGTACCATCTACACAAGTGTGTGATCAAAACATATTAAGAGAATTGCTCAGCATGGAACGGTGTGGCTGTGACATGGCGTCGACACTTGATGTCTCACCATGAAACACGATATTGCTATAACATGGGATCTAATGGTCGAATCTGCTCCAAACTTCACATGTATGATAATAGTCCTGGCATGAACACACCCAAATGACGCTCAGGAGTCAGAGTCATAGCGCCACCCAGTGGAGACGGGAAGTCGCAACGCATTGGTTCCGACACTGTCCGAAGGAGGCGAACATTCAGCGCCTCGTCTGCCGGTCGAACTCTGGCGAGACGGTGGCGGCCGCGCCAGGCCCCGAGTTGCGTGGGGTGCGAGGGCCCGTTCAACGCTGCTTGCAGCTTTAATTATTATTATTATTATTATTATTATTTTTTTTTTTTTTCGCTTGATCGCATTTTTGGGGGCTTTAACATATTCAAAAACTCACCAAATTTGACGTGCACATTCGTCTAGGGGACATTTATGTGTACGCAAAATTTAAACGATGCCCATTGCAAAATGGCGAAATGGCGCCCCCTAGAAAATTTCAATCGGCTCCCACCGGCAGCCCGTTTGACCAAATTCCACGAAATTCGGGGAGGTCGTGTATCATCCCAAGACGCACGAAAATGCGCAGTTGGACTTTTTTCTAAAACCAACAGGAAGCCGGCTATTTTGATTTGAATATTCATTTTTTTACCGAATTTGGCGATTTCCAAGAATTCTCTCAGAGCTATCTCCTCCTAGACGGTTCATTAGATCGGCTTCAAATTTGCCGTGCTGCAACTAGACCACATGATGATCAAAAGTTATTAAAAGATCTTTCCCTCGTTAAACGGTTTGGCCGTCAGGTGGCGGCGAAGTTTGATGTCTCAAAAAAAACCCCCCAAAAACCCAGAATTGCTATTACTTGGGCGTGAAAGGTCCAATCGGCACAAAACTTGCTGGGTATGATCGTAGTCCCGCCCTGAACACGTCTACATCAAAAAATTCCCCTGTTCTCAAAGCGCCCCCTGCTGGCGACAGGAAAAGTGATTTTTTACACTTTGAGGTGCAGCTCTGAGCATGTTCAGCATGTCCAACTCAAATTTGGTCAGAAAGGCCTCAACACGTTGTTAATGCTACATGATGAAGATTGTGACGTATCGTCAAACGGCGTTGCGCCCAGAGGGCGGCGAAATCGATGCTTCGCCAAAACGTAGGAAAGTGGCCTTAACTTCAGTGTCCTTGGGCATATCTGCCTGAAACTTCACATGTGTTTTAAGAGTCCAGCCCTGACAATGTCATGTGAATTTCGTTGATGGGCGTGGCCAAATGGCTTGGCCACACCCTTTAAACATCAGCCCCTGCGGCACGTTTCACCGACATGCATGAAAATTGGTACACATATGTATCACATCCAGACGCACAAAAAACCCTCTTGGACCCATTGGCTACACCCAACAGGAAGTCAGCCATTTTGAATTTGACGCCAGATTGGGCGATTTGCACTCCTCATACTTTTTCTATCTCCTCCTACATGATTCATCGGATCGGCTTCAAATTTGGCGTGCATCAACTAGACCACTTGATGATCAAAAGTTATCATACGATTTTCCCTATGTTAAACGCTTTGGCTGTCAGGTGGCGGCGAAGTTTGATGTCTCGCCATAAAACACGAAATTAGTATAACTTTGGCATACATTGTCCATTCTTCACCAAACTTCACATGTTTGTTAACAGTCCAGACCTGAATGTATAGTATGACTTTCATCAATAAGCGTGGCCGTATGGCTTGGCCACGCCCCTTAAAGTGCAGCGTCCCCCATAACAACTTTCACCGACGTGCACGAAAATCAGTATGCACATGTATCGTGTCCAGACGCACAAAAAAGCCTCTTGCACATATAGGCCACACCCGACAGGAAGTCGGCCATTTTGAAATTTACAGTCATTTTTGGCGTTTTCCACGTGTTGTATTTTAATGATCTCCTCCTCCAGAAATGAATCAATTAACTCCAAAACTGGTGTGTACCATCTACACAAGTGTGTGATCAAAACATATTAAGAGAATTGCTCAGCATGGAACGGTGTGGCTGTGACATGGCGTCGACACTTGATGTCTCACCATGAAACACGATATTGCTATAACATGGGATCTAATGGTCGAATCTGCTCCAAACTTCACATGTATGATAATAGTCCTGGCATGAACACACCCACATGACGCTCAGGAGTCAGAGTCATAGTGCCACCCAGTGGAGACGGGAAGTCGCAACGCATTGGTTCTTACACTGTCCGAAGGAGGCGCACATTCAGCGACTCGTCTGCCGGTCGACCTCTGGCGACACGGTGGCGGCCGCGCCAGGCCCCGAGTTGCGTGGGGTGCGAGGGCCCGTTCAACGCTGCTTGCAGCTTTAATTAGGGCCCGAGCACGAACCGTGCGAGGACCCTATTGTTTTCCTTAGGATTATTATTATTATTATTATTATTATTATTATTTTTTTTTTTCGCTTGATCGCATTTTTGGGGGCTTTAACATATTCAAAAACTCACCAAATTTGACGTGCACATTCGTCTAGGGGACATTTATGTGTACGCAAAATTTAAACGATGCCCATTGCAAAATGGCGAAATGGCGCCCCCTAGAAAATTTCAATCGGCTCCCACCGGCAGCCCGTTTGACCAAATTCCACGAAATTCGGGGAGGTCGTGTATCATCCCAAGACGCACGAAAATGCGCACTTGGACTTTTTTCTAAAACCAACAGGAAGCCGGCTATTTTGATTTGAATATTCATTTTTTTACCGATTTTAGCGATTTTCAAGAATTCTCTCAGAGCTATCTCCTCCTAGACGGTTCATTGGATCGGCTTCAAATTTGCCGTGCTGCAACTAGACCACATGATGATCAAAAGTTATTAAAAGATCTTTCCCTCGTTAAACGGTTTGGCCGTCAGGTGGCGGCGAAGTTTGATGTCTCAAAAAAAAAACCCCAAAAACCCAGAATTGCTATTACTTGGGCGTGAAAGGTCCAATCGGCACAAAACTTGCTGGGTATGATCGTAGTCCCGCCCTGAACACGTCTACATCAAAAAATTCCCCTGTTCTCAAAGCGCCCCCTGCTGGCGACAGGAAAAGTGATTTTTTACACTTTGAGGTGCAGCTCTGAGCACGTTCAGCATATCCAACTCAAATTTGGTCAGAAAGGCCTCAACACGTTGTTAATGCTACATGATGAAGATTGTGACGTATCGTCAAACGGCGTTGCGCCCAGAGGGCGGCGAAGTCGATGCTTCGCCAAAACGTAGGAAAGTGGCCTTAACTTCAGTGTCCTTGGGCATATCTGCCTGAAACTTCACATGTGTTTTAAGAGTCCAGCCCTGACAATGTCATGTGAATTTCGTTGATGGGCGTGGCCAAATGGCTTGGCCACACCCTTTAAACATCAGCCCCTGCGGCACGTTTCACCGACATGCATGAAAATTGGTACACATATGTATCACATCCAGACGCACAAAAAACCCTCTTGGACCCATTGGCTACACCCAACAGGAAGTCAGCCATTTTGAATTTGACGCCAGATTGGGCGATTTGCACTCCTCATACTTTTTCTATCTCCTCCTACATGATTCATCGGATCGGCTTCAAATTTGGCGTGCATCAACTAGACCACTTGATGATCAAAAGTTATCATACGATTTTCCCTATGTTAAACGGTTTGGCTGTCAGGTGGCGGCGAAATTTGATGTCTCGCCATAAACCACGAAATTAGTATAACTTTGGCATACATTGTCCATTCTTCACCAAACTTCACATGTTTGTTAACAGTCCAGACCTGAATGTATAGTATGAGTTTCATCAATAAGCGTGGCCGTATGGCTTGGCCACGCCCCTTAAAGTGCAGCGTCTCCCATAACAACTTTCACTGACGTGCACGAAAATCAGTATGCACATGTATCGTGTCCAGACGCACAAAAAAGCCTCTTGCACATATAGGCCACACCCGACTGGAAGTCGGCCATTTTGAAATTTACAGTCATTTTTGGCGTTTTCCACGTGTTGTATTTTAATGATCTCCTCCTCCAGAAATGAATCAATTAACTCCAAAACTGGTGTGTACCATCTACACAAGTGTGTGATCAAAACATATTAAGAGAATTGCTCAGCATGTAACGCTGTGGCTGTGACATGGCGTCGACACTTGATGTCTCACCATGAAACATGATATTGCTATAACATGGGATCTAATGGTCGAATCTGCTCCAAACTTCACATGTATGATAATAGTCCTGGCATGAACACACCCGCATGACGCTCAGGAGTCAGAGTCATAGCGCCACCCAGTGGAGACGGGAAGTCGCAACGCATTGGTTCCTACACTGTCCGAAGGAGGCGAACATTCAGCGCCTCGTCTGCCGGTCGACCTCTGGCGACACGGTGGCGGCCGCGCCAGGCCCCGAGTTGCGTGGGGTGCGAGGGCCCGCTCAACGCTGCTTGCAGCTTTAATTATTATTATTCTTCTTCTTCTTCCGTTTCTTCAGAAATATTTTCGCAAATTCCCGTGAGATGGTACATCATAGAGACATGAAATTTTCACCAGTAACTGGAAGTTGTGTGCAAATGGTGCTCATAATATAGAAATACCAATTGGCCAGATGGTGGCGCTATAACCAAGGTCAATGCGTTTTGGGTTATAACTCCCACACCATATGTCGCACATTCAAAAACGTTATATCCACAGATTCCCTGGATAGTCCTGAATCACCTGGGCTAGGCCACGCCCATTTCCGTCTAGAAATTTTTTTCACAAAATCGCAAAAACTGGAAAACCTTCTTTTTCTATCTCCTCCTTGGGGTTCCATCCGATTAGCGTGAAACTTGGCACGTACAGTCTTCAGCTGGACCTGATCTAAAGTTATTCACAGAATTTTGTTTGGTCAAAAGATGCGCAAATTATTAATGAATAAATTTTTCTAGCTAGCTATAAAAACGCGAACTGTTGCATATCTCGGTCAAAGTAAATGCTAACAACACCAAATCGGAGATCCTTGGTTGGCATGTGACTGTGAGGGTATGAGCCAAATTTGGCGAATGTTGGCCACTAGGGGGCGCTGCAAATATGGGAAATTTCTATCTCTTAAATGGCTGCACCGATTTTTACCAAATTTGGTGGGTATGATGCTGGGTCACTCCTGAGACCATATCTTGAAGTTCATCACGATTGGTCAAAGTGGGCGTGGCTTATTACAAGATAAAAAACAAACATTTATTTTAGCTCAAGTATTATGTTGAGAGCTATGAAATTCACAGAGTATATATAGAATAGGACACAGACCAACCATACCAAAAATTATGTGTCTACTCCACTAGGTGGCGCTATAACGGGTGAAAACGCATTTTGGCCTGTAACTTCCACATTTTAAATCACATTTTCATAAACTTTATATCCACGTGCTCCCACAATAGAGTCGCATCTTCTGACATAGGCCACGCCCACTTCCACTGCATATTTCTCTTTGTAGGTCACTACATATCAAAAACCTACTTTTTCTATCTCCTCCTAGCGTTTAGGCTCCATCTGCACGAAACTTTGCACATACAATCTCCAGACATGCCTGATGAAAAATTATCAAAAGAATTTTGCTACTCCAAAAAATGTGGTAGATATAAAGGAACAATTTTTTTCTGCTAGCTAAAAAACACATACCGTTGCATATTTTTGTCAAAGTAAAAGCTATCGACGTCAAACTCAAGTCACTTGTTTTAGACGTCAACCAGAGGATCTGTGCCAAATTTGGCGGAATTTGGCCAATAGGGGGCGCTATAAACAGAGAAACATCAAGTGAAATGAAATTTCACAAAATCCGGCCATAAATCATTGAGGGTTTTTTTCAAACATCAACAAACTCAGTATATCAAAGGTCTTGATCTTACCCACCTTTCAAAATTTAAATGGCTATGCTGGCTTGAACCCCGGAATTGCCGCTTGCGGCTATATTTAGGGCCCGAGCACGAACCGTGCGAGGACCCTATTGTTTTCCTTAGGATTATTATTATTAGGGCCCGAGCACGAACCGTGCGAGGACCCTATTGTTTTCCTTAGGATTATTATTATTATTATTATTATTATTATTTTTTTTTTTCGCTTGATCGCATTTTTGGGGGCTTTAACATATTCAAAAACTCACCAAATTTGACGTGCACATTCGTCTACGGGACATTTATGTGTACGCAAAATTTAAACGATGCCCATTGCAAAATGGCGAAATGGTGCCCCCTAGAAAATTTCAATCGGCTCCCACCGGCAGCCCGTTTGACCAAATTCCACGAAATTCGGGGAGGTCGTGTATCATCCCAAGACGCACGAAAATGCGCAGTTGGACTTTTTTCTAAAACCAACAGGAAGCCGGCTATTTTGATTTGAATATTCCATTTTTTACCGATTTTGGCGATTTGCTAGTGTGCTCTCAGAGCTATCTCCTCCTAGACGGTTCATTGGATCGGCTTCAAATTTGCCGTGCTGCAACTAGACCACATGATGATCAAAAGTTATTAAAAGATCTTTCCCTCGTTAAACGGTTTGGCCGTCAGGTGGCGGCGAAGTTTGATGTCTCAAAAAAAAAACCCCCAAAAACCCAGAATTGCTATTACTTGGGCGTGAAAGGTCCAATCGGCACAAAACTTGCTGGGTATGATCGTAGTCCCGCCCTGAACACGTCTACATCAAAAAATTCCCCTGTTCTCAAAGCGCCCCCTGCTGGCGACAGGAAAAGTGATTTTTTACACTTTGAGGTGCAGCTCTGAGCACGTTCAGCATATCCAACTCAAATTTGGTTAGAAAGGCCTCAACATGTTGTTAATGCTACATGATGAAGATTGTGACGTATCGTCAAACGGCATTGCGCCCAGAGGGCGGCGAAGTCGATGCTTCGCCAAAACGTAGGAAAGTGGCCTTAACTTCAGTGTCCTTGGGCATATCTGCCTGAAACTTCACATGTGTGTTAAGAGTCCAGCCCTGACAATGTCATGTGAATTTCGTTGATGGGCGTGGTCAAATGGCTTGGCCACGCCCTTTAAACATCAGCCCCTGCGGCACGTTTCACTGACATGCATGAAAATTGGTACACATATGTATCACATCCAGACGCACAAAAAAGTCTCTTGGACCCATTGGCCAAACCCAACAGGAAGTCCGCCATTTTGAATTTAATGGTCATTTTTGGCGTTTTCCACGTGTTGTATTTTAATGAACTCCACCTACAGGATGCATCAGAACAACTTCAAAATCATTGTGTGCCATCTAGACAAAGGTGTAATCAAAACTTATAAGCAGATTTTTGCATCGTGAAACGGTTTGGCCGTCAGGTGGCGGCGAAGTTTGATGTCTCGCCATAAAACACGAAATTAGTATAACTTTGGCATACATTGTCCATTCTTCACCAAACTTCACATGTTTGTTAACAGTCCAGACCTGAATGTATAGTATGAGGTTCATCAATAAGCGTGGCCGTATGGCTTGGCCACGCCCCTTAAAGTGCAGCGTCCCCCATAACAACTTTCACAGATGTACACGAAAATCAGTATGCACATGTATCGTGTCCAGACACACAAAAAAGCCTCTTGCACATGTAGGCCACACCCGACAGGAAGTCGGCCATTTTGAAATTTACAGTCATTTTTGGCGTTTTCCACGTGTTGTATTTTAATGATCTCCTCCTCCAGAAATGAATCAATTAATTCCAAAACTGGTGTGTACCATCTACACAAGTGTGTAATCAAAACATATTAAGAGAATTGCTCAGCATGGAACGGTGTGGCTGTGACATGGCGTCGACACTTGATGTCTCACCATGAAACACGATATTGCTATAACATGGGATCTAATGGTCGAATCTGCTCCAAACTTCACATGTATGATAATAGTCCTGGCATGAACACACCCACATGACGCTCAGGAGTCAGAGTCATAGCGCCACCCAGTGGAGACGGGAAGTCGCAACGCATTGGTTCCTACACTGTCCGAAGGAGGCGAACATTCAGCGCCTCGTCTGACGGTCGACCTCTGGCGAGACGGTGGCGGCCGCGCCAGGCCCCGAGTTGCATGGGGTGCGAGGGCCCGTTCAACGCTGCTTGCAGCTTTAATTATTATTATTATTATTTTTTTTTTCGCATTATTTTTTTTCGCTTGATCGCATTTTTGGGGGCTTTAACATATTCAAAAACTCACCAAATTTGACGTGCACATTCGTCTAGGGGACATTTATGTGTACGCAAAATTTCAACGATGCCCATTGCAAAATGGCGAAATGGCGCCCCCTAGAAAATTTCAATCGGCTCCCACCGGCAGCCCGTTTGACCAAATTCCACGAAATTCGGGGAGGTCGTGTATCATCCCAAGACGCACGAAAATGCACACTTGGACTTTTTTCTAAAACCAACAGGAAGCCGGCTATTTTGATTTGAATATTCATTTTTTTACCGATTTTGGCGATTTCCAAGAATTCTCTCAGAGCTATCTCCTCCTAGACGGTTCATTGGATCGGCTTCAAATTTGCCGTGCTGCAACTAGACCACATGATGATCAAAAGTTATTAAAAGATCTTTCCCTCGTTAAACGGTTTGGCCGTCAGGTGGCGGCGAAGTTTGATGTCTCAAAAAAAAAAACCCCAAAAACCCAGAATTGCTATTACTTGGGCGTGAAAGGTCCAATCGGCACAAAACTTGCTGGGTATGATCGTAGTCCCGCCCTGAACACGTCTACATCAAAAAATTCCCCTGTTCTCAAAGCGCCCCCTGCTGGCGACAGGAAAAGTGATTTTTTACACTTTGAGGTGCAGCTCTGAGCACGTTCAGCATATCCAACTCAAATTTGGTCAGAAAGGCCTCAACACGTTGTTAATGCTACATGATGAAGATTGTGACGTATCGTCAAACGGCGTTGCGCCCAGAGGGCGGCGAAGTCGATGCTTCGCCAAAACGTAGGAAAGTGGCCTTAACTTCAGTGTCCTTGGGCATATCTGCCTGAAACTTCACATGTGTTTTAAGAGTCCAGCCCTGACAATGTCATGTGAATTTCGTTGATGGGCGCGGCCAAATGGCTTGGCCACACCCTTTAAACATCAGCCCCTGCGGCACGTTTCACCGACATGCATGAAAATTGGTACACATATGTATCACATCCAGACACACAAAAAACCCTCTTGGACCCATTGGCTACACCCAACAGGAAGTCAGCCATTTTGAATTTGACGCCAGATTGGGCGATTTGCACTCCTCATACTTTTTCTATCTCCTCCTACATGATTCATCGGATCGGCTTCAAATTTGGCGTGCATCAACTAGACCACTTGATGATCAAAAGTTATCATACGATTTTCCCTATGTTAAACGCTTTGGCTGTCAGGTGGCGGCGAAGTTTGATGTCTCGCCATAAAACACGAAATTAGTATAACTTTGGCATACATTGTCCATTCTTCACCAAACTTCACATGTTTGTTAACAGTCCAGACCTGAATGTATAGTATGACTTTCATCAATAAGCGTGGCCGTATGGCTTGGCCACGCCCCTTAAAGTGCAGCGTCCCCCATAACAACTTTCACCGACGTGCACGAAAATCAGTATGCACATGTATCGTGTCCAGACGCACAAAAAAGCCTCTTGCACATATAGGCCACACCCGACAGGAAGTCGGCCATTTTGAAATTTACAGTCATTTTTGGCGTTTTCCACGTGTTGTATTTTAATGATCTCCTCCTCAAGAAATGAATCAATTAACTCCAAAACTGGTGTGTACCATCTACACAAGTGTGTGATCAAAACATATTAAGAGAATTGCTCAGCATGGAACGGTGTGGCTGTGACATGGCGTCGACACTTGATGTCTCACCATGAAACACGATATTGCTATAACATGGGATCTAATGGTCGAATCTGCTCCAAACTTCACATGTATGATAATAGTCCTGGCATGAACACACCCACATGACGCTCAGGAGTCAGAGTCATAGCGCCACCCAGTGGAGACGGGAAGTCGCAACGCATTGGTTCTTACACTGTCCGAAGGAGGCGAACATTCAGCGACTCGTCTGCCGGTCGACCTCTGACGACACGGTGGCGGCCGCGCCAGGACCCGAGTTGCGTGGGGTGCGAGGGCCCGTTCAACGCTGCTTGCAGCTTTAATTAGGGCCCGAGCACGTACCGTGCGAGGACCCTATTGTTTTCCTTAGGATTATTATTATTATTATTATTATTATTATTATTTTATTTTTTTTTTTTTTTTCCGCGACTTTAAACGCATTTTTGGGGGCTTTAACATATTCAAAAACTCACCAAATTTGGCATGCACATTCGTCTTGGCGAAAATTTATGTGTACGCAAAATTTAAAAGATGCCCGTTGCAAAATGGCGAAATGGCGCCCCCTAGAAAATTTCAATCGGCTCCCACCGGCAGCCCGTTTGACCAAATTCCACGAAATTCGGGGAGGTCGTGTATCATCCCAAGACGCACAAAAATGCGCACTTGGACTTTTTTCTAAAACCAACAGGAAGCCGGCTATTTTGATTTGAATATTCATTTTTTTTACCGATTTTGGCGATTTCCAAGAAATCTCTCAGAGCTATCTCCTCCTACACGCTTCATTGGATCGGCTTCAAATTTGGCGTGCTGGAACTAGACCACTTGATGATCAAAAGTTATCATACGATTTTCCCTACGTTAAACGGTTTGGCCGTCAGGTGGCGGCGAAGTTTGACGTCTCGCCAAAAAAAAACCCAAAAAACAAAAGTGCTATTACTTGGGCATGATAAGTCCGATCGGCACAAAACTTGCTGGGTATGATCGTAGTCCGGCCTTCATCACGCCAACATCAAAAAATTCCCCCGTTCTCAAAGCGCCCCCTGCTGGCGACAGGAAAAGCGATGTTTTAGACTTTGAGGTGCTACTCTCAGCACGTTCAGTATATCCAACTCAAAATTGGTCAGAAAGGCCTCAACACGTTGGTAATGCTACATGATGAAGATTTGTGACGTTTCGCCGAACGGCGTTCTGCCCACAGGGCGGCGAAGTCAACGGTTCGCCAAAACGCAGTTAAGTGGCCTTAACTTCAGTGTCCTTGGTCATATCTGCCTGAAACTTCACATGTGTGTTAACAGTCCAGCCCTGAACATGTGATATGAATTTCGTCGATGGGCGTGGCCAAATGGCTTGGCCACACCCTTTAAACATCAGCCCCTACGGCACGTTTCACCGACATGCATGAAAATTGGTACACATATGTATCACATCCAGACGCACAAAAAAGCCTCTTGGACCCATTGGCTACACCCAACTGGAAGTCAGCCATTTTGAATTTGACGCCAGATTGGGCGATTCGCACTCCTCGTACTTTTTCTATCTCCTCCTACATGATTCATCGGATCGGCTTCAAATTTGGCGTGCATCAACTAGACCACTTGATGATCAAAAGTTATCATACGATTTTCCCTATGTTAAACGGTTTGGCTGTCAGGTGGCGGCGAAGTTTGACGTCTCGCCAAAAAAAACCCAAAAAACAAAAGTGCTATTACTTGGGCATGATAAGTCCGATCGGCACAAAACTTGCTGGGTATGATCGTAGTCCGGCCTTCATCACGCCAACATCAAAAAATTCCCCCGTTCTCAAAGTGCCCCCTGCTGGCAACAGGAAAAGCGATGTTTTAGACTTTGAGGTGCTACTCTCAGCACGTTCAGTATATCCAACTCAAAATTGGTCAGAAAGGCCTCAACACATTGGTAATGCTACATGATGAAGATTTGTGACGTATCGCCGAACGGCGTTCCGCCCACAGGGCGGCGAAGTCAACGGTTCGCCAAAACGCAGTTAAGTGGCCTTAACTTCAGTGTCCTTGGTCATATCTTCCTCAAACTTTACATGTGTGTTAACAGTCCAGCCCTGAACATGTGATATGATGGGCGTGGCCAAATGGCTTGGCCACACCCACACGTTTCACTGACATGCATGAAAATTGGTACACATATGTATCACATCCAGACGCACAAAAAAGTCTCTTGGACCCGTTGGCCAAACCCAACAGGAAGTCGGCCATTTTGAATTTAATGGTCATTTTTGGCGTTTTCCACGTGTTGTATTTTAATGAACTCCACCTACAGGATGCATCAGAACAACTTCAAAATCATTGTGTGCCATCTAGACAAAAGTGTAATCAAAACTTAGAAGCAGATTTTTGCATCGTGAAACGGTTTGGCCATCAGGTGGCGGCGAAGTTTGATGTCTCGCCATAAAACACGAAATTAGTAAAACTTTGGCATACATTGTCCATTCTTCACCAAACTTCACAAGTTTGTTAACAGTCCAGACCTGAATGTATAGTATGAGTTTCATCGATAAGCGTGGCCGTATGGCTTGGCCACGCCCCTTAAAGTGCAGCGTCCCCCATAACAACTTTCACCGACGTGCACGAAAATCAGTATGCACATGTATCGTGTCCAGACGCACAAAAAAGCCTCTTGCACATATAGGCCACACCCGACAGGAAGTCGGCCATTTTGAAATGTACAGTCATTTTTTGGCGTTTTCCACGTGTTGTATTTTAATGATCTCCTCCTCCAGAAATGAATCAATTAAGTCCAAAACTGGTGTGTACCATCTACACAAGTGTGTGATCAAAACATATTAAGAGAATTGCTCAGCATGGAACGGTGTGGCTGTGCCATGGCGTCGACACTTGATGTCTCACCATGAAACACGATATTGCTATAACATGGGATCTAATGGTCGAATCTGCTCCAAACTTCACATGTATGATAATAGTCCTGGCATGAACACACCCACATGACGCTCAGGAGTCAGAGTCATAGCGCCACCCAGTGGAGACGGGAAGTCGCAACGCATTGGTTCCTACACTGTCCGAAGGAGGCGAACATTCAGCGCCTCGTCTGCCGGTCGACCTCTGGCGACACGGTGGCGGCCGCGCCAGGCCCCGAGTTGCGTGGGGTGCGAGGGCCCGCTCAACGCTGCTTGCAGCTTTAATTATTATTATTATTCTTCTTCTTCCGTTTCTTCAGAAATGTTTTCGCAAATTCCCGTGAGATGGTACATCATAGAGACATGAAATTTTCACCAATAACTGGAAGTTGTGTGCAAATGGTGCTCATAATATAGAAATACCAACTGGCCAGATGGTGGCGCTATAACCAAGGTCAATGCGTTTTGGGTTTTAACTCCCACACCATATGTCGCACATTCAAAAACGTTATATCCACAGATTCCCTGGATAGTCCTGAACCACCTGGGCTAGGCCCCGCCCATTTCCGCCTAAAAATTTTTTTACAAAATCGCAAAAACTTGAAAACCTTCTTTTTCTATCTCCTCCTTGGGGTTCCATCCGATTAGCGTGAAACTTGGCACGTACAGTCTTCAGCTGGACCTGATCTAAAGTTATTCACAGAATTTTGTTTGGTCAAAAGATGCGCAAATTATTAATGAATACATTTTTCTAGCTAGCTATAAAAACGCGAACTGTTGCATATCTCGGTCAAAGTACATGCTAACAACACCAAATCGGAGATCCTTGGTTGGCATGTGACTGTGAGGGTATGAGCCAAATTTAGCGAATGTTGGCCACTAGTGGGCGCTGCAAATATGGGAAATTTGTATCTCTTAAATGGCTGCACCGATTTTTACCAAATTTGGTGGGTATGATGCTGGGTCACTCCTGAGACCAAATCTTGAAGTTCATCACGATTGGTCAAAGTGGGCGTGGCTTATTACAAGATAAACAACAAACATTTATTTTAGCTCAAGTATTATGTTGAGAGCTATGAAATTCACAGAGTATATATAGAATAGGACACAGACCAACCATACCAAAAAGTGTGTGTCTACTCCACTAGGTGGCGCTATAACGGGTGAAAACGCATTTTGGCCTGTAACTTCCACATTTTAAATCACATTTTCATAAACTTTATATCCACGTGCTCCCACAATAGAGTCGCATCTTCTGACATAGGCCACGCCCACTTCCACTGCATATTTCTCTTTGTAAGTCACTACATATCAAAAACCTACTTTTTCTATCTCCTCCTAGCGTTTAGGCTCCATCTACACGAAACTTTGCACATACAATCTCCAGATGTGCCTGATGAAAAGTTATCAAAAGAATTTTGCTACTCCAAAAAATGTGGTAGATATAAAGGAACAATTTTTTTCTGCTAGCTAAAAAACACATACCATTGCATATTTTTGTCAAAGTAAAAGCTATCGACGTCAAACTCAAGTCACTTGTTTTAGACGTCAACCAGAGGATCTGTGCCAAATTTGGCGGAATTTGGCCAATAGGGGGCGCTATAAACAGAGAAACATCAAGTGAAATGAAATTTCACAAAATCCGACCATAAATCAATGAGGGTTTTTTCCAAAAATCAACAAACTCAGTATATCAAAGGTCGTGATCTTACCCACCTTTCAAAATTTAAATGGCTATGCTGGCTTGAACCCCGGAATTGCCGCTTGCGGCTATATTTAGGGGTTCAAGCCCGAAGGGCTGAAACCCTATTGTTTTCCTACTGTTTTATTATTATTATTAGGGGTTCAAGCCCGAAGGGCTGAAACCCTATTGTTTTCCTACTGTTTTATTATTATTAGGGCCCGAGCACGTACCGTGCGAGGACCCTATTGTTTTCCTTAGGGTTATTATTATTATTATTATTATTATTATTATTATTAGGGCCCGAGCACGTACCGTGCGAGGACCCTATTGTTTTCCTTAGGATTATTATTATTATTATTATTATTATTATTATTTTTTTTTTTTTTTTTTTTTTTTTCCGCGACTTTAAACGCATTTTTGGGGGCTTTAACATATTCAAAAACTCACCAAATTTGGCATGCACATTCGTCTTGGCGAAAATTTATGTGTACGCAAAATTTAAAAGATGCCCGTTGCAAAATGGCGAAATGGCGCCCCCTAGAAAATTTCAATCGGCTCCCACCGGCAGCCCGTTTGACCAAATTCCACGAAATTCGGGGAGGTCGTGTATCATCCCAAGACGCACGAAAATGCGCAGTTGGAATTTTTTCTAAAACCAACAGGAAGCCGGCTATTTTGATTTGAATATTCATTTTTTCACCGATTTTGGCGATTTCCAAGAAATCTCTCAGAGCTATCTCCTCCTACACGGTTCATTAGATCGGCTTCAAATTTGGCGTGCTGGAACTAGACCACTTGATGATCAAAAGTTATCATACGATTTTCCCTACGTTAAACGGTTTGGCCGTCAGGTGGCGGCGAAGTTTGACGTCTCGCCAAAAAAAACCCCCAAAAAACAAAAGTGCTATTACTTGGGCATGAAAAGTCCGATCGGCACAAAACTTGCTGGGTATGATCGTAGTCCGGCCTTCATCACGCCAACATCAAAAAATTCCCCCGTTCTCAAAGCTCCCCCTGCTGGCGACAGGAAAAGCGATGTTTTAGACTTTGAGGTGCTACTCTCAGCACGTTCAGTATATCCAACTCAAAATTGGTCAGAAAGGCCTCAACACGTTGGTAATGCTACATGATGAAGATTTGTGAAGTTTCGCCGAACGGCGTTCCGCCCACAGGGCGGCGAAGTCAACGGTTCGCCAAAACGCAGTTAAGTGGCCTTAACTTCAGTGTCCTTGGTCATATCTGCCTGAAACTTCACATGTGTGTTAACAGTCCAGCCCTGAACATGTGATATGAATTTCGTTGATGGGCGTGGCCAAATGGCTTGGCCACACCCTTTAAACATCAGCCCCTACGGCACGTTTCACTGACATGCATGAAAATTGGTACACATATGTATCACATCCAGACGCACAAAAAAGCCTCTTGGACCCATTGGCTACACCCAACAGGAAGTCAGCCATTTTGAATTTGACGCCAGATTGGGCGATTCGCACTCCTCGTACTTTTTCTATCTCCTCCTACATGATTCATCGGATCGGCTTCAAATTTGGCGTGCATCAACTAGACCACTTGATGATCAAAAGTTATCATACGATTTTCCCTATGTTAAACGGTTTGGCTGTCAGGTGGTGGCGAAGTTTGACGTCTCGCCAAAAAAACCCCAAAAAACAAAAGTGCTATTACTTGGGCATGATAAGTCCGATCGGCACAAAACTTGCTGGGTATGATCGTAGTCCGGCCTTCATCACGCCAACATCAAAAAATTCCCCCGTTCTCAAAGTGCCCCCTGCTGGCGACAGGAAAAGCGATGTTTTAGACTTTGAGGTGCTACTCTCAGCACGTTCAGTATATCCAACTCAAAATTGGTCAGAAAGGCCTCAACACGTTGGTAATACTACATGATGAAGATTTGTGACGTATCGCCGAACGGCGTTCCGCCCACAGGGCGGCTAAGTCAACGGTTCGCCAAAACGCAGTTAAGTGGCCTTAACTTCAGTGTCCTTGGTCATATCTTCCTGAAACTTTACATGTGTGTTAACAGTCCAGCCCTGAACATGTGATATGATGGGCGTGGCCAAATGGCTTGGCCACACCCACACGTTTCACTGACATGCATGAAAATTGGTACACATATGTATCACATCCAGACGCACAAAAAAGTCTCTTGGACCCGTTGGCCAAACCCAACAGGAAGTCGGCCATTTTGAATTTAATGGTCATTTTTGGCGTTTTCCACGTGTTGTATTTTAATGAACTCCACCTACAGGATGCATCAGAACAACTTCAAAATCATTGTGTGCCATCTAGACAAAGGTTTAATCAAAACTTATAAGCAGATTTTTGCATCGTGAAACGGTTTGGCCGTCAGGTGGCGGCGAAGTTTGATGTCTCGCCATAAAACACGAAATTAGTATAACTTTGGCATACATTGTCCATTCTTCACCAAACTTCACATGTTTGTTAACAGTCCAGACCTGAATGTATAGTATGAGTTTCATCAATAAGCGTGGCCGTATGGCTTGGCCACGCCCCTTAAAGTGCAGCGTCCCCCATAACAACTTTCACCGACGTGCACGAAAATCAGTATGCACATGTATCGTGTCCAGACGCACAAAAAAGCCTCTTGCACATATAGACCACACCCGACAGGAAGTCGGCCATTTTGAAATTTACAGTCATTTTTTGGCGTTTTCCACGTGTTGTATTTTAATGATCTCCTCCTCCAGAAATGAATCAATTAACTCCAAAACTGGTGTGTACCATCTACACAAGTGTGTGATCAAAACAGATTAAGAGAATTGCTCAGCATGGAACGGTGTGGCTGTGACATGGCGTCGACACTTGATGTCTCACCATGAAACGCGATATTGCTATAACATGGGATCTAATGGTCGAATCTGCTCCAAACTTCACATGTATGATAATAGTCCTGGCATGAACACACCCACATGACGCTCAGGAGTCAGAGTCATAGCGCCACCCAGTGGAGACGGGAAGTCGCAACGCATTGGTTCCTACACTGTCCGAAGGAGGCGAACATTCAGCGCCTCGTCTGCCGGTCGACCTCTGGCGACACGGTGGCGGCCGCGCCAGGCCCCGAGTTGCGTGGGGTGCGAGGGCCCGCTCAACGCTGCTTGCAGCTTTAATTATTATTATTATTCTTCTTCTTCCGTTTCTTCAGAAATGTTTTCGCAAATTCCCGTGAGATGGTACATCATAGAGACATGAAATTTTCACCAATAACTGGAAGTTGTGTGCAAATGGTGCTCATAATATAGAAATACCAACTGGCCAGATGGTGGCGCTATAACCAAGGTCAATGCGTTTTGGGTTATAACTCCCACACCATATGTCGCACATTCAAAAACGTTATATCCACAGATTCCCTGGATAGTCCTGAACCACCTGGGCTAGGCCCCGCCCATTTCCGCCTAGACATTTTTTTACAAAATCGCAAAAACTTGAAAACCTTCTTTTTCTATCTCCTCCTTGGGGTTCCATCCGATTAGCGTGAAACTTGGCACGTACAGTCTTCAGCTGGACCTGATCTAAAGTTATTCACAGAATTTTGTTTGGTCAAAAGATGCGCAAATTATTAATGAATACATTTTTCTAGCTAGCTATAAAAACGCGAACTGTTGCATATCTCGGTCAAAGTACATGCTAACAACACCAAATCGGAGATCCTTGGTTGGCATGTGACTGTGAGGGTATGAGCCAAATTTAGCGAATGTTGGCCACTAGTGGGCGCTGCAAATATGGGAAATTTGTATCTCTTAAATGGCTGCACCGATTTTTACCAAATTTGGTGGGTATGATGCTGGGTCACTCCTGAGACCAAATCTTGAAGTTCATCACGATTGGTCAAAGTGGGCGTGGCTTATTACAAGATAAAAACAAACATTTATTTTAGCTCAAGTATTATGTTGAGAGCTATGAAATTCACAGAGTATATATAGAATAGGACACAGACCAACCATACCAAAAAGTGTGTGTCTACTCCACTAGGTGGCGCTATAACGGGTGAAAACGCATTTTGGCCTGTAACTTCCACATTTTAAATCACATTTTCATAAACTTTATATCCACGTGCTCCCACAATAGAGTCGCATCTTCTGACATAGGCCACGCCCACTTCCACTGCATATTTCTCTTTGTAAGTCACTACATATCAAAAACCTACTTTTTCTATCTCCTCCTAGCGTTTAGGCTCCATCTACACGAAACTTTGCACATACAATCTCCAGATGTGCCTGATGAAAAGTTATCAAAAGAATTTTGCTACTCCAAAAAATGTGGTAGATATAAAGGAACAATTTTTTTCTGCTAGCTAAAAAACACATACCATTGCATATTTTTGTCAAAGTAAAAGCTATCGACGTCAAACTCAAGTCACTTGTTTTAGACGTCAACCAGAGGATCTGTGCCAAATTTGGCGGAATTTGGCCAATAGGGGGCGCTATAAACAGAGAAACATCAAGTGAAATGAAATTTCACAAAATCCGACCATAAATCAATGAGGGTTTTTTCCAAAAATCAACAAACTCAGTATATCAAAGGTCGTGATCTTACCCACCTTTCAAAATTTAAATGGCTATGCTGGCTTGAACCCCGGAATTGCCGCTTGCGGCTATATTTAGGGGTTCAAGCCCGAAGGGCTGAAACCCTATTGTTTTCCTACTGTTTTATTATTATTATTAGGGGTTCAAGCCCGAAGGGCTGAAACCCTATTGTTTTCCTACTGTTTTATTATTATTAGGGCCCGAGCACGTACCGTGCGAGGACCCTATTGTTTTCCTTAGGGTTATTATTATTATTATTATTATTATTATTATTATTAGGGCCCGAGCACGTACCGTGCGAGGACCCTATTGTTTTCCTTAGGATTATTATTATTATTATTATTATTATTATTATTTATTTATTTTTTTTCCGCGACTTTAAACGCATTTTTGGGGGCTTTAACATATTCAAAAACTCACCAAATTTGGCATGCACATTCGTCTTGGCGAAAATTTATGTGTATGCAAAATTTAAAAGATGCCCGTTGCAAAATGGCGAAATGGCGCCCCCTAGAAAATTTCAATCGGCTCCCACCGGCAGCCCGTTTGACCAAATTCCACGAAATTCGGGGAGGTCGTGTATCATCCCAAGACGCACGAAAATGCGCAGTTGGAATTTTTTCTAAAACCAACAGGAAGCCGGCTATTTTGATTTGAATATTCATTTTTTCACCGATTTTGGCGATTTCCAAGAAATCTCTCAGAGCTATCTCCTCCTACACGGTTCATTAGATCGGCTTCAAATTTGGCGTGCTGGAACTAGACCACTTGATGATCAAAAGTTATCATACGATTTTCCCTACGTTAAACGGTTTGGCCGTCAGGTGGCGGCGAAGTTTGACGTCTCGCCAAAAAAACCCCCCAAAAAACAAAAGTGCTATTACTTGGGCATGAAAAGTCCGATCGGCACAAAACTTGCTGGGTATGATCGTAGTCCGGCCTTCATCACGCCAACATCAAAAAATTCCCCCGTTCTCAAAGCTCCCCCTGCTGGCGACAGGAAAAGCGATGTTTTAGACTTTGAGGTGCTACTCTCAGCACGTTCAGTATATCCAACTCAAAATTGGTCAGAAAGGCCTCAACACGTTGGTAATGCTACATGATGAAGATTTGTGAAGTTTCGCCGAACGGCGTTCCGCCCACAGGGCGGCGAAGTCAACGGTTCGCCAAAACGCAGTTAAGTGGCCTTAACTTCAGTGTCCTTGGTCATATCTGCCTGAAACTTCACATGTGTGTTAACAGTCCAGCCCTGAACATGTGATATGAATTTCGTTGATGGGCGTGGCCAAATGGCTTGGCCACACCCTTTAAACATCAGCCCCTACGGCACGTTTCACTGACATGCATGAAAATTGGTACACATATGTATCACATCCAGACGCACAAAAAAGCCTCTTGGACCCATTGGCTACACCCAACTGGAAGTCAGCCATTTTGAATTTGACGCCAGATTGGGCGATTCGCACTCCTCGTACTTTTTCTATCTCCTCCTACATGATTCATCGGATCGGCTTCAAATTTGGCGTGCATCAACTAGACCACTTGATGATCAAAAGTTATCATACGATTTTCCCTATGTTAAACGGTTTGGCTGTCAGGTGGTGGCGAAGTTTGACGTCTCGCCAAAAAAACCCCAAAAAACAAAAGTGCTATTACTTGGGCATGATAAGTCCGATCGGCACAAAACTTGCTGGGTATGATCGTAGTCCGGCCTTCATCACGCCAACATCAAAAAATTCCCCCGTTCTCAAAGTGCCCCCTGCTGGCGACAGGAAAAGCGATGTTTTAGACTTTGAGGTGCTACTCTCAGCACGTTCAGTATATCCAACTCAAAATTGGTCAGAAAGGCCTCAACACGTTGGTAATGCTACATGATGAAGATTTGTGACGTATCGCCGAACGGCGTTCCGCCCACAGGGCGGCTAAGTCAACGGTTCGCCAAAACGCAGTTAAGTGGCCTTAACTTCAGTGTCCTTGGTCATATCTTCCTGAAACTTTACATGTGTGTTAACAGTCCAGCCCTGAACATGTGATATGATGGGCGTGGCCAAATGGCTTGGCCACACCCACACGTTTCACTGACATGCATGAAAATTGGTACACATATGTATCACATCCAGACGCACAAAAAAGTCTCTTGGACCCGTTGGCCAAACCCAACAGGAAGTCGGCCATTTTGAATTTAATGGTCATTTTTGGCGTTTTCCACGTGTTGTATTTTAATGAACTCCACCTACAGGATGCATCAGAACAACTTCAAAATCATTGTGTGCCATCTAGACAAAGGTGTAATCAAAACTTATAAGCAGATTTTTGCATCGTGAAACGGTTTGGCCGTCAGGTGGCGGCGAAGTTTGATGTCTCGCCATAAAACACGAAATTAGTATAACTTTGGCATACATTGTCCATTCTTCACCAAACTTCACATGTTTGTTAACAGTCCAGACCTGAATGTATAGTATGAGTTTCATCAATAAGCGTGGCCGTATGGCTTGGCCACGCCCCTTAAAGTGCAGCGTCCCCCATAACAACTTTCACCGACGTGCACGAAAATCAGTATGCACATGTATCGTGTCCAGACGCACAAAAAAGCCTCTTGCACATATAGACCACACCCGACAGGAAGTCGGCCATTTTGAAATTTACAGTCATTTTTGGCGTTTTCCACGTGTTGTATTTTAATGATCTCCTCCTCCAGAAATGAATCAATTAACTCCAAAACTGGTGTGTACCATCTACACAAGTGTGTGATCAAAACAGATTAAGAGAATTGCTCAGCATGGAACGGTGTGGCTGTGACATGGCGTCGACACTTGATGTCTCACCATGAAACGCGATATTGCTATAACATGGGATCCAATGGTCGAATCTGCTCCAAACTTCACATGTATGATAATAGTCCTGGCATGAACACACCCACATGACGCTCAGGAGTCAGAGTCATAGCGCCACCCAGTGGAGACAGGAAGTCGCAACGCATTGGTTCCTACACTGTCCGAAGGAGGCGAACATTCAGCACCTCGTCTGCCGGTCGACCTCTGGCGACACGGTGGCGGCCGCGCCAGGCCCCGAGTTGCGTGGGGTGCGAGGGCCCGCTCAACGCTGCTTGCAGCTTTAATTATTATTATTTTTTTTTTTTTCCGCGACTTTAAACGCATTTTTGGGGGCTTTAACATATTCAAAAACTCACCAAATTTGGCATGCACATTCGTCTTGGCGAAAATTTATGTGTACGCAAAATTTAAAAGATGCCCGTTGCAAAATGGCGAAATGGCGCCCCCTAGAAAATTTCAATCGGCTCCCACCGGCAGCCCGTTTGACCAAATTCCACGAAATTCGGGGAGGTCGTGTATCATCCCAAGACGCACGAAAATGCGCTCTTGGACTTTTTTCTAAAACCAACAGGAAGCCGGCTATTTTGATTTGAATATTCATTTTTTTACCGATTTTGGCGATTTCCAAGAAATCTCTCAGAGCTATCTCCTCCTACACGGTTCATTGGATCGGCTTCAAATTTGGCGTGCTGGAACTAGACCACTTGATGATCAAAAGTTATCATACGATTTTCCATATGTTAAACGGTTTGGCCGTCAGGTGGCGGCGAAGTTTGACGTCTCGCCAAAAAAAACCCCCAAAAAACAAAAGTGCTATTACTTGGGCATGAAAAGTCCGATCGGCACAAAACTTGCTGGGTATGATCGTAGTCCGGCCTTCATCACGCCAACATCAAAAAATTCCCCCGTTCTCAAAGCGCCCCCTGCTGGCGACAGGAAAAGCGATGTTTTAGACTTTGAGGTGCTACTCTCAGCACGTTCAGTATATCCAACTCAAAATTGGTCAGAAAGGCCTCAACACGTTGGTAATGCTACATGATGAAGATTTGTGAAGTTTCGCCGAACGGCGTTCCGCCCACAGGGCGGCGAAGTCAACGGTTCGCCAAAACGCAGTTAAGTGGCCTTAACTTCAGTGTCCTTGGTCATATCTGCCTGAAACTTCACATGTGTGTTAACAGTCCAGCCCTGAACATGTGATATGAATTTCGTTAATGGGCGTGGCCAAATGGCTTGGCCACACCCTTTAAACATCAGCCCCTACGGCACGTTTCACCGACATGCATGAAAATTGGTACACATATGTATCACATCCAGACGCACAAAAAAGCCTCTTGGACCCATTGGCTACACCCAACAGGAAGTCAGCCATTTTGAATTTGACGCCAGATTGGGCGATTCGCACTCCTCGTACTTTTTCTATATCCTCCTACATGATTCATCGGATCGGCTTCAAATTTGGCGTGCATCAACTAGACCACTTGATGATCAAAAGTTATCATACGATTTTCCCTATGTTAAACGGTTTGGCTGTCAGGTGGCGGCGAAGTTTGACGTCTCGCCAAAAAAACCCCAAAAAACAAAAGTGCTATTACTTGGGCATGATAAGTCCAATCGGCACAAAACTTGCTGGGTATGATCGTAGTCCGGCCTTCATCACGCCAACATCAAAAAATTCCCCCGTTCTCAAAGTGCCCCCTGCTGGCGACAGGAAAAGCGATGTTTTAGACTTTGAGGTGCTACTTTCAGCACGTTCAGTATATCCAACTCAAAATTGGTCAGAAAGGCCTCAACACGTTGGTAATGCTACATGATGAAGATTTGTGACGTATCGCCGAACGGCGTTCCGCCCACAGGGCGGCGAAGTCACCGGTTCGCCAAAACGCAGTTAAGTGGCCTTAACTTCAGTGTCCTTGGTCATATCTGCCTGAAACTTTACATGTGTGTTAACAGTCCAGCCCTGAACATGTGATATGATGGGCGTGGCCAAATGGCTTGGCCACACCCACACGTTTCACTGACATGCATGAAAATTGGTACACATATGTATCACATCCAGACGCACAAAAAAGTCTCTTGGACCCGTTGGCCAAACCCAACAGGAAGTCGGCCATTTTGAATTTAATGGTCATTTTTGGCGTTTTCCACGTGTTGTATTTTAATGAACTCCACCTACAGGATGCATCAGAACAACTTCAAAATCATTGTGTGCCATCTAGACAAAGGTGTAATCAAAACTTATAAGCAGATTTTTGCATCGTGAAACGGTTTGGCCGTCAGGTGGCGACGAAGTTTGATGTCTCGCCATAAAACACGAAATTAGTATAACTTTGGCATACATTGTCCATTCTTCACCAAACTTCACATGTTTGTTAACAGTCCAGACCTGAATGTATAGTATGAGTTTCATCAATAAGCGTGGCCGTATGGCTTGGCCACGCCCCTTAAAGTGCAGCGTCCCCCATAACAACTTTCACCGACGTGCACGAAAATCAGTATGCACATGTATCGTGTCCAGACGCACAAAAAAGCCTCTTGCACATATAGGCCACACCCGACAGGAAGTCGGCCATTTTGAAATTTACAGTCATTTTTGGCGTTTTCCACGTGTTGTATTTTAATGATCTCCTCCTCCAGAAATGAATCAATTAACTCCAAAACTGGTGTGTACCATCTACACAAGTGTGTGATCAAAACATATTAAGAGAATTGCTCAGCATGGAACGGTGTGGCTGTGACATGGCGTCGACACTTGATGTCTCACCATGAAACGCGATATTGCTATAACATGGGATCCAATGGTCGAATCTGCTCCAAACTTCACATGTATGATAATAGTCCTGGCATGAACACACCCACATGACGCTCAGGAGTCAGAGTCATAGCGCCACCCAGTGGAGACGGGAAGTCGCAACGCATTGGTTCCTACACTGTCCGAAGGAGGCGAACATTCAGCACCTCGTCTGCCAGTCGACCTCTGGCGACACGGTGGCGGCCGCGCCAGGCCCCGAGTTGCGTGGGGTGCGAGGGCCCGCTCATCGCTGCTTGCAGCTTTAATTATTATTCTTCTTCTTCTTGTTCTTCAGAAATGTTTTCGCAAATTCCCGTGAGATGGTACATCATAGAGACATGAAATTTTCACCAATAACTGGAAGTTGTGTGCAAATGGTGCTCATAATATAGAAATACCAATTGGCCAGATGGTGGCGCTATAACCAAGGTCAATGCGTTTTGGGCTATAACTCCCACACCATATGTCGCACATTCAAAAACGTTATATCCACAGATTCCCTGGATAGTCCTGAATCACCTGGGCTAGGCCACGCCCATTTCCGCCTAGAAATTTTTTTCACAAAATCGCAAAAACTTGAAAACCTTCTTTTTCTATCTCCTCCTTGGGGTTCCATCCCATTAGCGTGAAACTTGGCACGTACAGTCTTCAGCTGGACCTGATCTAAAGTTACTCACAGAATTTTGTTTCGTCGAAAAATGCGCAAATTATTAATGAATACATTTTTCTAGCTAGCTATAAAAATGCGAACTGTTGCATATCTCTGTCAAAATAAATGCTAACAACACCAAATCGGAGATCCTTTGTTGGCATGTGATTGTGAGGGTATGAGCCAAATTTGGCGAATGTTGGCCACTAGGGGGCGCTGCAAATATGGGAAATTTGTATCTCTTAAATGGCTGCACCGATTTTTACCAAATTTGGTGGGTATGATGCTGGGTCACTCCTGAGGTCATATCTTGAAGTTCATCACGACTGGTCAAAGTGGGCGTGGCTTATTACAAGATAAAAAACAAACATTTATTTTAGCTGAAGTATTATGTTGAGAGCTATGAAATTCACAGGGTATATATAGGATAGGACACAGACCATCCATACCAAAAATTGTGTGTCTACTCCACTAGGTGGCGCTATAACGGGTGAAAACGCATTTTGGCCTGTAAGTTCCACATTTTAAATCACATTTTCATAAACTTTATATCCACGTTTTCCCTAAATAGAGTCTCATCTTTTGACATAGGCCACGCCCACTTCCACTGCATATGTCTCTTTGTAAGTCACTACACATCAAAAACCTACTTTTTCTATCTCCTCCTAGCGTTTGAGCTCCATCTGCACGAAACTTTGCACATACAATCTCCAGATGTGCCTGATGAAAAGTTATCAAAAGAATTCAGCTACTCCAAAAAATGTGGTAGATATAAAGTAACAATTTTTTTCTGCTAGCTAAAAAACACATACCGTTGCATATTTTTGTCAAAGTAAAAGCTATCGACGTCAAACTCAAGTCACTTGTTTTAGACGTCAAACAGAGGATCTGTGCCAAATTTGGCGGAAATTGGCCAATAGGGGGTGCTATAAACAGAGTAACATCAAGTGAAATGAAATTTCACAAAATCCGGCCATAAATCAATGAGGGTTTTTTCAAACATCAACAAACTCAGTGTATCAAAGGTCTTGATCTTACCCACCTTTCAAAATTTAAATGGCTATGCTGGCTTGAACCCCGGAATTGCCGCTTGCGGCTATATTTATTATTATTCTTCCGTTTCTTCAGAAATGTTTTCGCAAATTCCCGTGAGATGGTACATCATAGAGACATGAAATTTTCACCAATAACTGGAAGTTGTGTGCAAATGGTGCTCATAATATAGAAATACCAATTGGCCAGATGGTGGCGCTATAACCAAGGTCAATGCGTTTTGGGCTATAACTCCCACACCATATGTCGCACATTCAAAAACGTTATATCCACAGATTCCCTGGATAGTCCTGAATCACCTGGGCTAGGCCACGCCCATTTCCGCCTAGAAATTTTTTTAACAAAATCGCAAAAACTTGAAAACCTTCTTTTTCTATCTCCTCCTTGGGGTTCCATCCGATTAGCGTGAAACTTGGCACGTACAGTCTTCAGCTGGACCTGATCTAAAGTTATTCACAGAATTTTGTTTGGTCAAAAGATGCGCAAATTATTAATGAATAAATTTTTCTAGCTAGCTATAAAAACGCGAACTGTTACATATCTCGGTCAAAGTAAATGCTAACAACACCAAATCGGAGATCCTTGGTTGGCATGTGACTGTGAGGTTATGAGCCAAATTTGGCGAATGTTGGCCAGTAGGGGGCGCTGCAAATATGGGAAATTTGTATCTCTTAAATGGCTGCACCGATTTTTACCAAATTTGGTGGGTATGATGCTGGGTCACTCCTGAGACCATATCTTGAAGTTCATCACGATTGGTCAAAGTGGGCGTGGCTTATTACAAGATAAAAAACAAACATTTATTTTAGCTCAAGTACTATGTTGAGAGCTATGAAATTCACAGAGTATATATAGAATAGGACACAGACCAACCATACCAAAAATTGTGTGTCTACTCCACTAGGTGGCGCTATAACGGGTGAAAACGCATTTTGGCCTGTAACTTCCACATTTTAAATCACATTTTCATAAACTTTATATCCACGTGCTCCCACAATAGAGTCGCATCTTCTGACATAGGCCACGCCCACTTCCACTGCATATTTCTCTTTGTAGGTCACTACATATCAAAAACCTACTTTTTCTATCTCCTCCTAGCGTTTAGGCTCCATCTGCACGAAACTTTGCACATACAATCTCCAGATGTGCCTGATGAAAAATTATCAAAAGAATTTTGCTACTCCAAAAAATGTGGTAGATATAAAGGAACAATTTTTTTCTGCTAGCTAAAAAACACATACCGTTGCATATTTTTGTCAAAGTAAAAGCTATCGACGTCAAACTCAAGTCACTTGTTTTAGACGTCAACCAGAGGATCTGTGCCAAATTTGGCGGAATTTGGCCAATAGGGGGCGCTATAAACAGAGAAACATCAAGTGAAATGAAATTTCACAAAATCCGGCCATAAATCAATGAGGGTTTTTTTCAAACATCAACAAACTCAGTATATCAAAGGTCTTGATCTTACCCACCTTTCAAAATTTAAATGGCTATGCTGGCTTGAACCCCGGAATTGCCGCTTGCGGCTATATTTTTAGGGCCCGAGCACGTACCGTGCGAGGACCCTATTGTTTTCCTTAGGATTATTATTATTAGGGCCCGAGCACGAACCGTGCGAGGACCCTATTGTTTTCCTTAGGATTATTATTATTATTATTATTATTATTATTTTTTTTTTTTCGCTTGATCGCATTTTTGGGGGCTTTAACATATTCAAAAACTCACCAAATTTGACGTGCACATTCGTCTAGGGGACATTTATGTGTACGCAAAATTTAAACGATGCCCATTGCAAAATGGCGAAATGGCGCCCCCTAGAAAATTTCAATCGGCTCCCACCGGCAGCCCGTTTGACCAAATTCCACGAAATTCGGGGAGGTCGTGTATCATCCCAAGACGCACGAAAATGCGCAGTTGGACTTTTTTCTAAAACCAACAGGAAGCCGGCTATTTTGATTTGAATATTCATTTTTTTACCGATTTTAGCGATTTTCAAGAATTCTCTCAGAGCTATCTCCTCCTAGACAGTTCATTGGATCGGCTTCAAATTTGCCGTGCTGCAACTAGACCACATGATGATCAAAAGTTATTAAAAGATCTTTCCCTCGTTAAACGGTTTGGCCGTCAGGTGGCGGCGAAGTTTGATGTCTCAAAAAAAAAAACCCCAAAAACCCAGAATTGCTATTACTTGGGCGTGAAAGGTCCAATCGGCACAAAACTTGCTGGGTATGATCGTAGTCCCGCCCTGAACACGTCTACATCAAAAAATTCCCCTGTTCTCAAAGCGCCCCCTGCTGGCGACAGGAAAAGTGATTTTTTACACTTTGAGGTGCAGCTCTGAGCACGTTCAGCATATCCAACTCAAATTTGGTCAGAAAGGCCTCAACACGTTGTTAATGCTACATGATGAAGATTGTGACGTATCGTCAAACGGCGTTCCGCCCACAGGGCGGCGAAGTCAACGGTTCGCCAAAACGCAGTTAAGTGGCCTTAACTTCAGTGTCCTTGGTCATATCTGCCTGAAACTTCACATGTGTGTTAACAGTCCAGCCCTGAACATGTGATATGAATTTCGTTGATGGGCGTGGCCAAATGGCTTGGCCACACCCTTTAAACATCAGCCCATACGGCACGTTTCACCGACATGCATGAAAATTGGTACACATATGTATCACATCCAGACGCACAAAAAAGCCTCTTGGACCCATTGGCTACACCCAACAGGAAGTCAGCCATTTTGAATTTGACGCCAGATTGGGCGATTCGCACTCCTCGTACTTTGGCTATCTCCTCCTACATGATTCATCGGATCGGCTTCAAATTTGGCGTGCATCAACTAGACCACTTGATGATCAAAAGTTATCATACGATTTTCCCTATGTTAAACGGTTTGGCTGTCAGGTGGCGGCGAAGTTTGACGTCTCGCCAAAAAAACCCCAAAAAACAAAAGTGCTATTACTTGGGCATGATAAGTCCGATCGGCACAAAACTTGCTGGGTATGATCGTAGTCCGGCCTTCATCACGCCAACATCAAAAAATTCCCCCGTTCTCAAAGTGCCCCCTGCTGGCCACAGGAAAAGCGATGTTTTAGACTTTGAGGTGCTACTCTCAGCACGTTCAGTATATCCAACTCAAAATTGGTCAGAAAGGCCTCAACACGTTGGTAATGCTACATGATGAAGATTTGTGACGTATCGCCGAACGGCGTTCCGCCCACAGGGCGGCGAAGTCAACGGTTCGCCAAAACGCAGTTAAGTGGCCTTAACTTCAGTGTCCTTGGTCATATCTGCCTGAAACTTTACATGGGTGTTAACAGTCCAGCCCTGAACATGTGATATGATGGGCGTGGCCAAATGGCTTGGCCACACCCACACGTTTCACTGACATGCATGAAAATTGGTACACATATGTATCACATCCAGACGCACAAAAAAGTCTCTTGGACCCGTTGGCCAAATCCAACAGGAAGTCGGCCATTTTGAATTTAATGGTCATTTTTGGCGTTTTCCACGTGTTGTATTTTAATGAACTCCACCTACAGGATGCATCAGAACAACTTCAAAATCATTGTGTGCCATCTAGACAAAGGTGTAATCAAAACTTAGAAGCAGATTTTTGCATCGTGAAACGGTTTGGCCGTCAGGTGGCGGCGAAGTTTGATGTCTCGCCATAAACCACGAAATTAGTATAACTTTGGCATACATTGTCCATTCTTCACCAAACTTCACAGTTTGTTAACAGTCCAGACCTGAATGTATAGTATGAGTTTCATCAATAAGCGTGGCCGTATGGCTTGGCCACGCCCCTTAAAGTGCAGCGTCCCCCATAACAACTTTCACCGACGTGCACGAAAATCAGTATGCACATGTATCGTGTCCAGACGCACAAAAAAGCCTCTTGCACATATAGGCCACACCCGACAGGAAGTCGGCCATTTTGAAATTTACAGTCATTTTTGGCGTTTTCCACGTGTTGTATTTTAATGATCTCCTCCTCCAGAAATCAATCAATTAACTCCAAAACTGGTGTGTACCATCTACACAAGTGTGTGATCAAAACATATTAAGAGAATTGCTCAGCATGGAACGGTGTGGTTGTGACATGGCGTCGACACTTGATGTCTCACCATGAAACGCGATATTGCTATAACATGGGATCTAATGGTCGAATCTGCTCCAAACTTCACATGTATGATAATAGTCCTGGCATGAACACACCCACATGACGCTCAGGAGTCAGAGTCATAGCGCCACCCAGTGGAGACGGGAAGTCGCAACGCATTGGTTCCTACACTGTCCGAAGGAGGCGAACATTCAGCACCTCGTCTGCCGGTCGACCTCTGGCGACACGGTGGCGGCCGCGCCAGGCCCCGAGTTGCGTGGGGTGCGAGGGCCCGCTCAACGCTGCTTGCAGCTTTAATTATTATTATTATTATTATTACGACAAAAGTAAATCGCTTATTTGGAGGTTTTAACATGCTCAAAAACTCCTGAAATTTGGCGGTCGCATCAGTCGCGGTGTAAATTTACGTATTTTAGGGTTCGCGGCAATGGACGGGTCAAAATGGCTAGGCCACGCCCATTAAAGAGCAATCTCCTTATAAACAGCGCCCTCCTCATCAATTTTCACGGATCTGCACGAAAATCGGTACACATGTAGATCATGCCGAGCCGCACAAAAAAGTCTCTTGGAGCCATAGGCCACGCCCAACAGGAAGTTGGCTATTTTGAATTTAGCGGCCATTTTTGGCGTTTTACCACGTGTCATATTTTGACGAACTCCTCCTACACGATTAATCAAAACGGCTTCAAAATCGCCGTGTACCAACTAGATAAGTTTGTGATCAAAAGTTATTCAAAGATCCGCTACCCGTCGAACACGGAATCGGCTTTTTGGCGGCGAAGTTTGAAGTTTGAAGTTTGTCTCGCCATGAAAAACGAAATTGCTATAACTTTGGCATTAATCGTCCGATCTGCACCAAACTTCACATGATTCATAATATTCCCGCCCTGAACACGTCTACATGCAGAAATTTTGTAATTACCCTAGCGCCCCCTGCTGGCGACAGGAAAAGCGATGTTTTTAGACTTTGACGTGCAGCTCTGACCACGTTCACCATATGCAACTCAAATTTGGTCAGACAGACCTCAAGACGTTGGTAATGCTACATTATGAAGATTGTGACTAGGCGTCAAACGGTGTTCCGCCCAGAGGGCGGCGAAGTCGAAAATTCGCCAAAACGCGTTGAAAATGGCTTTAATGACATTAACTTCTGTGTCCTTGGTCATATCTGCCTGAAACTTCACATGTGTGTTAACAGTCCAGGCTTGAACATGTGATATGAGTTTCGTTGATGGGCGTGGCCAAATGACTTGACCACGCCCTTTAAACATCAGCCCCTGCCGCACGTGTCACCGACATGCACGAAAATTGGTACACGCATGTATCACACCGAGACGCACAAAAAAGTCTCTCGGACCCACTGGCCATACCCAACAGGAAGTCGGCCATTTTGAATTTTGATGCTATTTTTGGCGTTTTCCACATGTTGTATTTTAACGAACTCCTCCTACAGGATTAATCAGAATGACTTCAAAATCACTGTGTGTGATCTAGACAAGGTTGTGATCAAAAGTTATTAAAAGATTTTTCCACAGTTAAACGGTTTGGCCGTCAGGTGGCGGCGAAGTTTGATGTCTCGCCATGAAACACGAAATTGCTATAATTTTGGGACACATTGTCCAATCTTCACCAAACTTCACATGATTCATAATAGTCCCACACTGAACACGTCTACATGACAAAGTTCTGTGATAGTCATAACGCCCCCTAGTTATTAGTCTTCTTCTTCTTATCCGAAATCAACTGCCTTTTTGGGGGCCGTAACATACTCGAAAACTCATGAAACTTCACAGACTCGTCAGAAGTGGTGAAAATTTACATATGGTAGGGGTTTCATGACAACGTGAAAAAAAATGGCTCAGTAGCGCCCCCTACTCATTTTCAATGTATTTTGGGCTATAACTCCCAGATCATGTGTCGCACATTCAAAAACCTCATATCACCACATTCCCTGAATAGCGCTGAATCACCTGGAAGGGGCCACGCCCATTTCCGCCTAAAATTTTTTTTGCAAATGCGCAAAACCTGGAAAACGTACTTTTTCGAACTTCTCCTTAGGGTTTTGTCCGTTCAGCGTGAAACTTGGCAGGTACAGTCTTTGACTGGACCTGATCTAAAGTTATCACAGGAATTTTGATTGGTCAAAATATGCGCAAATTATTAACGAACAAATTTTCCTAGCTAGCTACAAAAAGGCGAACTGTGGTATATCTCGGTCAAAATACATGCTAACAACACCAAATCTCAGATCCTTGCTTGACCTGTGCCTGTGAGCATGTGAGCCAAATGTGGCTAATGTTGGCCACTAGGGGGCGCTGCAAATATGGAAAATTAATATCATGTAAATGGCTTCACCGAGTTTTACGAAATTTGGTGGGTATGATGCTGGGCCACTCCTGAGGCCATGTCTTGAGGTTCATCACGACTGGTCAAAGTGGGCGTGGCTTATTACAAGATAAACAACAAACATTTATTTCAGCTCAAGTATTATGCTGAGGGCTATGAAATTGATAGGCTATATATAGAACAGCATACAGACCACCCATAGAAACAATTGTGTGTCTACTACACTAGGTGGCGCTATAACAGCTGCAAACGCATTTTGGCCTGTAACTTCCACATTTTAAATCACATCTTCATAAACTTCATATCCACGTGTTCCCTAAATAGCGTCGCATCTTCTGACATAGGCCACGCCCACTCCCACTGCACATTTCTCTTTGTAAGTCACTATACATCAAAAACCTACTTTTTCGAACTCCTCCTAGCGTTTAAGGTCCATCTTCACGAAAGTTTGCACATACAATCTCCAGACTTGCCTGACCAGAAGTTATCAAAAGAATTTTGCTACTACAAAAACTGCGCTAGCTAAAAATAAACATTTTTTTTCTGCTAGCTAAAAAACACATACCATTGCATATTTTTGTCAAAGTAAAAGCTATCCATGTCAAACTCAATTCACTTCTTTCAGACATCATCCAGACACTCTGTGCTAAATTTGGCAGAAGTTGGCAAATAGGGGGCGCTATAATCAGAGAAAAATCAAGTGACATGAAAATTCATATATTTGCACGAAATTTGGTGAGCATGATGTGGAGTCACTCCTGACGCCAGCTGTAAAGCTTAGTGATGTTTGGTCACCGTGGCGACGCCTTATTCGCCATAAAAGACGAAGTTGTTTTTGAGGGGTAAGGGATGCTTGTAAAGTCATGAAACTTGACACACACATGAAAGGATCCGATGTGGGTTGTCTGATGTGATTTTTTGGCTCTGATGTGCCAACATGGCTCAACAGCGCCCCCTACAAATTTTCTACGAAGCAGCCCCCGAAGCTGGTTTGACCTACATCTATGAAACTTGGTACGCACATGCATCACTGAAAGACGTATAAAAAAGCCTCTTGCAGCCATGTGCCAAAACCAACAGGAAGTCCGCCATTTTGAATTTGCTTGTAACTGGTTCGCAACTTCACCATACATGTTCCAATCTTGCCCAAACTTCACAGGATTGCTGACAGTCCTGTCCTGCACACATCTATACGCCAATACTTGGTTATTAGTATGGCGCCACCTACTGGCAAAATTACACGTGTTCTATGATTTGAGGGATATGACGTGTAAGTCCTGCGTGAGGGGTCTGCCTTCGACAGTGATGAACGGCGGCGTGAGCCGGCGTCCTGCCAGCGCCCTCGAGTTGCGTGAAGGTGCGAGGGCCCGTTCAATGCTGCTTGCAGCTTTAATTTTATTATTATTCTTCTTCTTCTTCTTCCGTTTCTTCAGAAATGTTTTCGCAAATTCCCGTGAGATGGTATATCATAGAGACATGAAATTTTCACCAATAACTGGAAGTTGTGTGCAAATGGTGCTCATAATATGGAAATACCAATTGGCCAGATGGTGGCGCTATAACCAAGGTCAATGCGTTTTGGGTTATAACTCCCACACCATATGTCGCACATTCAAAAACGTTATATCCACAGATTCCCTGGATAGTCCTGAATCACCTGGGCTAGGCCACGCCCATTTCCGCCTAGAAAATTTTTTCACAAAATCGCGAAAACTTGAAAACCTTCTTTTTCTATCTCCTCCTTGGGGTTCCATCCGATTAGCGTGAAACTTGGCACGTACAGTCTTCAGCTGGACCTGATCTAAAGTTATTCACAGAATTTTGTTTGGTCAAAAGATGCGCAAATTATTAATGAATACATTTTTCTAGCTAGCTATAAAAACGCGAACTGTTGCATATCTCGGTCAAAATAAATGCTAACAACACCAAATCGGAGATCCTTGGTTGGCATGTGACTGTGAGGGTATGAGCCAAATTTGGCGAATGTTGGCCACTAGGGGGCGCTGCAAATATGGGAAATTTCTATCTCTTAAATGGCTGCACCGATTTTTACCAAATTTGGTGGGTATGATGCTGGGTCACTCCTGAGACCATATCTTGAAGTTCATCATGACTGGTCAAAGTGGGCGTGGCTTATTACAAAATAAATAACAAACATTTATTTCAGCTCAAGTATTATGCTGAGGGCTATGAAATTCACAGGGTATATATAGAATAACACACAGACCACCCCTAGCAAAAATTGTGTGTCTTCTCCACTAGGTGGCGCTATAACACGTGAAAACGCATTTTGGCCTGTAACTTCCACATTTTAAATCACATTTTCATAAACTTTATATCCACGTGTTCCCACAATAGAGTCGCATCTTCTGACATAGGCCACGCCCACTTCCACTGCATATTTCTCTTTGTAAGTCACTACATATCAAAAACCTACTTTTTCTATCTCCTCCTAGCGTTTAAGCTCCATCTTCACGAAACTTTGCACATACAATCTCCAGACTTGCCTGATCAAAAGTTATCAAAAGAATTTTGCTACTCCAAAAAATGTGGTAGATATAAATAAACAATTTTTTCTGCTAGCTAAAAAACACATACTGTTGCATATTTTTGTCAAAGTAAAAGCTATCAATGTCAAACTCAAGTCACTTGTTTCAGAGGTCATCCACAGGATCTGTCCCAAAATTGGCGCAAATTGCCCGATAGGGGGCGCTATAAACAGACAAACGTGAAGTGACATGAAAGTTGATCAGATTCGCACAAAATTTGGTGAGCGCGATGTGGAGTCACTCCTGAGGCCAGCCGTGAAGCTTAGTCATGTTTGGTCGGGCCGAATTCCGTGGGCTCCGCGAGACCTGGTTATTATTGTTATTATTATTATTCAGAAATGTTTTCGCAAATTCCAGTGAGATGGTACATCATAGAGACATGACATTTTCACCAATAAGTGGAAGTTGTGTGCAAATGGTGCTCATAATATAAAAATGCCAATTGGCCAGATGGTGGCGCTATAGTTAAGGTCAAGGAAAATTTGAATTTGAAACGCAACCACCCTCACACTGTATGTCAGATTGACTTGAAACTCGACACACATGGTCAGGTGAAGGACTTCTACAAAACCCTAAATAAAACCTCAAGGTCTGCACACTAGGTTTGTCCACCATATTGGATTTTTTGCAAAACATGTTTTTGACGTCTCCTCCTAAGGTGTAGGTCTGACTTGTATCAAACATACTGTTGACCATCATGGGATGAAGCTTTTGAAAAGCTATCAAAGACTTTTTGATATGTCATTGCATTTTGATGATATTGATCAATGAACTTGAGAAAGGGCATGGCTCAGCACATAAATGGAATTTACTCCTTACCCGTTGAGCCAATTGTCACAAAACTTGTAGGAAATGTCAAAATCACGATCTGAATCATACCCTGAACGTTTGATTAAAATCAACCCATAGGGGGCGCTACACGAGCAAAAAGTTAATATCTCATAATCAGCTAGAGATATTTGTACAAAACCTGCTTTGCGTCATCTAGAGTCATGTCTCAGTCAAGACAGGAAATTTGACAATGATTGCTTAAAGGGGCCGTGGCCTATTAGGTAAAATCTAAATTTCAAGGCATTTCACATTCCATAGTTCATAAAATTATAAAAAATCACCAGTGTGTCCTACACAGCTGAAAGCTTTTCAGCACATTCACTGAATTGTGACAAAACTTTGCCGCGCTGCAAACTGTTGTCAATTCAGAAGTCCGTCACTCTGTATTTTTAAGAATATGCAAAATTAATTAACATCAATATCTCCAAAAGTCTTCATGTACATGCAAGCATAGTTGACAGACTTACTTTTTCGATACCAGATGTCACATGTTCCAAATTGTGTTCATATCGGTATAACGGTTAGCTGACAGTGATATCCATTATCTTATTGTAATTTGTACTGTATGCACAACATTTTCTATTTCATCCAGTTTTCAACCAAATGTCACCGAAATATTTGACAATATACTAGAAATCAGCAGAATGATGTGCAATTTTTTTTTAGAATTTTATCATCAACGCTTTCACTGTTATTGAGATCTCAGTCTGTTCTAAAAAGAATGACTAATGAACTTTAAAGGGGGCGTGGCTCAGCAAATGACTCCACAACGTTTGGACCAATGGTCACAAACCTTGCAAGCAATGTCTTAAGCGGTACCAGGAACATATCCTGAAAGTTTCATTCAAAGTGACCACTAGGGGGCACCAAAATTTAAAAAATGGGCATGCAGTGACACAAATCAGACTACACATCAGAAATTGATTGTCCAAGCATTACAAAACTTGCAGGGTATGTTAAATAATAATGATGAAACGTGTATTACTTTAAAATCGGTCAATAGGGGGCGTCACAACTTCCAAACAAGTGCAATGGCCTTTCACAAAATCTGGCCATAAAGCAATGACGGTTTTTCAAACATCATCAAACTTAATGGACTTATTTAATTAAGCTATTAAAGCATGTCCCCAAAATGTTCCTGCAGTTATCCAATAGAAAGCGACAGTTCTGCCAAAGAAGAGTGTGGTTTCGTAAATATTTGGACATGAATGTATGAGTATCTGTCTGACTATCATAAAACCTCTTGGTAATCTTTAATGCAGGTGTCCTGAACTGTCAACACTCTTCCATATTCAAATGATTGCTTAAAGGGGGCGTGGCTTCTTACAGAAAATGTAAACTTCTGGGCATTTCACGTGCTGCACTTCACAAAATCATAACAAATCACCAAAGTGTCCTACAAAGCTGAAATTTTCTTCAGCACATCCACTGAATGCTGGACAAACTTTGTTGCGTCGCAACCTACAGTCAATTCAGAAATCTTTTAGTCTATATTTTTAAGAATATGCAAAATTAAGTAACATCCATATCTCCAAAAGTCTTCATCCAAATGCAACCACCATTGACACATCAATTCTTTGGATAGTATTTGTCACGTGTTCCAAATGGTGTTTACAGCGGTTTAACTGTTAGCTCACAGTAATATTCATTATTTTGCTGTAATTCTTATTGTTGCACAATATCTTCTATTTCATCTAAATGTGTCACCAAAATATTTGACAATATATCTGAAATCAGCAGAGTGATGGGCGATGTTTTTTCAGAAATGTACCACCAAGTCTTAAACTGTTTTTAATATGTCATTGCTTTTTGAAGAGATTCACCAATGAACATTAAAAGGAGGTGTAGCCAAACAAATGATTGCACAACGTTTGGGCCAGTCATCACAAAACTTGCAAGCAATGTCTTAAGAGGTACCAGGAACATATCCCAAAAGTTTCATTATGCGACCCCTAGGGGGCACCACAAATACACAAAATGGGCATGCAATTTCACAAATCAGACTAGAAATCATAAATTGCTTGTTACAAAATTCGCAGAGTATGTTGAATAACAATTATCAACCATGTGTGTTAAATTATTTGAACTTCAGTCGATAGGGGGCACCACTAGTTAAAGACCAAGTGCAGTGACATTTGGCAAAACTTTACCATAAACCAATGAGGGTTTTTTCAAACATTACCAAACTTGGCGGACTTTTGTAATTAAGCCATTAAAGCTTGCTCCAAAATGTTCCTGCAGTTGACCAATAGGAAGTGACAGAGTTTCCAAAGAAGTTGTGGCCTTGTACAGGGAACTGTAGGTCTGCTTTGTATCAGAGCATCTGTTGAGCATTATTGGACCAACGTTATCAGAAGTTGTTAACAGTTTGTTGATTTCTTATAGAGTTTTAGTGATATTGACCAATGAACTCAATTCCAGAGTAAAAGGTAATCATGACTTTATACAAAACTATTAGGTTATCAGTGTTAGTATTAAGTAACCTGTCTTAGTACTGTAATCAATTGCATATACATTGAAAAGGATTTTAAAATCATGTCATGAATGTTTACACAGCATCCCAACCTTTTTTGGACATGAGGTTATCAGTAAGTGAACATTGATTTTTAGCTGCCATGTTTCTGTAGGTAATACATTACCTTGGCAAGTCATGTATCAAAGTTTTCACTGAGGTTTTGAGTTCTTGTGGTTTTAACAAGAAGGGTTTTAACGTAATTTTTTTGCATTATGGAACTAATTTTTCTCGTGAATTTTATTGCTTAGTAATACCATGAAAAACACTTGTAAAGCTATCCAAAAATCGGTCAGTAGAGGTCACTTCCATTTCCAGACATGGGCATGGGCCTTGCACATATTTGGCCAGGAAAACTGATTTTCAGTCTTTTTGCTGTCATCCTAACTGCTTAGTATTATAAAGGCTCCAGAAAATAACACTCCAGTGTGACAGGGGACATTGAAAAGTATCACAATGTTGTGTTTCATTCATTTTTATGTGTAGCATTTATCTTCATTGATAGAATAGTAAATGATAGTTCTAATAGAGAAATTGCAGTGGAAGATATTCTGGCAACGAAAACTTGCTGCTGGTGTCAGAACTTAGTGGTAGAAAATTGTTGTTTTGGCAGTTCCTGTATTCATGATTGCTGATGAATTGCATATATTGAGTTGATCTTGTTGCAGTGAAAAAATATTGTGATTTGTGTTTTGGTTGAATACCTTTCTTTGTTGTCTTTTGTTTATCACACCTACCTGCATACAGCATCACACTGAATTCAAACAATCCAAGCCATACTATTTTTTGTCATTGTTGTGTGCAGACAGAGCAAGCTTTCTGTAATCAACTTTGTGTTATGTCATGGAAAAGAAAGGCAAAGTAGTGATGTAATCTTTTGGGGAGTTTTATGTGAAATGATAATATTTTTCAGTAATGACTACAACACTGACCATGATTGAAAAGTGCTTTCTTTTCATGTAATTGGCTCACAGGCTCTATGTGTGTTCACTACCATACTGCAACTGTGGTTATTATGGCAGCCATGGCAATAAAAGTGTTCCTTCAAGAAATATATTGTAAATCACGTTCAGTATTTATGTATTTTTTTAAGTTGTTGATCTTTTTTAAAGTATTGTCCAGTAATGATTGTGTCTGTAATATTTCCCTATTCACAAAGTTTGAATAAATTTATTATTGTTTACTCATTGAAGGAGGTATATCCATGGGTTTACATAACATATTTTTCTGTGAGATTTGGCTTGCCAAAAAAGAAGAATTAGTAGGAATGGCAACTTTGGAACATTTCAAAACCTGTTTACTGTATAATTGTGTTTAAGAATAGTCTCTCTTCCCAAAGTTATGAAGGTACGTATTATGAAATGATTTTCATGCGGACACAATCAGATTTATATATGTACTTATTGTATGATCTGATTATTTATTCTCACAGTTCTTGTATGAGTTGTTGATGATTCAACTTTTGGTTTGTTGTGCTTTACATATTTGTATTCATTCACTGAGAATTACATATTTTGACAAGTTTAAATAATTGTTTTTATAAATGGACTGGACTGTTACTACTGTTTTTGTTGCAGTCTACTTAAATTGTACACATCAGTAACAAGGTGGCAGAAGGATTTATATTCCGGAACATTTTGTTAAACACTTTTTCTAGAAATAATTTTTTGATCACATTGTTTGGTTTCACTTCGCTCCTCAGTTTCACATTAAAAATCTATTGTCTGATTCACACTCCGGAGCAGAAGGTGACAGTGCTTATACAGTAATAAACCGGATGCCAACCGCCACGTAGAAGACGAAGAAGAAGACAAAACGGAAGTGACGAAGCATTTCACCATTCTGCTTGAGCGATCAAGGTGAGTAACAGCGGCAGGTAGCCGTCGGTCTAAAATTGTTAACTTAATGGGACTATGTTAAATGGTGTTGTTAACGCACTAGCAGTAAATCATGTTCCAGCAGCAACTAAGAATTTCAATCGTACATTGTAACGTTTGCAAGTCAATAAACGTCGAACATTGGCTTGCTCAACCAATGAGCCTGTTGTTAGCTACTGTTAGCTGCTACGTCGAGTTCACACAGGTTACGCTGCTGCGGTTGGTGTTTTGTTGAGAACAGCAATACTAAGCAAGCCATGAGAAGTCAGTAGCAATTAGTTCGTTTCCACGGAGCATAGGAAATACTTGTAAGTATGAACATAAATGTTGTTTAGTGAGGAGCATTGAGATAATATCGCGATCGCCATGCTAATTTCCGTTAGCGCGGTAATGGAAATTACCATTATTTGTTAGCATTGAGGTAACGGACTAAGCGCTATTTTCCACGACGTTAGAGTCGAAGAAATACTCGGATGTTTTAGTTAGGTAGAAAGACTAGCCCTACTGTAAAGAATTACAACTACAGGTCCTACATTGAGAAACTTAAAATACACCAGCATAATGAGAATATAACCCATTGTGCTTAAAGTACAAAACTATAAGCAATCACCGTGCAGTACAGTCCATTTCCGAATAACATATAGTATTGTGATTGTAATGATGCAATAAACTTTTCACCACTTTAATGTTGGAGTTGGTAAATGTGGAGTTTACACACTGCTGGGTATCTGTAAAATCTTACCCGTTTCCACAATAATACATCATAACTTTTTTTTATGTAATAAATAATAACAAAAATAATAAATAAATAAGAAGAATATGTAAGCAAACCATTATTTAAAAATATCAAATAAACATATACGATTAATGAGTACAATATCTCCATCTTAGGTGTAGAGTAGTCAAAGTGTGAAGAAGCAGAAAATGGTCGCACAAGATTTAACATGGCACTTGTGCTTCTTATGTGAACTTGGCTTTACGTGGCAGAAGTTAACCTAAAGTTAGCCAGTTGACAGGGAATCGGTTCTAATCTAAATTTTCATGAAAAGCACAAGTATATTGGAATGGTGTTACCTTGACAATGTATTATCAGTTTCGCACTGCCAAACTAATATTAAAGTGTCAGCCTGCATTGGCTTGATCATATTAGGAAAGAAATAATATTTTTATACACTGAACATTGTCTTATAACATGCCACACCTAAGTCTGTTATCATTCTTGTACATAAGATACAGGATTTTACTGATTGAACTTATGGCATTGAGTCCACATAGTAACATGACTGATTGACTTTAGCTAAGGTGAGCCTGCAGACATAAGCTGATCTGAAGTTGAAACTGAACAGTCTGCATGGATACTCTGTGACTGTTGCCAGACAATTTGCATGCTCAACATTAGTAGTGTATATTTTTATGTTGCGTGAAAGTACAAATTCAGAATTGTAGTATTTTTTCACAAAAACGAAACTGCATCTCAAGTAAAATGTACTATGGCTGTAAATGTGTATTATCTGTAGTATGTGGTGGATGTTATCCATGCACTCAGACAAAAATCATCCAGACAATAGCATGAGTTAAAATGGAAATGTGTCAACTTGTTTCTGTTACAGATGCCTCTAAAGAAGAACCATCGGCGGTCTGAAGCTGCTAAGAAGAGATTTGCTGTCAAGAAAAAAGCACATTTGGTAGATGACTTGTTAAGTAAATGTATTGTAACACAAATTCAATGTGTTACTGCTAGAGTATTTATAGGCTATGCTCAATATTTTTATATGAAAAACTCAGCTGTCAAAGGTGGGAAGGAGATATAAGAGGGGTAACTGTCTTGTGACTGTTATGACTGTTTCAGTCAGAAAAAGGTTTTACAACATGAAAATATCCCTAATGTGCAAACAGAATTCATATAGATCGCCAACCAAACTGAAAAGTGAATAATCATAATCGTAATCAAAATTATTAAGTCTCACCCTCAGCTCAGAATCAAATGTTAACCATTTTTTTTATAACATTGACAACACCTGTCAGTTTGTTAGAGCAGTCCCACTTAAATGTTTATTGCAAGTAATTGTTACATGTCAGTGTAACTTGTGCAAATCAGTGTGAAGGTTGAATCAATGATGATCAATGAATAATTATCCTTAATTTATGGTGTGATTTGTTGCAAAGATGGAACTTCAGTCCTATAACAATTACAGTGCAGTGTATGCAAAGTAATTAACTTGTTCATATTTTCTAGACACAGTTTACACAGTCACAGATGAACTTCATTAAGTAATCTGGGCAATCTTACTCCCATCCCTGCTTTGCAGCATTCCTTATTTAGTGAAGAGACTCTCATTTGTAATTTGTAGATTGATAAACTTCTTTGTGTTGCTTCTGTCTTTGTGAACACTTTATTATATATTTTTTTAAAAGTCATGAGAGTGGGACGAGGAAATTTTTATACAGTTTGAAATAGTTTATTAAAGCATATGGATATGTAGACGTTCATCTTTTGACACCAAACAGTCTGAGTTGTAGACTGTAAAGTCACTGTGAAGAAAACAAATGTGTGTGTGTTTGATCCGAAATATTTTACAAAGAAGAAAGATGGAACTCTTACATTTGTACATTGTTTCCTCCATTGTGATGTTGTGCTTCCTGTTAGGCTCATTAGAAGCCTGCACTGATGCACACTCGCTACTTAAGAGCTGAGCAGTCCACTCGCACTCAGCGATAATTGGTTTGTGACAGCCCTTAATATGGGGCAGCTCCGCGTGACCATGCAAATGGAGGGACAATGGTTAAGGCTAGGAGATAGGGGCTGATTTGAGATTTGGCCTTACAGTTTTGTATACCAGCATTCTGGAAAGGACTCTTAGGCAATGTTTCAGAGAGCTAGTTTAATTAAGTCTGAGTTGATGAACCCTGAGATGGAAAACTCTTTTCAGTTTCAGGACAGCAAAACAGAGATTTTTCAATCAACTCTGATGATGTTCACTGTGAGTTAAACGTGTGCACTGTGAATGAAAAAAAAACCATCATCGATGAACCTCCGATACTATTATTCAGCCCAGCAACAGGTATACAAAAGGCAGAGTTTCCATTGTAATTCAGTGGACATAGAGCTATAAATACAACTATATGTAGGCTGTGCATGCATATCTTAGTTTGAGTCAGAGCAAGGAAAAGTGTCAATAAGTTGACACTAAGGTTTTTCAGTGTTGTATACAATGTCATCATTTAGGCCAAAACCTTCATTATATTTAAATGTACTGATTCGGCTTTCATCTGACAGGGACAGGTCACATGAACCAGCAACTGAGGATGAGAAATATAGTTCAAGATTAAAAACTGATTTGGGCTAGATTGTAGACACACATATAATCTAAGCTACAAGTTCATCTTGTAATATGTGGTTGATGATTTGCATTTGAGAAGGTGTGAAAGTTAAAATAGGGTATATTTTAAAGTTTACACAACTGTGTAAATCTTTGGCTCAACAGCATTTAGTGGCTTTATTTCAGCTACTGCAACAAATGTAGCTAATGTAAACATTGTCACTTATCATTGTCAAATTTTAAAAACATAAATTGTCATTATTGTAGATTTATACAATACTAACTGAAATAACACATTATGTGCTAGAAACATTCTGGTGGAACTGTTTTGACAAACTGACCTCGTTACTTATAAAAATCAGTCTGGTAGTTGTATGTCCATTGTGATATTAGGCAGTGTCACTTTTATCTTGCAAGTGTACTCTTCTTCAGTGTATTGTTTACTTCTTGGATTTTTCCCACATAAAAATTATGACCAATCAAGAGCAGCCTAGTCAGGCAATGCATTTTATCAGGTCCATTTGTAAGTCCTGCTGTGATAACACAAACCAGTTATAGGTAACTGTTCAATTCAGTTCAGTATTATTTACAAAGCCCAATATCTTAAATCACCTTGTGCCCAAGAACACTTTGCAGCCTACAATACTCCTTTGTCCTTGAGCCCTCACAGCAGATAAGGAAAAACTCCTAAAAAAAAACCCTTTAACAAAGACAACAATGATCCTCAAAAGACCAACTGAAGAGGGATTCCTCTTCCAGTACAAACACGTGCATTAGATGTCGTGTGTACGTATTAGTTCAACATAACTTTACAGTAATTTATATGACCAAATTATCCATAAAGAGATTATTTCAAGATTATTAGAATTATGCAACTTTGTAACAAAATTAGTCCGCCATTCTGATCAAAGCAACCAAACTCCAGGTGTAAATGCACCCTAAGTTGCCTCTCTTTCTGAAACTGAAAACCCGTTTTTCTTTGTTTTAGGATTAAAGGGATACTTCACTGATTTTCTACCAGCTTACTATCAATCAGACTCACCTGTGTTGTCAGTCATCAGTTACAACTTGTTTTATCTTGCTGTCAGTCAATTTTGCAAATCAATGTGTCAACTAACTTTCTGTCTGTCATTCTCTTAGGATCCAAACCTAGAGGGTCCACTTGATGCTGTGTTTGAGGGCACTGGCAATACACCATCCCCAACGTGTACAAATGCTCAAAAACTCTCAAATGCTCAAAAACTCCCAAATGCTCAAAAGTGCTCAACTGCTCAACCACTGTCAAAGCTGAATGATGATGCTCATATTTCTGCCTCTAACATGTTCATGCAGTCTGTCTCTGAAAAGCAGGTCCCTGAAACCATATTTAAAGCTGGTGATGAGCCAATGACTGCATCCAAGATTGCTGATGATGACGACAATGACATGCAAACTGCATCACCAAACACACCTGTTGAGGACTCTTCTTGTACATCCCCAATAAAGCCCTTCTTACTTGGCTCATTTTCTCAGAACAGTAGCCGTTTTCTTGAGAATGCTGGCAAACAGTGTGTAGCTAACAGCTTGGCAGCAGTTATGATGAATGAGATAAAAAGTATACTAACCTGGAGTGATGCTAAAAATGCTAATGATGTTGACAGTGTTCTTATTGAAGGAAACAACTTGTACAATACTCTTAAAGACAGTGGTAAAATAAGTGGCAGAAGTGGATATCTGTTTGTTGAGGAATTGCCAAGCACATGTACAATGAGGAATGCACAGTTCTCAATAAATTGCCGTTCAAGTTTGACTGGATTGGTTGGTGTCCATCATGAGAGTGCAGATTCAGAAATGAGAAACATTAATATGCCCCTAGATATGGCCATTCAAAGAGCTTTGATTGATGATGATGCATGTTTTGTGACCTTTGGAAACAACACCTGTGTTGTTGTTAAGCAAGGCAACCATTTTGCTGTGTTTGATCCACATAAACGCAACTGTCAAGGTCATGTTGATGGGTGGTGCGGAACTGCTGTTGTCATTTACCACTCTCAGTTTGAATCCCTCTATAACCATTTGGAGGAGCTTGCCACACAGATCATTCCTGGAGCAGGTGTTCTATCATTTGAGATCACTGGAGTCAAGGTAAAGATTACACGTCACAAGGTGCAACAGAAGAAAGGCTCAACCAGTAAAGACCATGTACTCAAAGAGCACAAGTCTAACAGCACAAAGACTAAACCATTGTACAGTGAAGTGTTGAAAGGCTGCTGTCACAGAAGCAGTGCACCCATCCAACCTTTGCGTGATCATGTAAAAACTAAAGATGAACATGCTGTCAATGTAAATCTTGGATGTCTTTTTGATGATGTCTCTACAAATACAAAGAACACAAGCAAAACAGAGATGACATTTGACAATTTGCAAAGCATTACAGCATCTCCTGAGACATTGCATAGTGCTCCAACAAATACAGCACTGACAAAAAAATGTGACACTATGAATACCACATATCATGAGCAAAAACATGTCATTGGACAGATGAAAGGGACAAGCGTTGCCACTGTTGCTAAATGTGAATCTCAGACTAAAAACACATCAATGAAAAAAACTGATCTGAAGTTATCTACTTGCAAAATGACAAATTATGATGACATCACTGATCCCAACTGTAAAAGTACATCCTGTAAAAGTGATACCAATATGAACTCAGAGGACATTGTGATAACTAATATAACCACATGCCCTTTCAAATTCAAGCCTTTGACTCCTGCAACCAAACAAACACTCTGTTCCAAAATTTCTTTAAGAAATGAAAATAAAGAGAACTTCGAATATGTGGAAGTTTCACCACTTGGTAAAATATGTGAGACAAAATCAATTAAAGGTGATGGAAACTGCTTCTTCAGATGTCTATCTTATGTTGTCTCAGGAAATGAAAATGGCCACATGAAATTCCGCCGTAGCATTGTTAATCATCTCACAGAACGTGCATCAGATTTTTACAAATATTTAAGAGAAGGGCAATTTTCAGTTCCAGAACATTTAAGGAGCTCTAATATGAAACGTTCAGGTTCATTTGCAACAGAGATTGAGATCTGGGCAGCTGCAGATTTGCTAAAAGTTGACATATACACTTACAATAGAGACAGATGGAATTGTTACTCAAGCTCTCTTGTACAGGGTGATGCTCATAACGCTAACACAAGTGGCAATGGTATTTACCTGTATCACAAGAATGACAATCATTATGATGTGGTAACATGTGTCAAGCATAGGAACAATGAATCATCATGTTCATCCTGCTGTAAATATGACACATTGATGAACCAATGTCAAGTTGCACAGAAATCAAACCAGCAGGAAAAAACTGCAGACCGTTGGACAAGACAAAGGAAATTAAAGGCAGATGACAAAAGATACCTGACTAATATACATGAAATTCTTCGTAAAAGAAAAGTCAGTTATGACACCCACAAAGACGATATTTTATGGACAAAAAAGACTAAATACGCCACTGATAAAAACTACCAAAGCCATAGATGTGAGCAAAGCAGAAAAAGATATGCCACTGATAAAAACTACCAAAGCCATAAATGTGAGCAAAGCAGAAAAAGATATGCCACTGATGAAAACTACCAAAGCCATAAATGTGAGCAAAGCAGAAAAAGATATGCCACTGATGAAAACTACCAAAGCCATAAATGTGAGCAAAGCAGAAAAAGATATGCCACTGATACACAGTTCCAAACTCATGTATGCCAACAGAGCAAACAAAGATATGGTACTGATGAGGAGTTCCAACGTCATGTATGTGAACAAAGCAAAAAAAGATATGCTACTGACATGGAGTTCCAATGTCATGTACGTGAACAAAGCAGAAAAAGATATGCTACTGACATGGAGTTCCAATGTCATGTACGTGAACAAAGCAGAAAAAGATATGCTGATAATCCAGATCTCAAGAAAAAAATATGTGAAGCAACACTGCATAAATATCACACTGATCCATCATTTAAAGAAGCGGTGAAAACTAAAACACGTGCCAGCAATAAAAAACAAAGGGGAAGGAAATTTGACATTGATTTTGTCATTGAGGACTTCTGTAAGAATATCAAAAAAGGCCCAGAATATGTTTGTTGTTGTTGCCACAGACTGCTATTTAAAAGACAAGTGAAAGAATGTAAAAAGAAAACATATTCAACACAAGGTTCAGAATGTAGTGCATTAGCAGACAAATGCATCACTTTGACATATTTACATATCTGCGATCGAAAATGCGTACAAGATTGCAGTTTCCGCGATGAAGCTTTTTCTACACTGTGGATATGTTTTACCTGTGACAGAAAACTTCTTAGAGGTAAAATGCCTGACCAAAGTGTTGCTAACAATTTACATTTGGAGCCTATCCCCCCTGAGCTAAATTGTCTTAATGAATTGGAACAACACCTTATTTCTCTGCACATTCCTTTCATGAGACTTATACCTTTGAGAAAAGGAGGCCAAAACTCTGTGCAAGGCCCAACCGTATGTGTGCCATCTAATCTGTCACATGTGACAAGCATTTTGCCCCGAAATGAGGAGGACGACAAAATGATCAGGATGAAATTGAAACGTAAATTGACCTATAAAGGACATTACCAAGACATGCTTGTTGACACAGCAAATATAAAGCGTGGTCTAAATCACTTAATTGTAAATAATTTTTGGTATAAAGATGTGACTATTAACCAAGACTGGGTCAACACACTTGAACAAAATGATTGTGAACCCACTGAAGATTATGTGGTTGAAGATGACAGTGATGTTCAAATGCCATGCAACGAAGCAGACGACAAACAACAAATGCAAGATTTAACACATATTAAAGATCAGCATGGGATGTTTGCAACTTCTTGTTTACAACCAGTTGACCTAGGTCAAGAAATACTAGACCAGCATTTTGATGGGATCATATCTGTTGCCCCGGCAGAGTCAAATTCTCCTATTAGACTGTTGTCAGATACAACAAATGAGGCTAAATCTTTCCCAGTCCTATATCCAAATGGAGGACCAACTATGCACGATAAACGCCCAGAAAAGATCACTTTGTATCGATATTTAAATCAACGAATACTTAATGCAGATGGACGTTTTGCCCAAAACACAGATTATCTGTTCTATGCCCAATATCTTTTAGAGCTAAATCAGATTGTATCCAATGTTTCTATTGCTTTAAGAAAAGGCACAGACAGAGGCTTAACCGATGAAGTTAACAGTGGTGTCCTCACAGACCCTGAAGCAGTGAAGAAAATATTGCATTTTGATGAGGGGTACAAATTTTTAAAACCTATACGTGGGACTACTCCATATTGGCAGTCAGCTCAAAAAGATGTATTTGCAATGGTAAGACAACTTGGCATTCCCACATGGTTCTGTTCATTTAGTTCTGCTGATTTGAGATGGCCTGAAATGCTGAATGTAATGCTTAGAAACAACCGTCAGCAAGTGAAGTTAGAAGACCTTACTTGGCCAGAGAAATGTGCTCTTTTAAAGCGTAATCCAGTGACAGCAGCAAGAATGTTTGAACACAGATGGCAATGCTTTCTAAACGATGTCCTACAAAGCCCTGCAGCACCCATAGGAAACATCACAGACTATTTCTATCGCGTTGAATTTCAGATGCGTGGGTCCCCTCATATACATGCTTTATTCTGGGTAGCAGATGCACCAAAATTAGGTCGCAATGCTGATGCTGAGGTTGTAGACTTTTGTGATAAATATGTTACATGTGAGATGCCTTCAGACACAGAACTGCTAGAAGTAATTTGTGTTCAACAGCATAGTGAATATCATGCAAAAACATGTTTCAAAAAAAGTAATACAAACAAGAAAAAAGGTACAGCAGACTGTAGGTTTAACTTTCCGAGACCAGTTTCAGAGCGTACATTTATTATCCGATCACCAAAAGATCAAAGAGCAAAAGACAAAAATGTCAAAACACCTCAAAAACACGAAGGCATTGAAAACAACCTTATTAATGAAAATGATGTAAGTGACTGTGATGCAGACAGTGAAGTATTTGATATGAAAGTTGAAAATATTGTCAAATTGTTTAAAGACATGAAAACAGTGCTATCCAACCGTCAAGAAACGGACAAATTCAACTCAGCTTGTGAATTTTTTGATTATTTTGACATATCACAAAGTATTTTTGAGAAAGCAAATCGCAAGATTACTAATAAAACAAGCATTGTCTATCAAAGAAAACCTAAAGATGTCTGGATTAATCAATATAACAAGCATCTTCTTCGATGCTGGAAGGCTAACATGGATATTCAGTTCATTGTAGATGCATATTCATGTGTGGTTTACATTATTTCATATGCTCTCAAAAGTGAACGTGAAATGGGTCTACTACTTGATCAAGCACAAAAAGAAGCAATGAATGGGAATCTTGAAGCTAAACAAGCAATGAAAAAAGTTGGAACTGTATTTTTGCAAAGTCGACAAGTTTCAGCCCAAGAATGTTGCTATAGGGTTGCTGGTATACCTCTTAAACATTGTTCACGTGGAACACAATTCATACCAACTGGTGAACATCCTGTCAGAATGAGTCTACCATTGAGTCTACTTAAAAGAAAACCTGGTGAAAATCAGATTGATGTAAAACACTTATGGATGAAAAATGTAGTTGACAGATACAAAAACAGACCAGAATCAGATCCATTTAAAAACATGTGTCTTGCAACATTTTGTTCAGAGTACAGAACTTTGACCACCTCACAAATCCCAAAAGGTGATAATCGCAATGTCACGCAATTAAAGAATGACTTTGGTTTTGTTGTCAAAAGGACTAATGAAGAAAGACCTGCTGTGATTCGCTATGCTAGATTGTCACCTATGAAACAGTCTGAAGCTTACCACCACAGTATATTGCAATTGTTTCTACCCCATTATATGGACCATCAATTAAAACCAGAACCATTCAAAACATACAAAGATTTTTTCTACTTTGGTGCCATTCAAACTGCTGACAATACAGTTGAAAAAGTGAAATCCATTGTGGACAGAAATCGATCTCTGTTTGAGAAGGAAGCTGATAAAATTGATGAAGCTGAAAAGATGCTACAAATCAGTGGCGAATTGGAGGATGCATGGGCACAAGTAAGCCCTGAAACACAACTTGAGCGACTGGAATGTGCAATGTCCAACAAAAACACAGATGATCTCAATGAACATTGCAGTGGTGATGACATCCCAGACCTTCAATCAGATGAACAACCTCTTTACACCATTGAAACTGTTACATCACTGATACCAAGAAATGATGCATTAACACTTTTGAGATCTTTGAATGAAGAGCAGTCAACAATTTTCTACAAAATCCGAAACTGGTGTTTAGAAAAAGTCAATAATAAAAACCCACAGCCTATCAAGGTTTACATAACAGGAGGAGCTGGAACTGGCAAGTCTCATCTAATCAAAGCTATCCACTATGAGTCTGCTAGAATTTTGAAAAATCTTCATCCAGATGATCCAGATGCCACCACTGTTGTCTTGACAGCACCAACAGGCGTTGCAGCTTACAATATAGATGCACATACAATACATAATACATTTTCAATTGGAACAGATTTGTCTCTTCCAGTCAAAAATTTAACCGAAGAAAAGATTAATTCTTTAAGTGCAAAATTGGGAAAACTTGAAATCTTGATTATTGATGAAATATCTATGGTGGACCATAAACTTTTGGCCTATATACATGGCCGATTGAGGCAAATCAAACAGCCAGGTGACAATACTGCTTTTGCAAAAGTGTCTATTATTGCAGTTGGAGATTTTTACCAGTTGCCACCAGTGAAAGGAAGTGCCTTATACAATGACTTTAAACACATTAACTTATGGGATGGTGAATTTGAAATAGCTGAGCTCACTGAAATTGTCAGACAAAAGGATGTAGACTTTGCTAATGCTTTAAATCGTTTGCGAACTCATCAAAAGGGTGAACATCTCCAGGCTAAAGATATTGCAATGTTGAAAAGTTGTGAAACTGGGGAAGAAACAGATGCATTGCATATATTTGCCACAAATCATGAGGTTAATCTTTATAACCTAGAAAAGTTACATACCATTTGTCCTGATGCTATGACAATCAGTGCACAAGATTATGAACGAAATCCTGAAACTGGTAGAGTAGAGCCAAAAATTGGACATCACAGCAAAGTTTACAATTCATGTCTGCAAGAACATGTCCATGTTGGAATTGGAGCTCGAATAATGTTGCAAAAAAATATTGATGTATCAGATGGCCTAGTGAACGGTGCTTTTGGAACAATTGTTAACATAGTGTACGGGAATAAAAACGGCGCAGAAAATGATAATTTCCCATCTTCCATTCATGTGGTATTTGACAATCCCAAAGTTGGGCAAATTCAACGAACAAAACATCGCATATTTGATTCTGAAAAAAGACATATAACTATCATAGAAGCAGAGGAGGACAGAGTTACAAACAGCGGTGGTTTACGAAGACAATTCCCAATAAAGTTGGCATGGGCATGTACTGTCCATAAAGTTCAAGGATTGACAGTAGATAAAGCTGTTGTGTCGCTTCAAAAAACTTTTTCCTCTGGACAAGCATATGTTGCTCTCAGTCGTGTTTGTAGTCTCAGTGGCCTAACAATCAAAGATTTTAAAGAAGCTGCCATATTTTGTCATTCAAAAGTGAAAGAAGCCACAAGCAAAATGAAAAAGTTTATATCACCCATGACATCCACCATGTCAGCAGCAAATTCTACATTTAAGATTATATTGCACAATACCCAGAGTCTTAAATGCCACTTTCCAGATGTGCAAGCTAATACTGTCATGAAAAATGCAGACTGTATTTGTTTAACAGAAACATGGTTAACAGTCAACGACCCACCACATCAGCCACATCTTACTGGCTTCCAATTCTCTCACATTTCACGCACTAATAGTTACGACAACAGTCATTCACAATTACAAAACCTAAAACAAGAATCCAAAGGAGGAGTAGGTATATACCATTCACTGAATAAAGATGTGACAGTATGGACACCAGAATGTTATAACATTGAGTGCTTGGTATTTGAAGTAAAAAGCATAAATTTGATAGCTTCTGTTCTTTACAGACCAACAACGTATCCACTAGCTATTTTCCATCAAAAACTAGAAAAACTTATTGACAAGATGAATCAATATCCTGGACAAAAAATTATCATAGGAGATTTTAATGAAAATGCAATGGACAAATCTACAATGATAGATTTTATGGCAGGACACGGTTATACTCAAAGTGTCACTTCTGCAACAACACAAAAAGGTACTTTGATTGATCATGTTTACATTAAAGATGCAGGCAATGTCATTGTTAACGTGCTCCCAATTTATTACAGTTACCATGAGATGGTGAGTATTTTGATCAATTAGATTTTGGCCCAAAACTACAAATGAAAATATCGACATATTTGAAATAAGGTACGTATTTTACTGCTTTTAAGCTTGAGCAGATGACTCACTGACCCAGTTACTTAAGCTAGGTACATGTCAAGTGTCAAGGTACTCCAGCCACGTCCACATCAGTCTTGCTTTTCATTACACTAACATCTGTCATCGCTTGTTTCATTTCCATGTCTTATTCACATCTCACATTCTCCTTGCAAAAATGTATATGGCAAATGTAAGGAACAGAGGCAAAGAAAAAAAATGTATCTTTTTTATTTATTCAATGACAAAACCATCCATGTATTCTTATCATTGTATTACATAAAACCCTGGTTTAACACCAATATCAGAGCACTACTCCAGGCCAGGGATTCAGCACTGAGGTCAAGGGACAGGGAAGCTTACAGGAACACTAGAGCGGACCTGAACTGAGGCATCAAGGCTGCTAAAACAAAGTACAGAGAGCAGATAGAGGCCAACTTCAGGGAGAACAACCCCCGCTCCATGTGGAAAGGCATACAGAATATAACTGACTACAAACAATGCCACAACACTCCCCCCTCCACCGACACTTCTCTCCCAGACCAGCTTAACACCTTTTCTCCCGCTTTGAAGAGGACAACAGACAGGCAGAGGACACACAGCTGACATCATCAGAGCATGACCAGCCCCCCACCATCCAACAACATCAGGTACTGCGAGTCCTGCATGGCATCAACACCAGGAAAGGAGTACCAGGGAAGTTGCTGAAATCATGTGCTCACCAGCTTGCTGCAGTATTCACTAACATCTTCAACCGTTCACTGCAGCAAGCCAGAGTCCCCACCTGCCTGAAAACTGCCACCATAATCCCTGTGCCCAAATCCTCTGCCATCACAGGGTTGAATGATTACCGGCCTGTGGCCCTGACACCGATGATCATGAAATGTATGGAGAGACAGGTGGTACAGCATGTCAAGGCCCACATCCCACCTGGCTTTGATCAACATCAGTTCGCCTACAGGTCCAACAGATCCACAGACGACGCCATCTCCATCGCCCTCCACACCGCTCTCAGCCACATTGAAAGCCCCAACACATATATCAGGATGCTGTTTGTTGACTTCAGCTCAGCATTTAACTCCATCAGCCCCAGCAGACTAATCAACAAACTGCAGACACTACAACTTGGAACCTCCCTCTGTCTGTGGATCAAGGACTTCCTGACTAACAGACCCCAGCATGTCAGAATGGGTACCTCCACATCCTCCACCATCGTCCTCAATACTGGTGTTCCTCAGGGCTGTGTGCTGAGTCCAGTCTTGTACACACTGTACACTTATGACTGTGTCGCTACTCACGGCTCCAACACCCTCATCAAATTTGCGGATGATACAACTGTTGTGGGGCTCATCAACAACGGTTATGAGACACCATACAGGGAGGAGGTCCAAGCACTGGCGGCCTGGTGCAGTGACAACCACCTCAACCTCAACACCAAGAAGACAAAAGAAGTCATTATTGACTTCTGGAAGTCGAGGACCACACTGCACTCAGGCCTGAGCATCAATGGGGAGGAAGTGGAACGGGTCACCAGCTTTAAGTTACTTGGCCTGCACATCTCGGAGGACCTGGGCTGGACTGTGAACACCACCCACATCATCAAAAAGGCCCAGCAGCATCTCTTCTTTCTGAGAACACTGAGGAGGAACAAACTCCCTCCACCTCTGCTGAAAAACTTCTACCACTGCACAATAGAGAGTGTCCTCACCTATGGCTGTACGGTGTGGTACGCCAGCTGCACTGCATCTGAAAAGAAACAACTGCAGTGGGTCATCAAGATGGCTGAGTGGATCATCGGCTCCCCACTTCCACGCCTAGAGGAGATCTATTCCAACCGTCTCCTCCGACGGGCCACAAAGATCCGGGATGACCCCGCCCACCCAGGACACTCTCTATTCACCAGCCTTCCCTCTGGCAGACTCAGAGTCATGACAGACTGAGACACAGCTTCTTCCCCATGGCTGTGAAGAGACTGCTGCAAGAACCATGACCCCCCCCCCCCCCCACACACACACACACACACACACACCCACCCGCTACTATCTACATTATGCTTTATGACAAGGACATTGTAGCTGCTACAAGAGTGCCGAACACAATTTCATTGTTTATACAATGACAATAAAGCTTCTTATCTTATCTTACCTACTTATGTATTCTGTTTATTCCTACAATTGATCAATCATACAATTAAGAATCCATCACTCTTATCTATTTACTGTCCAAGCCTTATTTATTGCATAGATAATAGTCTGTTTCCTTTTTAATGTATTCAGTGAATTCACCAGCTATACATTATATTTATTAGGCTATAAATTAACTACGACTATTCGGTTAATCAATCTTATTGATCTATTGTCCAAAATTATTTTATTATAGGACTATTTTTCTGAATGCATTGATTTATTTAGTAAATTAGTAAATACTTTCATCCATCAATCAATCAATCCATTGATTCACGGATGGATATTTTTTGAATGTGTATTGCCATCATACCCATTCATCATAATTTGTCCCTCAACATTTTCTGTAGAAAATTAAAAAATGATCTATATGTAATAATATGTATTTACACCTACACTATATTGCCAAAAGTATTCACTTATCCATCCAAATAATTGAAATCACGTGTTCCAATCACCTCCATGGCCATAGGGGTATAAAATCAGGCACCAAGACATGCAGACTGTTTCTACAAACATTTGTGAAAGAATGGATTGCTCTCATGAGGTCAGTGATTTCCAGCGTGGTACTGTGATAGGATGCCACCTATGCAACAACTGCAGTCATGACATTTCCTCGCTCCTAAATATTCAACAGTCAACTGTCAGTGGTATTATAACAAAGTGGAAGCAATTGGGAACTACACCAACTCAGCCACGAAGTGGTAGGCCACGTAAAATGACAGAGCGGGGTCAGCAAATGCTGAGGCGCATAATGTGCAGAAATCGCCAACTTTCTGCAGAGTCAATCACTACAGACCTCCAAACTTCATGTGGACTTCTGATTAGCTCAAGAACAGTGCGTAAAAAGCTTCATGGAATGAGTTTCCATGGCACAGCAGCTGCATCCATGCCATACATCCCACTCTTTCCTGCTAATTTCTTTTATTTGCACTGTTTGTTCTTATAATGCAGACTTGTACATCACATTGCAACCATGCAACAACAACAAATACAAAAAACAAGTGCAGTAATTTGAATATACCTGTTGACATTTCAAAACACATTTGTATCTATATTTTATTTATTTACAGTATATTTCTTGTTGTGTTTCTTTACATTTGTTCTTCAAATTATTTTTCTTTTGTGTTTCTGTACATTTGTTGTTTACATTTATTTATTTTGTTTCTTTACATTTCTTGTTTACATTATATTTATTTTTGTGTTTCCTTATACTTTTAATTTACGCTGGTGTTTTTTATTTTAAAATGTTTATCATACAACACATTCTGGCCCTTTCTTTTAAATATTAGCTCAACAAACCACACATTCAAATAATGGTCACAAATTTACAACCTCATGCATAATCTACAACTCAAACTGCTGTCATTACAAAAAACATGTTAATATATCTCATTAACACAATATATATAATTCTGTGTCTTTATTTGTTATTTACATCTTATTTATTGTTGTCTTTCTTTTTATTTGAATTTTGAGCAATTTCTTATTCATTACATGTTTAACAGAAAAAAAGTGCGAACGTGCCCTTTAAGTATTGGCTTAAAAAAATCACAACTTCAAAATAATGCTGACTGACTTATTGTCCCTGATATGGCTAATAAACAATGTTTTAGACATAAATGTACTACTATAGTTTTTTTTAATCAAAAACCTCATAATGCATTGTGACAAATCACAGTTTAAAACTACATATGTACATATTGCTTGACAGCTACCAGTGACACGAAAATGAAAATTGTTGTGTTTTTTCTGATCTGATATACAAAATTACATGTTCTTTTATACATTATATAATGTAATTACACCTACTTCACATCAATATTTTATGTTAACCATTGTAAAGATCAGCTACCAGAATGATAATCATTGCATTTTATTTTGTTCTCACAATGTTATATTTCAATGATTTCTGTGACAATTTATTATTACTAATTGCTTATCTTGATTTGTTACGTCATGGCCTAAAACTGTCCATTCTTTCTTTTTTTTTTTTTTTTTTGGTTGATCATGGTCATGCACTGTAAGACATACTGATGCATGTTCTTCCTGACACATCTTTCTCCAAACATAGCAAATTTCAAAACAATGACATGTTACTATTAACTGGAAAGTTTGTAAAATAGTGCCCATTAGCTGGCATTTTTCTTACATTTCAAAAATGCTAATTTGACATGATTCATAATTTCTAGAGTTTAACTGTGATTAACACATCCATGACGTATTACACATATGCATGTCTTTGCTTTAAAAACATACAACTATCCTGTGCAAAATACTACATGTACAAAACACATACATTAAACCACATGTTATAATCATACAGTATTACAATTCCATATCAAATGACATACTCTATTACAACTTCCAAACAAGTGCAATGGCCTTTCACAAAATCCAGCCATAAATCAATGAAGGTTTTCTCAAACATCACCAAACTCAGTGTATCAAAGGCCTTGATCTTACCCACTTTTCACAATTTAAATGTCCATGCTGGCTTGAACCCCGGAATTGCCGCTTGCGGCTATATTTATTAGGGCCCGAGCACGTACCGTGCGAGAGCCCTATTGAAACCGAAGGAATTCTTATTCTTATTATTATTATTATTATTTTTTTTTTTTTTATCCTATGATTGCATTTTTGAGGGCCTGAACGTACTCAAAAAGTCCCAGAATTTTGCACACTCGTCACGTCTGGTGAAAAATTCGATATTTTATGGTCATTACAAAGGGGCGTGACAAAATGGCTCAACGGCGCCCCCTAACAGTTTTCAAAATCAAAGCCCCCTGCTTTAACTTTGTCCGAAGCGTACGAATTTTGGTACACATATGTAGCACGCCGAGACGGACAAAAAAGCCTCTTGGGCCCATGCCCTAAACTCAACAGGAAGTCGGCCATTTTGAATTGAATGTGGAAGTTTCATGTATTTTTGGCCATTTGCAGGGGTCATAAATGAACGAACTCCTCCTAGAGATTTTGTCCGATCGCCTTCAAACTCGGTCTGTCCCACCAACATAAACTGAAGACGAAAAGTTATCAAAAGCTTGTGTTTTCGTCACACCGTGTGACCGTGCCGGGACCTCAAACTTCGTTACAAACAGGAAGTAGTATTATAACGCAGGAAGTAGTTTATTACTCCAACATACATGCTCCAATCTTCCCCAAACTTCACAGGATTGATGACAGTCCTGCTCTGAAGAGATCTACATGTCAATAATTTGTGATTAATATAGCGCCCCCTACTGGCAGTAGAAAATGTCATGTTTTACACTTTGAAGCACATCTCCTCCAAAGTTGAACACATCAACCTCATACTTGGTGAAATTATCCATAAGGCCTTGATGATGCTTTCTATGGAAAACTGTGAATTTTCGTCAAAGGGCGTGACCTTGGCGTGGCGGCCAACTTTGATGTTTCGCCATGATGACCAAAGTAGCTGTAACTTGACTCTACGTGGACATATCTTTCCAAAACTTCACACATATGATAACTGTCCAGCCCTGAAAACATCTATACAGAAATTTTGAATCAGCATCATAGCGCCACCTACTGGCGGCAGAAAGTTACTTTTTTCATTCTTTCATGTCCCTCTTCTACCAGGTTCCCCCGAACCACCTCAATTTTGCAAATACATACTCCCAAGACCTTGTTGATGGTCAAAGCAGAAGCCTTTGAGGTTTCGTCCAACGCTGTCACTGTGGCGCCACCTTATTCGCCATAAAACACGAGGTTGTTTTTGAGGGGCAAGGGACACTCGAAAACTCACGCAACTTGGCACACACATCAGACATCCCAAATTGTGTTGTCTGATGTGATTTTTGTGTTTTCATGTGCCAAGATGGCTCAACAGCGCCCCCTACTCATTTTCAACGTGTTTTGGGCTATAACTCCCAGACCATATGTCACACATTCAAAAACCTCATATCCACAGATTCCCTGAATAGTGCTGAATCACCTGGGCAGGGCCACTCCCATTTCTGCCTATCATGTTTTTCACAACATCGCAAAAACTGGACAACCTACTTTTTCGAACTCCTCCTTAAGGTTTTGTCCGTTCAGCGTGAAACTTGGCAAGTACAGTCTTCGGCTGGACCTGATCTAAAGTTATCAAAGGAATTTTGATTGGTCATAATATGCTCAAATTATTAATGAATAAATTTTTCTAGCTAGCTATAAAAAGGCGAACGGTGGCATATTTCGGTCAAAATAAATGCTAACAACACCAAATCTGAGATCCTTGCTTAATATGTGCCTGTGAGAGAATGAACCAAATTTAGCTAATTTTGGCCACTAGGGGGCGCTGCAAATATGGGAAATTTATATCTGGTAAATGACTGCACCGATATTTATGAAATTTGGTGAGTATTATGCTGGGCCTGTCCTGACGCCATATCTTGAAGGTAGTCACGACTGGTAAAAGTGGGCGTGGCTTATTACAAGATAAAAAACAAACATTTATTTCAGCCCAAGTATTATGCTGAGGGCTGTGAAATTCACAGAGTATATAGAGAATAGCATACAGACCAACCATAGCAAAAATTGTGCGTCTTCTCCACTAGGTGGCGCTATAAGAGATACAAACGCATTTTGGCCTGTAACTTCCACATTTTAAATCACATCTTCATAAATTTTATATCCACGTGTTCCCTAAATAGTGTCGCATCTTCTGACATAGGCCACGCCCACTCCCACTGCAAATTTCTCTTTGTAATTTACTATACATCAAAAACCTACTTTTTCGAACTCCTCCTAGCGTTTAATCTCCATCTTCACAAAACTTTGCACATGCAATCTCCAGACTGGCCTGACCAAAAGTTATCAAAAGAATTTTGCTACTCCAAAAATTAGGCTAGCTAAAAATAAACAGTTTTTTTCTGCTAGCTAAAAAACACATACCTTTGCATATTTTTGTCAAAGTAAAAGATATCAATGTCAAACTCAATTCACTTCTTTCAGACGTCATCCAGACGATCCTAGCCCAATTTGGCAGAAATTAGCCAATAGGGGGCGCTATAATCAGAGAAAAATCAAGTGACATAAAATTCATCGATTCGCATGAAATTTGGCGAGCATGATGTGGAGTCACTCCTGAGGCCAGCTGTAAAGCTTGGTGATGTTTGGTCACCGTGGCAACGCCTTATTCGCCATAAAACATGAAGTTGTTTTTGACGGGTAAGGGATGCTTGTAATGTCATGAAACTTGACACACATATGACAGGATCCAATATGCATTTTCTGATGTGATTTTTCGGCCCTGATATGCCAACATGGCTCAACAGCGCCCCCTACAAATTTTCTACGAAACAGCCCCCGAAGCTGGTTTGACCTACATCTATGAAACTTGGTACGCACATGCATCACTGAAAGACGTATAAAAAAGCCTCTTGCAGCCATGTGCCAAACCCAACAGGAAGTCGGCCAATTTGAATTTGCTTGTAACTGGTTTGCAACTTCACCATACATGTTCCAATCTTCCGCAAACTTCACAGGATTGATGACAATCCTGCCCTGAATACATCTATATGCCAATACTTGGTTATTAGTACAGCGCCACCTACTGGCAAAATTACATGTCTTCATATGATTTGAGGGATATGACGTCCTGCGTAAGGGATCTGCCGTGGACAGGAATGAAGGGCGGCATGAGCCGGCGTCCTGCCAGCACCCTCGAGTTGCGTGAAGGTGCGAGGGCCCGTTCAATGCTGCTTGCAGCTTTAATTATTATTATTCTCTATTTTTATTTTTCCGTTGGTAAAAGTGGTGCTGCAGGCTAAACCGTGCAAGGGAGGGTGGTGCAATTTGGAGGGTTGGTCCAGACCCCTGCACGTACCTCAGGCGCAAAAAATGACATATGTCAGCCAGCAGGGGGCGCTATAACCAAGGTCAATGCGTTTTGGGATATAACTCCCACACCGGATGTCGCACATTCAAAAACCTCATATCCACAGATTCCCTGAAGAGCGCTGAATCACATGGCCTGGGCCACGCCCATTTCCGCCTGTAATTTTTTTTCGCAAAATCACGAAAACTGGAAAACCAACTTTTTCGAACTCCTCCTTGGGGTTTTGCCCGATCAGCGTGAAACTTGGCACGTAAAGTCTTCCACTGGACCTGATCTAAAGTTATCAAAAGAATTGTGTTCAGTTAAAATATGCGCAAGTTATTAACGAATAAATTTTTCTAGCTAGGTATAAAAAGGCGAACTGCTGCATATCTCTGTCAAAATAAATGCTAACAACACCAAATCTGAGATCCTTGATTGACATGTGACTGTGAGGGTGTGAGCCAAATATGGCTAATGTTGGCCACTAGGGGGCGCTGCAAAACTGAGCACATTTATATCTCTTCAATGGCTGCACCGATTTTTACGAAATTTGGTGGGTATGATGCTGCCTCACTCCTGAAGCCATATCTTGAAGTTAATCACGACAGGTGAAAGTGGGCGTGGCTTATTACGAGATAAACAGCAAACATTTATTTCAGCTCAAGTATTATACTGAGGGCTGTGAAATTCACAGGGTATATATAGAACAGCATACCGACCACCCATAGCAAAAATTATGTGTCTGCTCCACTAGGTGGCGCTATAATGGATGCAAATGCATTTTGGCCTGTAACGTCCACATTTTAAATCACATCTTCATAAAGTTTATATCCATTTATTCCCTAAATAGAGTCGCATCTTCTGACGTAGGCCACGCCCACTTCCACTGCATATTTCTCGTTTTAAGTCACTACATATCAAAAACCTACTTTTTCAAACTCCTCCTAGCGTTTAAGGTCCATCTGCACGAAACTTTGCACATACAATCTCCAGACTTGCCTGATCAAAAGTTATCAAAAGAATTTTGCTACTCCAAAAAATGTGGTAGTTATAAATAATCAATGTTTTTCTGCTAGCTAAAAAAGACATACTGTTGCATAATTTTGTCTAAGTGAAAGCTATTGATGTCAAACTTGAATCAATTGTTTCAGAGCTCAACCAGAGGGTCTGTGCCAAATTTGGCGGAAAATGACCAATAGGGGGCACTATAAACAGAGAAACATGAAGTGACATGAATATCGATCAGATTCGCCCGAAATTTGGCGAGTATGTTGTGGTGTCACTCCTGAGGCCAGAGTTAAATCTTAGTGATGTTTGGTCAAAGCGGGCATGACTTGTCACAACACACACATTCAGCCTTTCACACTTCCAGTGCTGATCCCATTACAATTACGATACTGCGTGTGAGACATAGGCCTGCATCCCGACGCTGGCCCCGAACCCATCGTCCTTCGGGGCCGACTTCCGTGGCCTCCGCGAGATCCGGGGGCCGAGTCGCGCGGGGAGGTTTGGCCCCCTATCATAACTGCTTGCAGTTCTAGTTATAGTTATTATTATTCTCTGTTTTTATTTTTCCGTTGGTAAAAGTGGTGCTGTAGGCTAAACCGTGCAAGGGAGGGTGGTGCCATTTGGAGGATTGGTTCAGACCCCTGCACGTACCTCAGGCACAAAAAATGACATATGTCAGCCAGCAGGGGGCGCTATAACCAAGGTCAACGCGTTTTGGGCTATAACTCCCACACCGTATGTCACACATTCAAAAACCTCATATCCACAGATTCCCTGAATAGTGATGAATCACCTGGACTGGGCCACGCCCATTTCCGCCTTTAATTTTTTTTCGCAAAATCGCAAAAACTGGAAAACCTACTTTTTTGAACTCCTCCTTGGGGTATTGTCCGATCAGCGTGAAACTTGGCACGTACAGTCTTCAGGTGGACCTGATCTAAAGTTATCAAAAGAATTTTGTTCGGTCAAAATCTGCACAAGTTACTAACCAATAAATTTTTGTAGCTAGCTATCAAAAGGCGAACTGCTGCATATCTCGCTCAAAATAAATGCTAACAACACCAAATCTGAGATCCTTGATTGACATGTGCCTGTGAGTGCGTGAGGCAAATTTGGCTAATGTTGGCCACTAGGGGGTGCTGCAAATATGGAAAATTAATATCTCGTAAATGGCTGCACTGATTTTTACGAAATTTGGTGGGTATGATGCTCCGCCATTCCTGAGGCCATATCTTGAAGTTAATCACGACTGGTCAAAGTGGGCGTGGCTTATTACAAGATAAACAACAAACATTTATTTCAGCTGAAATATTATGCTGAGGGCTATGAAATTCACAGGGTATATGTAGAATAGCATACAGGCCACCCAGAGAAAAAATTGTGTGTCTACTCCACTAGGTGGCACTATAAGGGAAGCAAACGCGTTTTGGCCTGTAACTTCCACATTTTAAATCACATCTTCATAAACTTTATATCCAAGTGTTCCCTAAATAGAGTCGCATTTTCTGACGTAGGCCACGCCCACTCCCACTGCAAATTTCTCTTTGTAATTCACTATACATCAAAAACCTACTTTTTCGAACTCCTCTTAGCGTTTAAGGTTGATCTTCACAAAACTTTGCACATACAATCTCCAAACTTGCATGACCAAAAGTTATCAAAAGAATTTTGCTACTCCAAAAAATGCGCTAGCTAAAAATAAACAGTTTTTTTCTGCTAGCTAAAAAACACATAGCTATTCATATTTTTGTCAAAGTAAAAGCTACGAAGTAGCCCTTGGAGCTGGTTTGACCTACATCTGTGAAACTTGGTTGGCACATGGATCACTGAATGACGTAGAAAAAAACCTATACTGCCATGTGTCAAACCCAACAGGAAGGCCACCATTTTGTACTTGCTTGTAACTGCTTTACAACTTCAACGTACATGTTCCAATCTTCCCCAGACTTCACAGGATTGATGACAATCCTGCCCTGAAGTGATCTACATGTCAATAATTAGTGATAATTACAGCGCCCCCCCTATTGGTAATAGGACATGGCATTTCTTTCTAGTTTGAAATACATAACAATTGCAGTTTCTACTTTTGTGAAGCAATGTTGCTGTGGTATGACAGCCATTTACTGTTTGCTCATTTCATAGGAAGTTGTTGTAACTTGAGTGTACATTCTGCAACTCCTGTCATTTCTCATGCTTTATGACAGGCCTAATCTGAACACATATATAGCAATGGTGACTTTCATAGTACGCTCTTGTGGCAAGAGTGTATTACATTTATATTTATATTTATATTTACACTTCAAAGGTTGACCTGATCCTCTTCAGATGTTGTCAGAACTCAACATGTTTACTGGCTAAAGACAAATATTTGATAGAAAAAATCTTAACCTTTCATGTAGCCTAAACAATCTGCAGGACACCGCAGGGGATCGAACCCCATCCCAGTAAACCAGGAGTACCATTACCAGTGTCTTTTGCTTTTTTAAATTACATGAAAGGGAAAGCAAAACCTGCATTAGCAACAGCATATGAGTGGCAGCATTTTATCTTAACCCATAGTTGTGTTAGTTTTTGTTAACCAAATGTTAATCCATTACTGGAGCTTTGACTAAATGATACATGTTTGTCAATTCATGTTATACTTACACATGCTGTTGTAATGCTGGAAACAAAACCTCTTTTTTTATGTCTTTATATTTTTTGTAAAGAACCACACATTAACGAACATGCAAGAACTTGGACGAGAAGCAACATGACTATTACTAAACACAATATGCTGTCAACAAATGTACACAGTAAAAGACGAATTATATTATAATGACATGTCACTTCTGTTGCCAATGCCAACCAACCCTAAACACAAATCTTACAAATACGGCTTTACAAGTCTGTAGTTTTCCTTCTTTCCAATTTCTCCACAAATCTACATACAATCCCTTCGTGGTCGCTGAAATATGTTGGCAAGACTACTGATTCTACATCATAACGTGATGTTTTTACATACACGTGATCAATTAATGTGCCTTTTTCAGTGGTGGGTTGTTTCACAATTTGAACATACCCTCTATCTGTAATATATTTGCAGATTGTTGATGATTTACAAATGTCATCATTGAAATCTCCCATGACGGCAACTGTGTCACTTAGTGGATCTAGCCAAACAAGTACCTTGCCTAACTGTTCTTTGAACAAAGCCATGGGATATGACGGAGGTCTGTAAATCAGTGCTATCACTATGCTGTACGTCAGACATTCATACACTAAGCATTCTAAATTGACATCTGGTACTTTAAGGATGTTGTACGTCAGACTGTCTGCACTATACATGCCAACACCATGTGTATGCATTATGTTGGGCTTGCAAAGCAGCCAATGCCGGGTTGTTGCTTCTGTACGATAAGCTTCGAGGACAACTATCAAATGTATAGCCCGTTATATTTACTGACTCAAACGGGTAAGCAGCAGGTAGCCATGTTTCTGTAACAGCAAGACAGTTCAACTGCAAATGGTTTGTGCACAATGCCAAATCTGCCACGTGTCGTGTCAAACTTTGCACATTCATCAAAAACACCGTAAAACTGTGTTCGTACACTTTCTGTCCTGTATCTTGACATAAGAACTGTGGCATGCATTGAATGGCTTGCTGAACATCCTTTTTGCAATATATGGCCCTGTCCTCAAAATCTTGAATAATTAATCCAGAAAGACTTGTAACACGACTTAAAGCTACATATGCCTGTCCTGCAGCAAATATTTTGTCAAGACAAACCACAGCTTTATCAACAGTTAGTCCCTGTACCTTATGTACTGTACAAGCCCAAGCCAGTGTAAGGGGAAATTGGCACCACAATCCTCCTTTACTAGTGACCCTATCCTCCTCTGGACCAATAGGTGTAGAGTTCACTAAATGGCTTAAGGCATGTCTACATTGTTTTCTCCTCTGTGCACCAATGTGATTATCATCAAATTGAACGTACACCAATTTAGTAAACGTATCAGCAGCTGAAATAACAATGTGCGTTACAGTGCCACATACCCCATTAACAAGTCCATCCATCACATCCACATTTTTTGTTAGCATTACACGAGCATTTTCCCCCAGAACAACCTTCTCAGATAAACATGTATTAAACACTTTACTATGATGTCCATCCATCAACACAAGTTTTCCTGTTTTCTTATCATGTCCAATATCTTGAGCCTCTATTTCTACATATTCTGGACAAGTTTTGAATAATTGCTCCAAATTATGAATACTAACTTGACAGTTGGTGGGGAAAATGTGTAAGCATGAACTGTCTTCACCAGTTTCACAGCTCCTCAACAACTCTACATCACTTGCTAACAATGGTGTTCCTTTAGAACGGGTCCTCAATCTATTCAGTAACTCCGCAAACACAGTATCTTTCTGCCTAACAACAGTCTTCAACTCGACAACTTTAAAGAGGTTACACCACAGGTTAACGCCTACATCATCAACATACAATGGCTTTCCTCTTACTGGAGGCAACTGGAAAAAATCGCCAACGGCAACCACACTAATTTTACCGAATGGTGAAAAGTCACCAGTCTGTTTGATCTGCCGCAATCTGCCATGAACATATGCCATTAATTTATGGTCAACCATAGATATTTCATCGACTATTAAAATGTGCAGATTACTAAATCTGGCACGCAAACTATTTATCTTTTCCTCACCTAAAGGTGTGTACGGCAATTTCACATCTGTGCCAATGTGAAATGTATTGTGAATAGTCGATGCATGTAGATTATATGCAGCAATTCCAGTCGGAGCAGTTAACAATCTGTGTTTCATTCAGAGACCGAATTAATTTCAAACCTTCATCTCTACACAGGATGTTACTCGTCTTTTCTAAATGTGCAACTTCCTGATGACTAACTGGAAGATCGGGAATACCATCTACATGCTCCTGGTCTACATTTTCATTTTCTCTTCGCTCCTGTTCACATTCCAAACGCTCTAATTCCTGTTCTGGACACAGCTCACACCATGCATCCTCGACAATGCCATTATTATCAATAGACTCTTTTGCACTATCCAGTAACTCTGCATCAACCTCAAACAAACTTCTATTCGCATCTACCACTGACTTCACTAACTGCCTTGATCCATCAGTAAATCTAACATGACCGCTGATGTAAAACTGCTCAAATGATTCACAGGTCGGTGGTTTCAACTGCACTTCATTACGATATGGCAAAAACAACTGCAAAATACTATGATAAAATTGTTCTGGACAATTTGTCACAGAAAACCGTGCATACCGCAAAACTGCAGGTTGTGTTCGTTTTCTTTTCACAACAAAACCGAAGTTATTCTTCAACTTAATGCTATTCTTTGACCGCTCACTTTTGGATAAAACACGATATTGTGATGTGAATGTCGCCAAACACATATCATTGAAAACGGCATCATGTGGCCTATTCTTATAACGGTCCACTAAACTAGTCATCCACATGTCCTCTGTGTTAAGACTGTCAGAGTTTGCCTTTTGCTTTAACACACTTAATGGCAAACTTATTTTTACTGAACTATCCCCTGTTGGCACAAACTGAACCTTCCTCGAACATTCCTTCAAAGGCATATTTGTTAGTCTATACACTGCCTCTTGCGCACAAACATCTCTGTTGTGCAAATAAACACTCCCTAATTTTTTTAATGCATCTTTTGCATCCAAATTGCCCTGTTTGGATGCTTCTCTATGTGCATTCCCTAACAATAATCCCATCTCCTTCTCTGCTTTAGAAATATATGAAATAATATACACAACACATGCATATGCATTAACTACATACTGAATGTCCATGTTTGCATTCCAGCATTTTAACAGTGGCTTACTGTATTGATTTATCCAAACTTCATCAACCTCTCTTTTTAATACAACATGTGCATTCCTGGCAATACTTTCATATGCTGCCTCGAAGATCGCTTGATCTATCCCCAAACTAGCAAACAATTGCTCCACACTACCATAACTAGTATCCTCATTGGACAGTGCCTCTTTAATGGCCTTCATAATCTTACCTGCTTGTTTACTCGGCATTTTATCAACCACACGCTGTCCTTTTTTACCACATTTCTCATCACTGCTGCGACATATAAATGTTATAAAAAAAACGTTTTGGAATGTCTCTAGGAATGTTGTTGCACAGATGTGACAATAGCCTTTAACGACTCGTCTTGTGATGGTCTTTCACATGTCACATACTGATCAATGAATTGAATTACCTCCTCATCTGTGTTTTTATCAATGTGTGGTGCATTTTCAATCCAAAACAAGCAATGCACATGAGGTGAACCACGCTGTTGAAATTCCACACGATAAAAATAGTCTATTATCTTTCCAATCGGTTGTGCTGGAGACATGAGCACCTCCCTCAAAAAACAATGCTATCTAAAATCAAACATCCTTGCTGCAGTTACAGGATTTCGGCGCAACAGTTCACACCTCTCTGCCCATTCTAAATCTTCCACTGTCTGTGCTCTACCTTCCTGCTTCAAAATGCTATAAAGAAGATTGGTCCAACGCAAATCAGCAGAAGAGAATGAACAGAACCACGTAGGGACACCAAGCTGACGGACACAAGCCAAGAGGTCACGCTGAGAGCCCTGCCAGTAAGCAGGGGTACCTCTAACAGATCGAAGAAAACGGAAGCCATCATCAAATTGCAACAATTTCTTTAAAGAATCTTCATCTTTCAAAATATCTATTGTTTCACATCTAAAACCTGCTTTTCCTTTTCGTAACGCTATAGAAACACTCGACACAACTTGCTGGACTTCTGACATGTACTGTGCATAAAAGATGTATTCCAGATGCTGTGCAAACCTACCATCTGCATTTAAAACTCTGACATTGAAATAACGGGATAAGGTTAACCATTGCTGTCTATAATCATGGTAAGTATTACATCCCTGTGGAAACAATATTATTTTTTTTTCAAATACCGCAATGCGTGCCTTATGTGCATGGTGTCAACAAACTGATACTCATAATGACCTTTGTATGTCAACTTGCGCTTTAATTTCACACGCAAAAGAGATCCTTCCATATCTGAGCGAGGAAGCACATTACTGGTCTGTACAATATTTGCTGGAACACACGTTACTGGTCCATGTACACCATTTTGTCCACCTTTCGGTAATGCCAACATCTTCATAAAAGGTATATGCAAAGCTATTAAATGCTGCTCCACGTTGTTTAAACAAGCCAACTCTTGTGGAATGGGATGCACTGCCAGATTGTTCAAAACACACTCTGGTGGCATTTCACCGTTATTTATTTTATTATGACAGGTATAACAAATCCATAACTATCCCCTACCCATATCCTGCCATTTGCACGGCAAATCACAGCCATCATTACACCTGTGTAAATAATTTTCTGTGATACATGTATCTGCTACTAAAGCTATATTTTTACGCTTGCTATACTCCTCTTTTTTACAACATAAAACCTGATGTTTAAACAACAATCTATTGCACACACAACACACAAAATGTGGCCCATCTCCTACTTTGGCTAAAAACTGCTCCTTAACAAAATTAAACTGCTTTGACTTTTCTTTTATTTCTTGCACCCTTAATTTGTTACCTAATGAGACACGCTTCCTGTACACTGGATTTCCATCATACTTGCCTTTACTCATGGATTTTAAAGGCAACTTTTGCGCGATCATGTCATGACTTTGACAAGAACGAAGTGCTGCGTCAGCCGACGTCCTGACACACATTCGAGTTGCGTGAGGGTGCGAGGGCCCGTTCAATGCTGCTTGCAGCTTTAATTAGGGCCCGAGCACCGAAGGCGCGCACCGTAAGCGGTGCGCACCGAAGACGGTGCGAGGCCCCTATTGTTTTCCTTAGGATTATTATTATTTTTTTCCATGTAATGAATCGCGCTTTTGGGGGCTTTAACATATTCGAAAACTCACCAAATTTGGCGTGCATATTCGTCTAGGTGAAATTTTATGTGTATGCAAAATCTCAACGATGCCAGTTGCAAAATGGCGAAATGGCGCCCCCTAGAAAATTTCAATCGGCTCCCACCGGCAGCCCGTTTGACCAAATTCCCCGAAATTCGGGGGGGTCGTGTATCATCCCAAGACGCATGAAAATGCGCACTTAATCTTTTTTCTAAAACCAACAGAAAGCTGGCTTTTTTGATTTGAATATTCATTTTTTTACCGATTTTGGCGATTTGCAAGTGTTCTCTCAGAGCTATCTCCTCCTACACGGTTCATCTGATCGGCTTCAAATTTGGCGTGCTGCAACTAGACCACTTGCTGATCAAAGGTTATTAAAAGATTGTGACGTATCGTCAAACGGCGTTGCGCCCAGAGGGCAGCGAAGTTGACGGTTCGCCAAAACGCAGGAAAGTGGCCTTAACTTCAGTGTCCTTGGTCATATCTGCCTGAAACTTAACATGTGTGTTAACAGTCCAGCCCTGAACACGTGATATGAATTTCGTTGGTGGGCGTGGCCAGATGGCTTGGCCACACCCTTTAAACATCAGCCCCTGCGGCACGTTTCACTGACATGCACGAAAATTGGTACACATATGTATCACGTCCAGACGCACAAAAAAGCCTCTTGGACTGAATGGCCACACCCAACAGGAAGTCAGCCATTTTGAATTTAACTGCCAGATTGGGCGATTCGCACTCCCCGTACTTTTTCTAACTCTTCCTACATGATTCATCGGATCGGCTTCAAATTCGGCGTGCATCAACTAGACCCCTTTGTGATCAAAAGTTATTGAAAGATCTTGCGTTCGTCAAAGGGCGTGGCCGCTATAGGGTGGCGAAGATTGGCCTTTCGCCATGAAAAATGAAATGAGACAACTTTTCACTTAGAGGTCCGATTGGCACCAAACTTGCTGGGTATGATCGTAGTCCGACCTTCAACACGCCAACATCAAAAAATTCCCTCGTTAGGGCCCGAGCACATACCGTGCCAGGACCCTATTGAAATTGAAGGAATTATTATTATTTTTCGTCCTGCTAATGAATTGCATTTTTGGGAGCTTTAACATACTCAAAAACTCACCAAATTTGGCACACGTGTCAGTCGTGGTGGAAATTTACAAGTGATATGGGTTTTGGCGATGGGCGTGGCCACACGACGTGACCACGCCCCTTAAACTGCAGCCACCTGTGGCACGAAGACATGGAATTTTGCCTGTAGGTGGCGCTGTACTAATAACCAAGTATTGGCGTATAGATGTGTTCAGGGCAGGACTGTCATCAATCCTGTGAAGTTTGGGGAACATTGGAACATGTATAGTGAAGTTGTGAACCAGTTACAAGCAAATTCAAAATGGCGGACTTCCTGCTGGGTTTGTTCCTACCAAGTTTCACAGATGTAGGTCAAACCACCTTCTGGGTCTGTTTTCTAGAATATTTTTAGGGGGCGCTGATGAGCCATGATGGTACATCAAAGATCAAAAATCACATCACACAACACCAATCAGATCCTGTTATATGTGTGCCAAGTTTCATGACTTTACAAGCATCCCTTACCCCTCAAATACAAGCTTGTGGTTTATGGCGAATAAGGCGTTGCCACGGTGACAGCGTTTGACAAGACATCATGGTTTTCACAATATAGCATTACCAACATCTTAAGGCCTTTCTGACCAAATGTGAGTTGGATAAGGTCAATTTCCTGAGAGCCGCACCTCAAAGTCTAAAACATGGCATTTCCTTTCAACAGCAGGGGGCGTTGTGACAATCACAGAACTTTGTCATGTAGGTGTGTTCAGGGTTGGACTATTATGAATCATGTGGAGTTTGGTGAAGATTGGACAATGTATCCCAATATTATAGCAATTTCATGTTTCATGGCGAGACATCAAACTTCGCCGCCATCTGACGGCCAAACCGTGTAACCATCTAGTAATCTTTTGATAACGTTTGATTACAACGTTGTCTAGATGGCACAAAGTGATTTTGAAGTCGTTCTGATGAATCCTATAGGAGGTGTTCGTTAAAATACAACACGTGCAAAAAGCCAAAAATGGTCGCAAAATTCAAAATGGCCAACTTCCTGTTGGGTTTGGTCTATGGGTGCAAGAGGCTTTTTTGTGTGTCTGGGTGTGATCCATGTGTGTACTGATTTTCGTGCATATCGGTGAAACGTCCTATGGGGGTTACTTTTATGAATGGGCGTGACCAAGTCATTTAGCCACGCCCATCAACGCAACTCACATCACATGTTTAGGCCTGGACCGTTAACACACATTTGAAGTTTCAGGCAGATATGCCCAGGGACACTGAAGTTAAGGCCACTTTTATGCATTTTGGTGAAACATCAACTTTGCCGCGATCTGGGTGCAACGCTGTTTGACGATACGTCACAATCTTTTATTTAGCATTACCAAGGTCTTGAGGCTTCTCTGACCAAATTTGAGTTGGATATGCTGAATGTGCTAAGAGTTGCAGCACAAAGTCTAAAACATGGCTTTGTCTGTTTCCAGCAGGGGGCGCTATGACAAATACGAAATTTCTGCATGTAGATGTGTCCAACGTGGGACTATTATATATCCAGTGAAGTTTGGTGCAGATCGGAACATTTACCCCAAAGTTATAGCAATTTTGTTTTTCATGGCGAGACATCAAACTTCGCCGCCATCTGACGGCCAAACCATTTAACAATCTACTAATCTTTTGATAACGTTTGATCACAACGTTGTCTAGATGGCACACAGTGATTTTGAAGTCGTTCTGATTAATCCTATAGGAGGAGTTCGTTAAAATACAACACGTGCAAAAAGCCAAAAATGGCCGCAAAATTCAAAATGGCCGACTTCCTGTTGGGTTTGGTCTATGGGTGCAAGACGCTTTTTTGTTCGTCTGGGTGTGTTAACTGTGTGTACTGATTTTGATGCATATCAGTGAACGTCCTAGGGGTGTTACTTTTATGAATGGGCGTGACCAAGTCATTTAGCCACGCCCATCAACGAAACTCATAGCTCATGTTCAGGCCAGGACCGTTAACACACATATGGAGTTTCAGGCAGATATGACCAAGGACACTGAAGTTAAGGCCACTTTTATGCGTTTTGGCGAAACATCGACTTTGCCGCGCTCTGGGCACAACGCCGTTTGACAATATGTCACAATCTTCATAATGTAGCATTACCAAGGTCTTGAGGCCTCTCTGACCAAATTTGAGTTGGATATGCTGAACGTGCTCAGACCTGCACCTCAAAGTCTAAAACATGGCATTTTCTGTTTCCAGCAGGGGGCGCTATGAGAAATACAAAATTTCTGCATGTAGACGTGTTCAGGGCGGGACTATTATATATCCTGTGAAGTTTGGTGCAGATAGGACTATTTACCCCAAAGTTATAGCAATTTTGTTTTTCATGGCGAGACGTCAAACTTCGCCGCCAAAAAGCCGATTCCCCTCTCAACGGGTAACTGATCTTTTAATAATTTTTGATCACAAAGTAGTGTAGATGATACACAGCAATTTTGAAGCCGTTCTGATTAATCCTGTAGGAGAAGTTCGTTAAAATACAAAATGTGGAAAACGCCAAAAATGGCCGCTAAATTCAAAATGGCCGACTTCCTGTTGGGTTTGGCCTATGGCTCCAAAAGACTTTTTTGTGCGTCTGGGTGGGATACATATGGGTACCGATTTTCATGCATGTCGGTGAAACGTGCCGCAGGGGCTGCTGTTTAAAGTGTGTGGCCAAGCCATTTGGCCACGCCCATCAACGAAATTCATGTCACATATTCAGGGCTGGACTGTTAACACACATGTGAAGTTTCAGGCAGATATGACCAAGGACACTGAAGTTAAGGCCACTTTCCTGCGTTTTGGCGAACCGTCGACTTCGCCGCCCTCTGGGCGCAACGCCGTTTGACGAAACATCACAATATTTATCATGTAGCATTACCAACGTGTTGAGGCCTTTCTGACCAAATTTGAGTTGGATATGCTGAACGTGCTCAGAGCTGCACCTCAAAGTGTAAAACATCACTTTTCCTGTTGCCAGCAGGGGGCGCTTTGAGAACGGGGGGATTTTTTGATGTTGGCGTGTTGAAGGCAGGATTACAATCATACCCAGCAAGTTTTGTGCCGATCGGACATATCATGCCCAAGTAATAGCACTTTCATTTTGTTTTTGTTTTTTTTGCGAGACGTCAAATTCGCCGCCACCTGACGGCCAAACCGTTTAACGATGGAAAAATCTTTTAATAACCTTTGATCATCAAGTGGTCTAGTTGCAGTACGCCAAATTTGAAGCCGATCCGATGAACCGTGTAGGAGGAGATAGCTCTGAGAGAACACTTGCAAATCGCCAAAATCGGTAAAAAAAATTAATATTCAAATCAAAATAGCCGGTTTCCTGTTGGTTTTAGAAAAAAGTCCAAGTGCGCATTTTCGTGCATCTTGGGATGATACACGACCCCCCTGAATTTCGTGGAATTTGGTCAAACGGGCTGCCGGTGCGAGCCGATTGAAATTTTCTAGGGGGCGCCATTTCGCCATCTTGCAACTGTCATCGTTGAGATTTTGCGTACACATAAATTTTCACCTAGACGAATATGCACGCCAAATTTGGTGAGTTTTTGAATATGTTAAAGCCCCCAAAAACGCGATTCATTACGCGGAAAAAAATAATAATCCTAAGGAAAACAATAGGGTCCTCGCACCGCTTGGTGCTCGGGCCCTAATTAAAGCTGCAAGCAGCATTGAACGGGCCCTCGCACCTTCACGCAACTCGAGGGCGCTGGCACGATGCAGCTCTCGCCAGCGTTCATTCCTGTCGACGGCAGAGCCCTCACGCAGGACTTACACGTCATATCCCTCAAATCATACGAAGACATGTAATTTTGCCAGTAGGTGGCGCCGTGCTAATAACCAAGTATTGGCGTATAGATGTGTTCAGGGCAGGAGTGTCATCAATCCTGTGAAGTTTGGGGAAGATTGGAACATGAATGATGAAGTTGCAAACCAGTTACAAGCAAAATCAAAATGGCAGACCTCCTGTTGGGTTTGGCACATGGCTGCAACAGGCTTTTTATACGTCTTTCAGTGATGCATGTGCGTACCAAGTTTCATAGATGTAGGTCAAACCAGCTTCAGGGGCTGCATCGTAGAAAATTTGTAGGGTGCGCTGTTGAGCCATGTTGGCACATGACAGCAGAAAAATCACATTAGACAAAACAAATCGGATCCTGTCATACATGTGCCAAGTTTCATGACTTTACAATCATCCCCTACCCCTCAAAAACAACTTCGTCTTTTATGGCGAATAAGGCGTGGCCACGGTGACCAAACATCACTAAGCTTTACAGCTGGCCTTGGGAGTGACTCCACATCACACTCGCCAAATTTTGTGCGAATCGATGAATTTTCATGTCACGTGATTTGTCTCTGTTTATAGCGCCCCCTATTGGCCAATTTCCACCAAATTTGGCACAGAGCCACTGGTTGACATCTGAAACAAGTGAATTGAGTTTGACATTCATAGCTTTTAGTTTGACAAAAATATGCAACAGTATGTCTTTTTTAGCTAGCAGAAAAAAAACTGTTTATTTTTAGCTAGCGCATTTTTAAGAGTAGCAAAATTCTTTTGATAACTTGTGGTCAGACAAGTCTGGAGATTGGATGTGCAAAGTTTTGTGTAGATGGAGCTTAAACGATAGGAGGAGTTCGAAAAAGTAAGTTTTTGATGTATAGTGACGTACAAAGAGAAATATGCAGTGGGAGTGGGCGTGGCCTATGTCAGAAGATGCGACTCTATTGAGGGAACACGTGGATATAAAGTTTATGAAGATGTGATTTAAAATGTGGAAGTTACAGGCCAAAATGCGTTTGCATCCGTCATAGCGCCACCTAGTGGAGTAGACACATAATTTTTGGTATGCATGGTCTGTATGCTATTCTTTGTATACCCTATGAATTTCACAGCCCTCAGCATAATACTTGAGCTGAAATAAATGTTTGTTGTTTATCTTGTAATAAGCCACGCCCACTTTGACCAGTCATGACTAACTTCACGAAATGGCCTCAGGAGGGGGCCAGCATCATACTCACCAAATTTCGTAAAAATCGGTACAGCAATTTACGAGATATAAATTTCCTATATTTGCAGCGCCCCCTAGTGGCCAACATTAGCCAAATTTGGCTCACACCCTCACAGGCATAGGTCAAGCAAGCGTCTCAGATTTGGTGTTTTTAGCAGTTATTTTGACCGACAAATGCCACTGTTAACCTTTTTGTAGCTAGCTAGAAAAATGTATTCGTTAATAATTTGCGCATATTTTGACCAATCAAAATTCCTTTGATAACTTTAGATCAGGTCCAGCCGAAGACTGTACGTGCCAAGTTTCACGCTGAACGGACAAAACCCTAAGGAGCAGTTCGAAAAAGTAGGTTTTCCAGTTTTCTCAATTTTGCGAAAAAAATTTATAGGCAGAAATGGGCGTGGCCCAGCCCAGGTGATTCAGCGCTATTCAGGGAATCTGTAGATATGAGGTTTTTGAAAGTGCGACATATGGTCTGGGAGTTATAGCCCAAAACATGTTGAAAATGGGTAGGGGGCACTGTTGAGCCATCTTGGCACATGAAAACACAAAAATCACATCAGACAACACAATTTGGGCCGTCTGATGTGTATGCCAAGTTGCGTGAGATTTCAAGTGTCCCTTGCCCCTCAAAAACAACCTCGTGTTTTATGGCGAATAAGGTGGCGCCACAGTGACAGCGTTGGACGAAACCTCAAAGGCTTCTGCTTTGATCATCATCAAGGTCTTGGGAGTATGTATCCACAAAATTGAAGTGGTTCGGGGGATCCTGGTAGAAGAGGGACATGAAAGAATGAAAAAAGTAACTTTCTGCCTCCAGTAGGTGGCGCTATGACGCTGATTCAAAATCTCTGTATAGATGTTTTCAGGGCTGGACAGTTATCATATGTGTGAAGTTTTGGAAAGATATGTGTACGTAGAGTCAAGTTACAGCTACTTTTATCATCATGGTGAAACATCAAAGTTCGCCGCCACGGCATGGTCACGCCCTTTGACGAAAACTTACAGTTTTCAATAGAAAGCATCATCAAGGCCTTTTGGATAATTTCCCCAAGTTTGACGTTGATGTGGTCAACTTTGGAGGAGATGTGCTTCAAAGTGTAAAACATGACATTTTCTACTACCAGTAGGGGGCGCTATATTAATCACAAATTATTGACATGTAGATCTATTCATAGCGGGACTGTCATCAATCCAGTGAAGTTTGGGGAAGTTTGGAGCATGTATGTTGGAGTAATAAACTACTTCCTACGTTATAATACTACTTCCTGTTTGTAACGAAGTTTGAGGTCCCGGCACGGACACACGGTGTGACGAAAACTCAAGCTTTTAATAACTTTTTGCCTTCAACTTATGTAGGTGGGACAGACCAAGTTTGAAGTCGATCGGACAAAATCTCTAGGAGGAGATCGTTCATTTACGACCTCTGCAAATGGCCAAAAATGCATGAAAATTGCACATTCAATTCAAAATGGCCGACTTCCTGTTGGGTTTAGGGCATGGGCCCAAGAGGCTTTTTTGTACGTCTTGGTGTGTTACATATGCCTACCAAGTTTCAGACACGTAGGTTAAACTACCTGCAGGGGCTGTTCCGTAGAATATTTTTAGGGGGTGCTACTGAGCCATTCCTTTGCAGATTATCATGAATCCCAAAAAACTTGCCCAGTTTTCGCACTTCTGATGAGTCTATGAAGTTTCATGAGTTTTTGAGAATGTTAAGGTCCCCAAAAAGGCAATTCATTTTAGTTAAGAAGAAGAATAATAATAATTAAAGCTGCAAGCAGCGTTGAACGGGCCCTCGCACCTCACGCAACTCGAGGGTGCTGGCAGGATGCCGGCCGATGCGGCCGTTCAGTCCTGTCGAAGGCAGACCCCTCACGTTGTAGTTACACGTCATATCCCTCAAATCATACGAAGACATGCAATTTTGCCAGTACGTGGTGCCGTATTAATAAACAAGTATTGGCGTATAGATGTGTTCAAGGCAGGACTGTCATCAATCCTGTGAAGTATGGGGAAGATTGGAACATGTATGGTGATTTTGTGAACCACTTACAAGCAAATTCAAAATGGCGGACTTCCTGTTGAATTTGGCACATGGTTGCAAGAGCCTTTTTTGTACGTCTTTCAGTGATGCATGTATGTACCAAGTTTCATAGATGTAGGTCAAACCAGCGTCGGGGGCTGCTTTTTTGAAAAATTGTAGGGGGCGCTGTTGAGCCATGTTGGCACATAAGAGCAGATAAATCACATCACACAACACACATCGGAACTTCTTGTATGTGTACCAAGTTTCATGACATTACAAGCATCCCTTACCCCTCAAAAACAACTTTGTGTTTTATGGCGAATAAGGCGTTGCCACAGTGACAGTGTTTGACAAAAACTCAAAAGCTTCTGGTGTGATCATCATCAAGGTCTTGGGACTATGTCTCAGCAAAATTGAGGTGGTTGTGAATAACTTGGTAGAAGACAGACATGAAAGAATGAAAGCAGTAACTTACAGACGCCACTAGATGGCGCTATGAGGCTGATTAAAAATTTCTCTGTAGATGTTTTCAGGGCTGGACTTTTATCATATGTGTGAAGTTTTGGAAAGATATGTCCACGTAGAGTCAAGTTACACAACTTTTGTTATCATGGCGAAACATCAACGTTTGCCGCCACGTCATGGCCACGCCCTTTGACGCAAACTTACAGTGTTCACAATAAAACATCTTCTACATGTGACGGATAGACTGACCAAGATTGAGGTGGATATGGCCAAGTTGTGGGAGTTATACTTCAAAATATAAAACATGAAATTTTCTCTTACCAGTAGAGGGCGCTATATTTATCACAAATCATTCACATGGAGATCTCTTCAGAGCAGGACTGTCATCAATCCTGTGAAGTTTGGGGAAGATTGGACCATGGATGATGGAGTCATACACAACTTCCTGTTTTGTGGCGAGTCCCCAAAGTTTGAGGCCCTGCCACGGTCACATGGTGTGACAACAAGTCCAGTTTTTGCTAACTTTTCTTCATCAATGTCTGGAGGTGGGACAGACCAAGTAAGAAGTTGATGGGATAAAATCTGTAGGAGTAGTTACAATTTCGTGATTTATGGCGAAGAAGGCGGGGCCACGGAGACAGCGTTTGACGAAAACCTGAAACGTTTGATAACTTTTCGTCTTCACGGTCTTGGGGTGGGACAGACCGAGTTTGAAGTGGATTGGATAAAAACTCTCGGAGAAGATCGTTCATTTACGTCTACTGGAAATCGCCCAAAATGCACAAAAGTGGCACAAGTAAATTCAAAATGGCGGACTTCCGGTTGGGTTTGGAGCATAACTCCAAGCGGCTTTTTTGTACGTCTTGGAGTGTTACATATGCCTACCAAGTTTCATACATGTAGGTGAAACCAGCTTCAGGGGCTGCTTCATTGAAAAATTGTAGGGGTCGCTGTTGAGGCATCTTGGCACATCAAAACACAAAAACATATCAGACAACACAATTTGGGTCTTGTCATGGGTGTGCCAAGTTTCGTGAGTTTTCAAGTATGCCTTGCCCCTCAAAAACAACCTCGTGTTTTATGGCAAATGAGGCGGCGCTACGGTGACAGCGTTTGACGAAACCTCAAAGGCTTCTGCTTTGATCATCATCAAGGTCTTGGGAGTATGTATTCGCAAAATTGAGTTGGTTCGGGGGAACCTGGTAGAAGAGGGACGTGAAAGAATGAAAAAAGTAACTTTGTGCCGCCAGTAGGTGGCGCTATGATGCTGATTCAAAATTTCTTTGTAGATGTTTTCAGTGCTGGACTGTTATCATATGTGTGAAGTTTTGGAAAGATATGTCCACGTAAAGTCAAGTTACAGCAACTTTTGTGATCGTGGCGAAACATCAAAGTTCGCCGCCACGGCATGGTCACGCCCTTTGACGAAAACTCACAGTTTTCCATAGAAAGCATCATCAAGGCCTTTTGGATAATTTCCCCAAGTTTGACGTTGATGTGGTCAACTTTGGAGGAGATGTGCTTCAAAGTGTAAAACATGACATTTTCTACTACCAGAAGGGGGCGCTATATTAATCACAAATTATTGACATGTAGATCTCTTCAGAGCGGGACTGTCATCAATCCTGTGAAGTTTGGGGAAGATTGGACAATGTATGCTGGAGTTATAAACTACTTTCTGCGTTATAATACTACTTCCTGTTTGTTGCGAAATTTGAGGTCCCGGCACGGTCACACGGTGTGACGAAAAGTCAATTTTTTTGATAACTTTTGGTCTTCAACTTATGTAGGTGGGACAGACTAAGTTTGAAGTCTATCGGACAAAATCTCTAGGAGGAGATCGTCCATTTACGACGCCTGCAAATGGCCAAAAATGCATGAATATTGTACATTCAATTCAAAATGGCCGACTTCCTGTTGGGTTTAGGGCATGGGCCCAAAAGGCTTTTTTTTACGTCTTGGTGTGTTACTTATGCCTACCAAGTTTCATACACGTAGGTTAAACCAACTTGGGGGGCTGCTTCGTTGAAAATGAGTAGGGGGCGCTGTTGAGCCATTTTTTTGCACATTATCACGAAACCCCAAAAATATCAAATTTTTCACCACTTCTGATGAGTCTGTGAAGTTTGGTGAGTTTTTGAATATGATAAAGCCCTCAAAAAGCCAATTCATTAGGCAGAAAAATAATAATAATAACTCCTTCAGTTTCAATAGGGTCCTCGCACCGCTAGGTGCTCGGGCCCTAATTAAAGCTGCAAGCAGCGATGAACGGGCCCTCGCACCTTCACGCAACTCGAGGGCGCTGGCAGGACGCCGGCTCACGCCGCCATTCATTCCTGTCGACGGCAGACCCCTCACGCAGGAGTTACACGTCAAATCCCTCAAATCATACGAAGATATGTAATTTTCCCAGTAGGTGGCGCCGTACTAATAACCAAGTATTAGCGTATAGATGTGTTCAGGGCAGGACTGTCATCAATCCTTTGAAGTTTGGGGAAGATAGGAACGTGTATGGTGAAGTTGTGAACCAGTTACAAGCAAATTCAAAATGGCGGACTTCCTGTTGGGTTTGGCACATGGCTGCAACAGGCTTTTTTATACGTCTTTCAGTGATGCACGTGCGTACCAAGTTTCATAGATGTAGGTCAAACCAGCTTCGGGGGCTGCTTCGTTGAAAATTTGTAGGGGGCGGTGTTGAGCCATGTTGGCACATCAGAGCAGAGAAATCACATCAGACAACACAAATCGGATACTGTCATATGTGTGCCAAGTTTCATGACTTTACAAGCATCCCTTATCCCTCAAAAACAACTTTGTATTTTATGGCGAATAAGGCGTTGCCACGGTGACCAAATATCACTAAGCTTGACAGGTGGTCTCGGGAGTGACTCCACATCACGCTCGCCAAATTTCGTGCGAATCGATCAATTTTCATGTCACTTGATTTTTCTCTGTTTATAGCGCCCCCTATCGGCCAATTTCCGCCAAATTTTGCAAAGAGCCTCTGGTTGACGTCTGACACAAGTGAATTTAGTTTGATGTTGATCGCTTTTACTTTGACAAAAATATGCAGCGTGATGTTTTTTTTAGCTAGCAGTAAAAAAATGTTTATTTTTAGCTAGCGCAGTTTTTGGAGTAGCAAAATTTTTTTGATAACTTTTGGTCAGACAAGTCTGGAGATTGTATGTGCAAAGTGTCGTGAAGATGGAGCTTAAACGCTAGGAGGAGTTCGAAAAAGTAGGTTTTCCAGTTTTCGCGATGTTGCGAAAAACATTATAGGCAGAAATGGGCGTGGCCCAGCCCAGGTGATTCAGCGCTATTCATGGAATCTGTGGATATGAAATTTTTGAATGTGGGACATATGGTCTGAGAGTTATAACCCAAAACATGTTGAAAATGGGTAGGGGGCGCTGTTGAGCCATCTTGGCACATGAAAACACAAAAATCACATCAGACAACACAATTTGGGCCGTCTGATGTGTATGCCAAGTTGCGTGAGATTTCAAGTGTCCCTTGCCCCTCAAAAACAACCTCGTGTTTTATGGCGAATAAGGCGGCGCCACACTGACAGCGTTTGACGAAACCTCAAAGGCTTGTGCTTTGATCATCATCAAGGTCTTGGGAGTATTTATCTGCAAAATTCAGGTGGTTCGGGGGAACCTGGTAGAAGAGGGACATGAAAGAATGACAAAAGTAACTTTCTGCCGCCAGTAGGTGGCGCTATGACGCTGTTTCAAAATTTCTGTATAGATGTTTTCAGGGCTGGGATGTTATCATATGTGTGAAGTTTTGGAAAATATGTCCACGTACAGTCAAGTTACAGCAACTTTTGTGAACGTGGCCAAACGTCAAAGTTCGCCGCCACGGCATGGTCACGCCCTTTGACGAAAACTCACAGTTTTCCATAGAAAGCATCATCAAGGCCTTTTGGATAATTTTCCCAAGTTTGACGTTGATGTTAACTTTGGAGGAGATGTGCTTCAAAGTGTAAAACATGACATTTTCTACTACCAGTAGGGGGCGCTATATTAATCACAAATTATTGACATGTAGATCTCTTCAGAGCGGGACTGTCATGAACCCTGTGAAGTTTGGGATAGATTGAACCATGTATGCTGAAGTAATAAACTACTTCCTGTGTAATAATACTACTTCCTGTTTGTAGCGAAGTTTGAGGTCCCGGCACGGTCACGCGGTGTGACGAAAAGTCTATTTTTTCGATAACGTTTTGTCTTAAATTTATGTAGGTGGGACAGACCAAGTGTGAAGTTGATCAGACAAAATCTGTAGGACAAGTTCGTTCAATTACGAGCCCTGCAAATGGCCAAAAATGCATGAAAATTGCACATTCAATTCAAAATGGCCGACTTCCTGTTGGGTTTAGGGCATGGGCCCAAGAGGCTTTTTTGTATGTCTTGGTGTGTTACATATGCCTCCCAAGTTTCATACACGTAGGTTAAAGTACCTTCGGGGGCTGTTCCGTAGAAAGTGTTTAGGGGGCGCTACTTAGCCATTCCTTTGCACATTATAATGACACCCCTACCATATGTAAATTTTCGCCACTTCTGATGAGTCTGCAAAGTTTCATGAGTTTTCGAGTATGTTAAGGCCCCCAAAAAGGCAATTTACTTTTAGGAATAATAATAATTAAAGCTGCAAGCAGCGTTGAACGGGCCCTCGCACCTTCACACAACTCGAGGGCGCTGGCAGGACGCCGGCTAATGCCGACGTTCATTCCTGTCGAAGGCAGACCCCTCACGCAGGAGTTACATGGCATATCCCTCAAAGCATACGAAGACATGTAATTTTGCCAGTAGGTGGCGCCGTACTAATGACCAAGTATTGGCCTATAGATGTGTTCAGGGCAGGACTGTCATCAATCCTGTGAAGTTTGGGAAAGACTGGAACATGTATGGTGAAGTTGCGAACCAGTTACAAGCAAATTCAAAATGGCGGACTTCCTGGTATGTTTGGCACATGGCTGCAAGAGGGTTTTTGGTACGTCTTTCAGTGATGCACATGCATACCAAGTTTCATCGATGTAGGTCGAACCAGCATCGGGGGCTGCTTCGTAGAAAATTTGTCGGGGGCGCTGTTGAGCAGAAAAATCACATCAAACAACACAAATCAGATCCTGTCATATGTGTGCCAAGTTTCATGACGTTACCAGCATCCCTTACCCCTCAAAAACAACTTCGTCTTTTATGGCGAATAAGGCATTTCCACGGTGACCAAACATCACTAAGCTTTACAGCTGGCCTCGGGAGTGACTCCACATCACGCTCTCCTAATTTTGTGCGAATCGATGAATTTTCATGCCACGTGATTTTTCTCTGTTTATAGCGCCCCCTATTGGCCAATTTCCACCAAATTTGGCACACAGCCACTGGTTGACATCTGAAACAAATGAATTGAGTTTGACATTGATAGCTTTTAGTTTGACAAAAATATGCAACGGTATGTGTTTTTTAGCTAGCAGAAAAAAAAACTGTTTATTTTTAGCTAGCGCATTTTTTGGAGTAGCAAAATTCTTTTGATAACTTTTGGTCAGGCAAGTCTGGAGATTGTATGTGTAAAGTTTCGTGTAGATGGAGCTTAAACACTAGGAGGAGTTCGAAAAAGTAAGTTTTTGATGTATAGTGACGTACAAAGAGAAATATGCAGTGGGAGTGGGCCTGGCCTATGTCAGAAGATGCGACTCTATTTAGGGAACATGTGGATATAAAGTTTATGAAGATGTGATTTAAAATGTGGAAGTTACAGGCCAAAATGCGTTTGCATCCGTTATAGCGCCACCTAGTGGAGTAGACACATAATTTTTGCTAAGGGTGGTCTGTATGCTATTCTATGTATACCCTATGAATTTCACAGCCCTCAGCATAATACTTGAGCTGAAATAAATGTTTGTTGTTTATCTTGTAATAAGCCACGCCCACTTTGACCAGTCGTGACTAACTTCACAAAATGGCCTCAGGAGGGGGCCAGCATCATACTCACCAAATTTCGTAAAAATCGGTGCAGCAATTTACGAGATATAAATTTCCCCTATTTGCAGCGCCCCCTAGTGGCCAACATTAGCCAAATTTGGATCACACCCTCACAGGCACATGTCAAGCAAGGATCTCAGATTTGGTGTTGTTAGCCTTTATTTTGACCGAAAAATGCCACCATTCACCTTTTTATAGCTAGCTAGAAAAATGTATTCGTTAATAATTTGCGCATATTTTGACCAATCAAAATTCCTTTGATAACTTTAGATCAGGTCCAGCCGAAGACTGTACGTGCCAAGTTTCACGCTGAACGGACAAAACCCTAAGGAGGAGTTCGAAAAAGTAGGTTTTCCAGTTTTCTCAATTTTGCGAAAAAAATTTATAGGCAGAAATGGGCGTGGCCCAGCCCAGGTGATTCAGCGCTATTCAGGGAATCTGGAGATATGAGGTTTTTGAAAGTGCGACATATGGTCTGGGAGTTATAGCCCAAAACACGTTGAAAATGAGTAGGGGGCGCTGTTGAGCCATCTTGGCACATGAAAACACAAAATCACATCAGACAACACAATTTCGGCAGTCTGATGTGTGTGCCAAGTTGCGTGAGTTTTCGAGTGTCCCTTGCCCCTCAAAAACAACCTCGTGTTTTATGGCGAATAAGGTGGCGCCACAGTGACAGCGTTGGACGAAACCTCAAAGGCTTCTGCTTTGATCATCATCAAGGTCTTGGGAGTATGTATTTGCAAAATGTGTGCATACTGATTTTCGTGCACGTCGGTAAAAGTTGTTATGGGGGACGCTGCACTTTAAGGGGCGTGGCCAAGCCATACGGCCATACACGATGCAAAAATCTGCTTATAAATTTTGATTACACCTTTGTCTAGATGGCACACAATGATTTTGAAGTTGTTCTGATGCATCCTGTAGGTGGAGTTCATTAAAATACAACACGTGGAAAACGCCAAAAATGACAATTAAATTCAGAATGGCCGACTTCCTGTTGGGTTTGGCCAATGGGTCCAAGAGACTTTTTTGTGCGTCTGGATGTGATACATAGGTGTACCAATTTTCATGCATGTCAGTGAAACGTGCGGCAGGGGCTGATGTTTAAAGGGTGTGGCCAAGCCATTTGGCCACGCCCATCAACGAAATTCATATCACATGTTCAGGGCTGGACTGTTAACACACATGTAAAGTTTCAGGCAGATATGACCAAGGACACTGAAGTTAAGGCCAGTGAACTGCGTGTTGGCGAACCGTTGACTTCGCCGCCCTGTGGGCGGAACGCCGTTCGGCAATACGTCACAAATCTTCATCATGTAGGATTACCAACGTGTTGGGGCCTTTCTGACCAATTTTGAGTTCGATATATTGAACATGCTGAGAGTAGCACCTCAAAGTCTAAAACATCGCTTTTCCTGTCGCCAGCAGGGGGCGCTTTGAGAACGGGGGAATTTTTTGATGTTGGCGTGATGAAGGCCAGACTACGATCATACCCAGCAAGTTTTGTGCCGATCGGACTTATCATGCCCCAGTAATAGCACTTTTGTTTTTTGGGTTTTTTTTGGCGAGACGTCAAACTTCGCCGCCACCTGATGGCCAAACCGTTTAACATAGGGAAAATCGTATGATAACTTTTGATCATCAAGTGGTCTAGTTCCAGCACGCCAAATTTGAAGCCGATCCGATGAATCATGTAGGAGGAGATAGCAAAAGTACGAGGAGTGCGAATCGCCCAATCTGGCATCAAATTCAAAATGGCTGACTTCCTGTTGGGTGTAGCCAATGGGTCCAAGAGGCTTTTTTGTGCGTCTGGATGTGATACATATGTGTACCAATTTTCATGCATGTCAGTGAAACGTGCCGCAGGGGCTGATGTTTAAAGGGTGTGGCCAAGCCATTTGGCCACGCCCATCAACGAAATTCATATCACATGTTCAGGGCTGGACTGTTAACACACGTAAAGTTTCAGGCAGATATGACCAAGGACACTGAAGTTAAGGCCACTTAACTGCGTTTTGGCGAACCGTTGACTTCACCGCCCTGTGGGCGGAACGCCGTTCGGCGATACGTCACAAATCTTCATCATGTAGCATTACCAACGTGTTGAGGCCTTTCTGACCAATTTTGAGTTGGATATGCTGAACGTGCTCAGAGCTGCACCTCAAAGTGTAAGAAATCACTTTTCCTGTCGCCAGCAGGGGGCGCTGTGAGAACAGGGGAATTTTTTGATGTAGACGTGTTCAGGGCGGGACTACGATCATACCCAGCAAGTTTTGTGCCGATTGGACCTTTCACGCCCAAGTAATAGCAATTCTGGGTTTTTGGGTGTTTTTTTTTGAGACATCAAACTTCGCCGCCACCTGACGGCCAAACCGTTTAACGAGGGAAAGATCTTTTAATAACTTTTGATCATCATGTGGTCTAGTTGCAGCACGGCAAATTTGAAGCCGATCCAATGAACCGTCTAGGAGGAGATAGCTCTGAGAGCACACTTGCAAATCGCCAAAATCGGTAAAAAATGGAATATTCAAATCAAAATAGCCGGCTTCCTGTTGGTTTTAGAAAAAAGTCCAAGTGCGCATTTTCGTGCGTCTTGGGATGATACACGACCTCCCCGAATTTCGTGGAATTTGGTCAAACGGGCTGCCGGTGGGAGCCGATTGAAATTTTCTAGGGGGCGCCATTTCGCCATTTTGCAATGGGCATCGTTTAAATTTTGCGTACACATAAATGTCCCCTAGACAAATGTGCACGTCAAATTTGGTGAGTTTTTGAATATGTTAAAGCCCCCAAAAATGCCATCAAGCGAAAAAAAAAAATAATAATAATAATAATTAAAGCTGCAAGCAGCGTTGAACGGGCCCTCGCACCCCACGCAACTCGGGGCCTGGCGCGGCCGCCACCGTGTCGCCAGAGGTCGACCGGCAGACGAGTCGCTGAATGTTCGCCTCCTTCGGACAGTGTAAGAACCAATGCGTTGCGACTTCCCGTCTCCACTGGGTGGCGCTATGACTCTGACTCCTGAGCGTCATGTGGGTGTGTTCATGCCAGGACTATTATCATACATGTGAAGTTTGGAGCAGATTCGACCATTAGATCCCATGTTATAGCAATATCGTGTTTCATGGTGAGACATCAAGTGTCGACGCCATGTCACAGCCACACCGTTCCATGCTGAGCAATTCTCTTAATATGTTTTGATCACACACTTGTGTAGATGGTACACACCAGTTTTGGAGTTCATTGATTCATTTCTGGAGGAGGAGATCATTAAAATACAACACGTGGAAAACGCCAAAAATGACTGTAAATTTCAAAATGGCCGACTTCCTGTCGGGTGTGGCCTATATGTGCAAGAGGCTTTTTTGTGCGTCTGGACACGATACATGTGCATACTGATTTTCGTGCACGTCGGTGAAAGTTGTTATGGGGGACGCTGCACTTTAAGGGGCGTGGCCAAGCCATACGGCCACGCTTATTGATGAAAGTCATACTATACATTCAGGTCTGGACTGTTAACAAACATGTGAAGTTTGGTGAAGAATGGACAATGTATGCCAAAGTTATACTAATTTCGTGTTTTATGGCGAGACATCAAACTTCGCCGCCACCTGACAGCCAAAGCGTTTAACATAGGGAAAATCGTATGATAACTTTTGATCATCAAGTGGTCTAGTTGATGCACGCCAAATTTGAAGCCGATCCGATGAATCATGTAGGAGGAGATAGAAAAAGTATGAGGAGTGCAAATCGCCCAATCTGGCGTCAAATTCAAAATGGCTGACTTCCTGTTGGGTGTAGCCAATGGGTCCAAGAGGGTTTTTTGTGCGTCTGGATGTGATACATATGTGTACCAATTTTCATGCATGTCGGTGAAACGTGCCGCAGGGGCTGATGTTTAAAGGGTGTGGCCAAGCCATTTGGCCACGCCCATCAACGAAATTCACATGACATTGTCAGGGCTGGACTCTTAAAACACATGTGAAGTTTCAGGCAGATATGCCCAAGGACACTGAAGTTAAGGCCACTTTCCTACGTTTTGGCGAAGCATCGACTTCGCCGCCCTCTGGGCGCAACGCCGTTTGACGATACGTCACAATCTTCATCATGTAGCATTACCAACGTGTTGAGGCCTTTCTGACCAATTTTGAGTTGGATATGCTGAACGTGCTCAGAGCTGCACCTCAAAGTGTAAAAAATCACTTTTCCTGTCGCCAGCAGGGGGCGCTTTGAGAACAGGGGAATTTTTTGATGTAGACGTGTTCAGGGCGGGACTACGATCATACCCAGCAAGTTTTGTGCCGATTGGACCTTTCACGCCCAAGTAATAGCAATTCTGGGTTTTTGGGTTTTTTTTTTTGAGACATCAAACTTCGCCGCCACCTGACGGCCAAACCGTTTAACGAGGGAAAGATATTTTAATAACTTTTGATCATCATGTGGTCTAGTTGCAGCACGGCAAATTTGAAGCCGATCCAATGAACTGTCTAGGAGGAGATAGCTCTGAGAGAATTCTTGACAATCGCTAAAATCGGTAAAAAAATGAATATTCAAATCAAAATAGCCGGCTTCCTGTTGGTTTTAGAAAAAAGTCCAACGCGCATTTTCGTGCGTCTTGGGATGATACACGACCTCCCCGAATTTCGTGGAATTTGGTCAAACGGGCTGCCGGTGGGAGCCGATTGAAATTTTCTAGGGGGCGCCATTTCGCCAATTTGCAATAGGCATCGTTTAAATTTTGCGTACACATAAATGTCCCCTAGACGAATGTGCACGTCAAATTTGGTGAGTTTTTGAATATGTTAAAGCCCCCAAAAATGCGATCAAGCGAAAAAAAAAAATAATAATAATAATAATAATAATAATAATCCTAAGGAAAACAATAGGGTCCTCGCACGGTTCGTGCTCGGGCCCTAATTAAAGCTGCAAGCAGCGTTGAACGGGCCCTCGCACCCCACGCAACTCGGGGCCTGGCGCGGCCGCCACCGTCTCGCCAGAGGTCGACCGTCAGACGAGGCGCTGAATGTTCACCTCCTTCGGACAGTGTAGGAACCAATGCGTTGCGACTTCCCGTCTCCACTGGGTGGCGCTATGACTCTGACTCCTGAGCGTCATTTGGGTGTGTTCATGCCAGGACTATTATCATACATGTGAAGTTTGGAGCAGATTCGACCATTAGATCCCATGTTATAGCAATATCGTGTTTCATGGTGAGACATCAAGTGTCGACGCCATGTCACAGCCACACCGTTCCATGCTGAGCAATTCTCTTAATATGTTTTGATCACACACTTGTGTAGATGGTACACACCAGTTTTGGAGTTAATTGATTCATTTCTGGAGGAGGAGATCATTAAAATACAACACGTGGAAAACGCCAAAAATGACTGTAAATTTCAAAATGGCCGACTTCCTGTCGGGTGTGGCCTACATGTGCAAGAGGCTTTTTTGTGCGTCTGGACACGATACATGTGCATACTGATTTTTGTGTACGTCTGTGAAAGTTGTTATGGGGGACGCTGCACTTTAAGGGGCGTGGCCAAGCCATACGGCCACGCTTATTGATGAAACTCATACTATACATTCAGGTCTGGACTGTTAACAAACATGTGAAGTTTGGTGAAGAATGGACAATGTATGTCAAAGTTATACTAATTTCGTGTTTTATGGCGAGACATCAAACTTCGCCGCCACCTGACGGCCAAACCGTTTCACGATGCAAAAATCTGCTTCTAAGTTTTGATTTCACCTTTGTCTAGATGGCACACAATGATTTTGAAGTTGTTCTGATGCATCCTGTAGGTGGAGTTCATTAAAATACAACACGTGGAAAACGCCAAAAATGACCATTAAATTCAAAATGGCCGACTTCCTGTTGGGTATGGCCAATGGGTCCAAGAGACTTTTTTGTGCGTCTGGATGTGATACATATGTGTACCAATTTTCATGCATGTCAGTGAAACGTGCCGCAGGGGCTGATGTTTAAAGGGCGTGGCCAAGCCATTTAACCACTCCCATCAACGAAATTCACATGACATTGTCAGGGCTGGACTCTTAACACACATGTGTAGTTTCAGGCAGATATGACCAAGGACACTGAAGTTAAGGCCACTTTCCTACGTTTTGGCGAAGCATCGACTTCGCCGCCCTCTGGGCGCAACGCCGTTTGACGATACGTCACAATCTTCATCATGTAGCATTAACAACGTGTTGAGGCCTTTCTAACCAAATTTGAGTCGGATATGCTGAACGTGCTCAGAGCTGCACCTCAAAGTGTAAAAAATCACTTTTCCTGTCGCCAGCAGGGGGCGCTTTGAGAACAGGGGAATTTTTTGATGTAGACGTGTTCAGGGCGGGACTACGATCATACCCAGCAAGTTTTGTGCCGATTGGACCTTTCACGCCCTAATAATAGCACTTTTGTTTTTTGGGGTTTTTTTTGGCGAGACGTCAAACTTCGCCGCCACCTGACGGCCAAACCGTTTAACGTAGGGAAAATCGTATGATAACGTTTGATCATCAAGTGGTCTAGTTCCAGCACGCCAAATTTGAAGCCGATCCAATGAACCGTGTAGGAGGAGATAGCTCTGAGAGATTTCTTGGAAATCGCCAAAATCGGTAAAAAAATGAATATTCAAATCAAAATAGCCGGCTTCCTGTTGGTTTTAGAAAAAAGTCCAAGTGCGCATTTTCGTGCGTCTTGGGATGATACACGACCTCCCCGAATTTCGTGGAATTTGGTCAAACGGGCTGCCGGTGGGAGCCGATTGAAATTTTCTAGGGGGCGCTATTTCGCCATTTTGCAACGGGCATCTTTTAAATTTTGCGTACACATAAATTTTCGCCAAGACGAATGTGCATGCCAAATTTGGTGAGTTTTTAAATATGTTAAAGCCCCCAAAAATGCGTTTAAAGTCGCGGAAAAAAAAAAAAAAAAAAATAATAATAATAATAATCCTAAGGAAAACAATAGGGTCCTCGCACGGTACGTGCTCGGGCCCTAATTAAAGCTGCAAGCAGCATTGAACGGGCCCTCGCACCTTCACGCAACTCGAGGGTGCTGGCAGGACGCCGGCTCATGCCGCCCTTCATTCCTGTCCACGGCAGATCCCTTACGCAGGACGTCATATCCCTCAAATCATATGAAGACATGTAATTTTGCCAGTAGGTGGCGCTGTACTAATAACCAAGTATTGGCATATAGATGTATTCAGGGCAGGATTGTCATCAATCCTGTGAAGTTTGCAGAAGATTGGAACATGTATGGTGAAGTTGCAAACCAGTTACAAGCAAATTCAAATTGGCCGACTTCCTGTTGGGTTTGGCACATGGCTGCAAGAGGCTTTTTTATACGTCTTTCAGTGATGCATGTGCGTACCAAGTTTCATAGATGTAGGTCAAACCAGCTTCGGGTGCTGTTTCGTAGAAAATTTGTAGGGGGCGCTGTTGAGCCATGTTGGCATATCAGAGCCGAAAAATCACATCAGAAAATGCATATTGGATCCTGTCATATGTGTGTCAAGTTTCATGACATTACAAGCATCCCTTACCCGTCAAAAACAACTTCGGGTTTTATGGCGAATAAGGCGTTGCCACGGTGACCAAACATCACCAAGCTTTACAGCTGGCCTCAGGAGTGACTCCACATCATGCTCGCCAAATTTCATGCGAATCGATGAATTTTATGTCACTTGATTTTTCTCTGATTATAGCGCCCCCTATTGGCTAATTTCTGCCAAATTGGGCTAGGATCGTCTGGATGACGTCTGAAAGAAGTGAATTGAGTTTGACATTGATATCTTTTACTTTGACAAAAATATGCAAAGGTATGTGTTTTTTAGCTAGCAGAAAAAAACTGTTTATTTTTAGCTAGCCTAATTTTTGGAGTAGCAAAATTCTTTTGATAACTTTTGGTCAGGCCAGTCTGGAGATTGCATGTGCAAAGTTTTGTGAAGATGGAGATTAAACGCTAGGAGGAGTTCGAAAAAGTAGGTTTTTGATGTATAGTAAATTACAAAGAGAAATTTGCAGTGGGAGTGGGCGTGGCCTATGTCAGAAGATGCGACACTATTTAGGGAACACGTGGATATAAAATTTATGAAGATGTGATTTAAAATGTGGAAGTTACAGGCCAAAATGCGTTTGTATCTCTTATAGCGCCACCTAGTGGAGAAGACGCACAATTTTTGCTATGGTTGGTCTGTATGCTATTCTCTATATACCCTGTGAATTTCACAGCCCTCAGCATAATACTTGGGCTGAAATAAATGTTTGTTTTTTATCTTGTAATAAGCCACGCCCACTTTTACCAGTCGTGACTACCTTCAAGATATGGCGTCAGGACAGGCCCAGCATAATACTCACCAAATTTCATAAATATCGGTGCAGCCATTTACCAGATATAAATTTCCCATATTTGCAGCGCCCCCTAGTGGCCAAAATTAGCTAAATTTGGTTCATTCTCTCACAGGCACATATCAAGCAAGGATCTCAGATTTGGTGTTGTTAGCATTTATTTTGACCGAAATATGCCACCGTTCGCCTTTTTATAGCTAGCTAGAAAAATTTATTCATTAATAATTTGAGCATATTATGACCAATCAAAATTCCTTTGATAACTTTAGATCAGGTCCAGCCGAAGACTGTACTTGCCAAGTTTCACGCTGAACGGACAAAACCCTAAGGAGGAGTTCGAAAAAGTAGGTTGTCCAGTTTTTGCGATGTTGTGAAAAACATGATAGGCAGAAATGGGAGTGGCCCTGCCCAGGTGATTCAGCACTATTCAGGGAATCTGTGGATATGAGGTTTTTGAATGTGTGACATATGGTCTGGGAGTTATAGCCCAAAACACGTTGAAAATGAGTAGGGGGCGCTGTTGAGCCATCTTGGCACATGAAAACACAAAAATCACATCAGACAACACAATTTGGGATGTCTGATGTGTGTGCCAAGTTGCGTGAGTTTTCGAGTGTCCCTTGCCCCTCAAAAACAACCTCGTGTTTTATGGCGAATAAGGTGGCGCCACAGTGACAGCGTTGGACGAAACCTCAAAGGCTTCTGCTTTGACCATCAACAAGGTCTTGGGAGTATGTATTTGCAAAATTGAGGTGGTTCGGGGGAACCTGGTAGAAGAGGGACATGAAAGAATGAAAAAAGTAACCTTCTGCCGCCAGTAGGTGGCGCTATGATGCTGATTCAAAATTTCTGTATAGATGTTTTCAGGGCTGGACAGTTATCATATGTGTGAAGTTTTGGAAAGATATGTCCACGTAGAGTCAAGTTACAGCTACTTTGGTCATCATGGCGAAACATCAAAGTTGGCCGCCACGCCAAGGTCACGCCCTTTGACGAAAATTCACAGTTTTCCATAGAAAGCATCATCAAGGCCTTATGGATAATTTCACCAAGTATGAGGTTGATGTGTTCAACTTTGGAGGAGATGTGCTTCAAAGTGTAAAACATGACATTTTCTACTGCCAGTAGGGGGCGCTATATTAATCACAAATTATTGACATGTAGATCTCTTCAGAGCAGGACTGTCATCAATCCTGTGAAGTTTGGGGAAGATTGGAGCATGTATGTTGGAGTAATAAACTACTTCCTGCGTTATAATACTACTTCCTGTTTGTAACGAAGTTTGAGGTCCCGGCACGGTCACACGGTGTGACGAAAACACAAGCTTTTGATAACTTTTCGTCTTCAGTTTATGTTGGTGGGACAGACCGAGTTTGAAGGCGATCGGACAAAATCTCTAGGAGGAGTTCGTTCATTTATGACCCCTGCAAATGGCCAAAAATACATGAAACTTCCACATTCAATTCAAAATGGCCGACTTCCTGTTGAGTTTAGGGCATGGGCCCAAGAGGCTTTTTTGTCCGTCTCGGCGTGCTACATATGTGTACCAAAATTCGTACGCTTCGGACAAAGTTAAAGCAGGGGGCTTTGATTTTGAAAACTGTTAGGGGGCGCCGTTGAGCCATTTTGTCACGCCCCTTTGTAATGACCATAAAATATCGAATTTTTCACCAGACGTGACGAGTGTGCAAAATTCTGGGACTTTTTGAGTACGTTCAGGCCCTCAAAAATGCGATCATAGGATAAAAAAAAAAATAATAATAAGAATAAGAATTCCTTCGGTTTCAATAGGGCTCTCGCACGGTACGTGCTCGGGCCCTAATAATTAAAGCTGCAAGCAGCGATGAACGGGCCCTCGCACCTTCACGCAACTCGAGGGTGCTGGCAGGACGCCGGCCGATGCGGCCATTCATTCCTGTCGAAGGCAGACCCCTCACGTTGGAGTTACACGTCATATCCCTCAAATCATACGAGGACATGTTATTTTGCCAGTAGGTGGCGCCGTACTAATAACCAAGTATTGGCGTATAGATGTGTTCAGGGCAGGACTGTCATCAATCCTGTGAAGTATCCCAGCAGGCACTTGACGTTGATGTAACGTTGGAACAATGTTGTACTGCAACGTTGGATTACCATTGGATTATGATGCGAAAATGAAAGTTGGGTTTACGTTAAATCCTTACGTAGCTTTGACGTCAACCTCCAACGTTAAATAGACATTGGATTTTGAACGTAGGTTTGATGTCACCCTCCAACGTTAAATAGACATTGAGCATTGGTTGGACTCCCAACGTTGGATTACCATTGGATTATGATGTGAAAATGAAAGTTGGGTTTACGTTAAATCCTTACGTAGCTTTGACGTCAACCTCCAACGTTAAATAGACATTGGATTTTGAACGTAGGTTTGATGTCACCCTCCAACGTTAAATAGACATTGAGCATTGGTTGGACTCCCAACGTTGGATTACCATTGGATTATGATGCGAAAATGAAAGTTGGGTTTACGTTAAATCCTTACGTAGCTTTGACGTCAACCGCCAACGTTAAATAGACATTGGATTTTGAACGTAGGTTTGATGTCACCCTCCAACGTTAAATAGACATTGAGCATTGGTTGGACTCCCAACGTTGGATTACCATTGGATTATGATGCGAAAATGAAAGTTGGGTTTACGTTAAATCCTTACGTAGCTTTGACGTCAACCGCCAACGTTAAATAGACATTGGATTTTGAACGTAGGTTTGATGTCACCCTCCAACGTTAAATAGACATTGAGCATTGGTTGGACTCCCAATGTTGAATTACTGTTGTATGATGCGGATTTGAAAGTTGGGTTTACGTTAAAACCTAACGTAGGCTTAACGTCAACTTTCAACGTTAAATAGACATTGTATTTTGAACGTAGGGTTGGCGACATCCTCCAACGTTAAATAGACATGGATTTTGAATGATGGCTTGACGTCAAAATCCAATGTTGGGATAACATTAACCTCCAACACTTAACACACACTTAAGACAAGAAAAAAAAAAGCTTGAGCACACAAAAATCTAGGTCACAAATTTACTCTTTCGAACTCTTTAAAAGTGCATATAGTGCATATAATGAATAACAGTGCATATAAAACAGCAGCACATCGAAAGGCAGGTTCTTCAGGTCACTTAACACTTAACAGACACTTAAGAAAAAAAAAAAAGCTTGAGCACAAAAATCTAGGTCACAAATGTGACTGTACTCTTTAAAACAATGCATATAAAACTCTTTAGAACTTTAAAACAGTGCATATAAAACATATATAAACAATTGTGATAAACTTCACACTGAATAAACACAAACAGCAGCATAAATTTAACTTAATGTCCCCTGTGGGACATCAGCCCCCTATATATATGGGGCTTCAGTCTGTCTGTCATTTCGGTCCTTGCTTGGCAGCATGGTGCGCCTCCCTCTCCCCAAGGCAGGTTCTTCAGGTCTAACACTTGAGAAAAAAAAAAAAGCTTGAGCACACAAAAATCTAGGTCACAAATTTACTCTTTAGAACTCTTTAAAACAGTGCATATAAAACAGCAGCACATATAAAACAGCTGCCTGACAATTGTAATTGAACTTACAGCAGCTTCACATTGAAAACAACACAAACAGCAGCATAAATTTTACTTGATGTCCCCTATTTTCCCTATTCCTATTATTACTTGGTATTTTTCAACCTGGACCCTATTTTCTCATCTACTTTTATCTAAATGAGTGGTAGGGTTTTTTATTTTTGCAATTGCTCCTGTCAGGAGTGAACAAAAAGTGAATTTTTCACATTTTAATAGGGTCAAAATGTGAAAAAATTCACTTTTTATTGAAGTATTTTGATGTTTCACATATCACTGGATGAAAAGTGGGATTTTCGTCCCCGTAAACGCCCGGAAATCTCACTCATTTTCGGCAGTTTCCGACAATTTACAGGCTGCGAACGTGGCGTTTACGGGTGCCAGAAATTGTCGAAAACGGACCCATGACGTATGTGGAGACCTCCCGGGAGGTGTTAATGGCTCTAATTAGCATATGAATAGCAGCAGAGCCGCGTCTGGCTTGAAATTCCTCACTCCAGGATTGGATGAAACCACTACTTTGAAACAATAAAAATCACTCGTGATTGGTCGACAGATCTGTCGCTATTGGTCACTCTGGGTCATTATAAATGTAAGCCCCTCCCCTACAATAATAAAATATAAAAATTATTTTAAAAATAATAACTCTTATAACATAATAATTATAATAAATGTATAATTATTATTAAACATTTAAATAAAATTATTATGTTGTATATTCATGTCATTGTTATCCTATGGGCTACACTATTATTACCATCAAGGACATGAATGAATTTATTGAGTGAAGGAACATTAGCGAGGAACATGTTTATTCAAATAAAGAGCTTTATTTATAACACACAACTAAGTACAAGTACAAGTAGGAGATTTCAACAACAAATCAAAATCATACAGCGCCATCGACTGTCTATTATTCGCCGCCTCGGAGCTGTAGGCATCTGACGGTGATCTGTCTGCATGTGCTCCATCTTGCAGACGTCTGTGGTGCTGCCCTGTAGTTTGGGTTCGCCTCCAATCTGACTGCAGCGTGGCACAGAGTTCAGTCAGCTCCTGCTGCGGAACCACGGAGGTCGCACAGTCCACCCAGACACCCCGTCAAGTGTGCTGTCTTCCTCATCAGACATCATGTCTATGGTGGCGCACATCCATAGGTCCACCTCGTCCTCCGCCAGAACACTGTGTCTCACTTCCAGCAGCTGTAAAAACAATCAGTAAAGACAATAAGTACTGCGCAGTGCACTGCATATTGACACAACACATCTATTAATGCACCTGAAAAATAGTCACACTGACCAACAACGAGTCTGATCTAAAAGTCACAGTAAAAAGTAAAAAATAAACAGTAAAAGTCACTTACACACAATGGCGTCATTACATCAAGTGAATCCGGACTTACAGACAGAGCTCTCAGTAAATAGCAGGTCACGGCCTCGTTATGAGGCGAGGTCAGTCTGTGAAAAACAAAATGGACGGTTAAGATCGGTCAATAACGTGTCTGAACGTTTCCTCATACAGCAGAATGAAAGCATATTCTTTAAACTTACCCTCGCTCCGGTTCGTAGTGCATACAATTTGTCTCCGAGTTGTGGAGACGGCGTACTGCTTCCTGTAAATTACAAGACCAAAAAATACACTTTAATAACCAAACTTAGACTGGTTCTGCTTCTTCATTTGTTCTTTTACTTTTAGCTTAGCTAGCAGTCACTGAATATATTCTTACCGCCGTTTGGGGATTGTGCACCGTCTCCTCTTGTTAGTTAGTCTCCTCCACACGAGGTTACTGCGGTGAACTGCTGAGTCATATCGGCAGCAAACACAGCAAGCTGGCAGACAGCCCACTGATAGCGTTCAGCTGTGTCTTCGTCCATGCTGAGGAGTTTCCGGGTGTTGAAGGAGAGACGCTGTCCAGACATTGTAGTTCACGAAACGGCTCGTCGGGCTCCTCCAATCACTTTGATCATTGTTTACGGAACAGGTCACTGCAGTCATGCCACTATGCACAGTGGTTGAGCTCTAGCAGACTGTGATGTTGTTTGCATGGAGTGCACATTTGACCTTTGTGGCAAAGCCTGGTTAAAACTAATTGTTGAAATAAATTGTTTAGTGTATCTTTTTTATTGAACATTGACCATTGCTAATGACCATACACAGTAATTAATCTAGCATACTTTCATGAAATAAATCAATTCAAGCTAAAATTTAAGAGTCTATAATTAGGCTATACTAAGCCTCATCTATTTATACCACAGATGAATGAAGTTAATACCTTTTAGAGAAATGTCACCTCTGTGTGGGGAGTGAAACTCCCCCTGCTCCCCTGGTTTGCATTTCTATAGCTCACAGCATGTTCATTTACATGTTAAAGCCTCCCCTAGAATTGGGGGAAGGGGGGACAACTGCCAAGCAAGGCCCACGACAATTTACGACAGTTTCCGGCAGTTTTCTGTGTTGCCTGTAAATTGCCGCGCGCAGCCGTAAACCTGAAATTCCACGGCAATTTACAGTGCCGCATACTGACGGAAATCCCTCTTTTCATGCAGTGTATGCCCATACTGAATGCATTGAAAAACGCTTTTGGACCTGCAGTTTGGCCGGTCCCTCACTCCCGACAGAAGCAATTTAGCTATCAGCTAGCTAGCTGATAGCTAGCTAACGTTAGCTAGCGCGGGACAATAGAGCGGACATACCGTCAAAATACAATCATCCATTATTACAAACTAACGTTAGCTGTGCCACATGATAACAGAATAACCATATAGTGGCTTATTAAATTGCAGTCATTACCTTGGTCAGAGTCGAGGACGCTAACGTTTGGCGTGCGTTCCCATTCGGCGTGCAGCGTGTAGCATGTGGTCGAGGCAGGAGAGGCCGGATGTGACGTTATGTGATGTGTAGTGTATGTAAAATAGCGTCCGTAAAGAAACGTAGTTCCCGATTTATGGTTCCACCAAATGGTTAGCCCAGTGACAGCATTATAAAAAGTATTAATTCGACATAAAACACACGAGTCCATTTTATTCCAATCTCTATTCTGATAAGAGATTTTAGATTTATAAACGTTTTGTAAGTAGACAGTGAGAAATGAAGATATAAGGTTGAAATCACAAAATGAAGGAAGTTTCAACAGTTTCAACTGTTCATTTGAATATTTGGTCACCATTACCTCCAACAATATAATAATAATAATAATAATAATAGTAATAACCATCATCACCATAATAATCATAATAATCATAATATAATAATAGTAATAGGCAATAGACTAAACTAAATAATGACCCTTCAGATAGTAGGCTATTCAGAGCATCTGCAGGTCCCGATGGGCCCATCCATGGTGAGGGAAAGTTCTTCAAACAAATAACACAAATAACTCAATCACTGACATAAAGGACATTTCTAATCTTGCAGAGTGCAAAATGGCACAGCAGATCTTATGTAACAGATGCCAGGGTGCTTTAAAACTTGACATGCATCAGGCCTTCTGTGGCCTGCCATGTAGAGGTACAACCCCAAATATCCACCCAACCTTTTCAAGGTCAGTGAATTGGCTCGGACCTAGAGTCCAAAGTCCAGTTGGGTAGTGTGAACACAAATACAAAGCTGGTAAGTGACTGAATGTTGGTTTAGTTCTATAATCTCAGTAAATTCTATGCACTGTGATTCTCAAATTTCAAGGACCAGCAGTTTTATGTAGACTATAGGTCACAGACCACCAATTTGATATGCACTAACAACCTTACTTGTTCATAAAATTTGCATCTGTATGTGGGGCTTTTTGTTTCAGCATCTGACAGAGATCAGACACTGGAGCAGGCCTACATGGGTGTGAGTTGACAGAAAAATCTAATTGTGACCTCCTTGGCTCAGAACTTTTCAAATGGGGGTCCACAGCCCATTTTTGGGGTCCATAAAATGTTTCAGAACCTCTGCATTACATCGTCATGTGATGTGATATAGAGGCTATTTCCTTCCCATGGGTTTATCCGTACGAAAATTAAAGGAAAATGCCAGATGAATTACATGGCTACTGCATCGGTCTCCAGGCTTTACATCACTGTCAGAGGCACAGCCGTCTATGCAGATGCAGCTGATAGATCAGTGTCAACCAGTCTGCTATAGCAGCAGAGAAATGGGCCATAACTGTGTTGTCTTGGTTCAGAGTCTTGGGTATATAAGCTCACACTGGCAAAGTATATCAGTCTATTCTACGTTGATTTGACATTAGCAGACAAGACATTGGTTACTTGCCAACATAAAACCTACTAAATAACTACATCAGCTTGATGTAGCTGCGCTACATCAACAGAACCTGCACTTCTTCCAGTCCTACCTGACCGACCAAACTTTCTCTGTCCAGCGTGTCCTCTGGGTGCAAACTTCCTAAACCTCAACGAGAGCAAGACCGAGATCATCATCTTTGGGGCAGCAGGCTGAGGGTGGCGGACGCCAACAGACTTAACAAACTGATCCGCAAGGCCAGTGACATTGTGGGAATGGCGTGTGACTCTCTGGTGGTGGTGTCAGAGAGGAGGATGCTGTCTAAGCTGCGAACTATCTTGGACAATGTCTCACACCCACTCCACCATGTGCTGGTCGGGCACAAGAGTACTTTCAGTGGGAGACTCATACCACCAAAATGCACCACTGAGCGCCACAGGAAATCATTCCTGCCTGTGGCCATCAAACTGTACAACTCCTCCCTCTAAGTTGCCCTTGGACTGTTTCAACACTATCACCAACTCATAATAAATTATTACATATTTATTCCTAAATAATCCGTGCAATAACTGACTACATTGTTCAGTCTGTATATAAGGTTCCTGTATATATTGTAAATTATGCTGTGTGGTCTCTACATATATATTTTGTAAATTATCTTCTTATATTTCTTATATTTTTACTTCTTTTTGCACTATATCTTCTTTCTACACTTGTTTGCACTATATCTTCTTCTTTTACACTTGTAAGGAGCACCTGTAACAAAACAATTTCCCCTGGGGATCAATAAAGTATTGCTGATTCTGATTCTGATTCTGATTTGGCAAAACCTCTCCGGCCCTCTCCACCGATGCCCTAGGCCCCCTTGCCTCTAACATCAGGACCTCTGTGAGAAACCTTGGCGTGATCTTCGACAGCGACTTCAAGTTTGAGAAGCAGGTCAGCGCCGTGGTTAGAAACAGCTTCTTCCAGCTGAGAATCCTCGCCAAGCTCAAGACCTACCTGTCCCTGAACGACGTAGCGACAGCGGTCCATGCCTTTGTAATATCACGGCTGGATTACTGCAACGCCTTATACATCGACATCGCGAAGTCCCAGCTACGTCGTCTACAGCTGGTACAAAATGCAGCTGCTCATCTCCTCACCCACACATGTAAACATGAGCACATCACCCCGGTTCTCACCTCCCTCCATTGGCTCCCCATCCGCCAGCGTATTGACTTCAAGGTACTACTCACCATTTACAAATCCCTTCATGGACTGGCCCCTGCTTATTTGTCAAAACTCCTGCGCTACTACAACCCTTCCAGAGAGCTACAGTCAGCTGACCAACTGCGCTTGGTGGAGCCAAAGGCCAGGCAAAAGACCAGCCCCCAAACTCTAGAACACACTCCCCCCTCACATCAGAGCAGCTGAGACCCTGGAGGTCCTTAAATCCCTCCTCAAGACCCACCTCTTCTCATTTGCTTTTAAATAAGTGTCCAGCCACCCCCTCCCATAGATAAGCTAGGCTTTTTTATTATTATTATTATATTTAATTACCCTCTGTATATTTTTATCAAGCTCTTTATGCACTGTTTTTAAGTGAAGCACTTTGGTTTCAGCTGTTGCTGTCTGTAAATGTGCTATAGAAATAAATTTGACTTGACTTGATGTTAGAATTTAACGTTATTTGGATGTTGTCATTATGTAATGTTGAGCGGCTGTTGGGATTTGGTTCTATACCCTACAGCTGAATGTCAGCATTCTACATCAATTTGACGTTAGCATTTGACGTTGACCAGACGTTGGATGTTGGTTACTTGCCAACACAACTTAAAACCAACTAAATGAGAACGTCGGGTTGACGTTGGAATCTAACATTGTTTGGATGTTGTCAATATAACGTTTAGAAGATGGTGGGCTTTGGTTGTAAACCCGACAACTGAGTGTCGGTATTCTACGTCAATTTGACGTTAGTGTTTGATGTTGACCAGACGTTGGATGTTGGTTACTAGCCAACACAACTTAAAACCAACTAAATGAGAACGTCGGGTTGACGTTGGAATTTAACATTGTTTGGATGTTGTCAATATAACGTTTAAAAGACGTTGGGCTTTGGTTGTAACCCCGACAACTGAATGTCGGTATTCTACATCAATTTGACGTTAGCGTTTGACGTTGATCAGACGTTGGATGTCGGTTACTTGCCAACACAACTTAAAACCAACTAAATGAGAACGTCGGGTTGACGTTGGAACCTAACATTGTTTGGATGTTGTCAATATAACGTTTAGAAGACGTTGGGCTTTGGTTGTAAACCCGACAACTGAATGTCGGTGTTCTACGTCAATTTGACGTTAGTATTTGATGTTGACCAGACGTTGGATGTTGGTTACTTGCCAACACAACTTAAAACCAACTAAATGAGAACGTCGGGTTGACGTTGGAATTTAACATTGTTTGGATGTTGTCAATATAACGTTTAGAAGACGTTGGGCTTTGGTTGTAACCCCGACAACTGAATGTCGGTATTCTACGTCAATTTGACGTTAGTATTTGATGTTGACCAGACGTTGGATGTTGGTTACTTGCCAACACAACTTAAAACCAACTAAATGAGAACGTCGGGTTGACGTTGGAATTTAACATTGTTTGGATGTTGTCAATATAACGTTTAGAAGACGTTGGGCTTTGGTTGTAAACCCGACAACTGAATGTCGGTGTTCTACGTCAATTTGACCTTAGTATTTGATGTTGACCAGACGTTGGATGTTGGTTACTTGCCAACACAACTTAAAACCAACTAAATGAGAACGTCGGGTTGACGTTGGAATTTAACATTGTTTGGATGTTGTCAATATAACGTTTAGAAGACGTTGGGCTTTGGTTGTAAACCCGACAACTGAATGTCGGTATTCTACGTCAATTTGACGTTAGTATTTGACGTTGACCAGACGTTGGATGTTGGTTACTTGCCAACACAACTTAAAACCAACTAAATGAGAACGTCGGGTTGACGTTGGAATTTAACATTGTTTGGATGTTGTCAATATAACGTTTAAAAGACGTTGGGCTTTGGTTGTAACCCCGACAACTGAATGTCGGTATTCTACATCAATTTGACGTTAGCGTTTGACGTTGATCAGACGTTGGATGTCGGTTACTTGCCAACACAACTTAAAACCAACTAAATGAGAACGTCGGGTTGACGTTGGAACCTAACATTGTTTGGATGTTGTCAATATAACGTTTAGAAGACGTTGGGCTTTGGTTGTAAACCCGACAACTGAATGTCGGTGTTCTACGTCAATTTGACGTTAGTATTTGATGTTGACCAGACGTTGGATGTTGGTTACTTGCCAACACAACTTAAAACCAACTAAATGAGAACGTCGGGTTGACGTTGGAATTTAACATTGTTTGGATGTTGTCAATATAACGTTTAGAAGACGTTGGGCTTTGGTTGTAAACCCGACAACTGAATGTCGGTATTCTACGTCAATTTGACGTTAGTATTTGATGTTGACCAGACGTTGGATGTTGGTTACTTGCCAACACAACTTAAAACCAACTAAATGAGAACGTCGGGTTGACGTTGGAACCTAACATTGTTTGGATGTTGTCAATATAACGTTTAGAAGACGTTGGGCTTAGGTTATATACCCGACGTCAATTTAATGTTAGCACTCAACGTTGAGTAGACGTTGGATATTGGTTACTAGCCAACACAACTTGAACCCAACTAAATGACAACGTCAGATTGACGTTAAAATTTTTACGTTGAACTGACGTTAGCTTTAGATGTTGTATCAACGTTGGCTTTTGGTTGTCCAACGTTGCAACCCATATCCAACCAAGAACCAACGTTAATACAACGTAGTGTGTCTGCTGGGATGGGGAAGATTGGAACATGTATGGTGATTTTGTGAACCACTTACGAGCAAATTCAAAATGGCGGACTTCCTGTTGGGTTTGGCACATGGTTGCAAGAGCCTTTTTTGTACGTCTTTCAGTGATGCATGTATGTACCAAGTTTCATAGATGTAGGTCAAACCAGCGTCGGGGGCTGCTTTTTTGAAAAATTGTAGGGGGCGCTGTTGAGCCATGTTGGCACATCAGAGCAGATAAATCACATCACACAACACACATCGGAACTTCTTGTATGTGTACCAAGTTTCATGACATTACAAGCATCCCTTACCCCTCAAAAACAACTTCGTGTTTTATGGCGAATAAGGCGTTGCCACATTGACAGTGTTTGCTGAAACCTCAAAAGCTTCTGGTGTGATCATCATCAAAGTCTTGGGACTATGTCTACGCAAAATTGAGGTGGTTGTGGTTAACTTGGTAGAAGAGAGACATGAAAGAATGAAAGCAGTAACTTACAGATGCCACTAGGTGGCGCTATGAGGCTGATTAAAAATTTCTCGGTAGATGTTTTCAGGGCTGGACTTTTATCATATGTGTGAAGTTTTGGAAAGATATGTCCACGTAGAGTCAAGCTACACAACTTTTGTTATCATGGCGAAACATCAAAGTTTGCCGCTACGTCATGGCCACGCCCTTTGATGCAAACTTACAGTGTTCACAATAAAACATCTTCTACATGTGACGGATAGACTGACCAAGATTGAGGTGGATCTGGCCAAGTCTTGGGAGTTATACTTCAAAATATAAAACATGAAATTTTCTCTTACCATTAGGGGGCGCTGTATTTATCACAAATTATTCACATGGAGATCTCTTCAGAGCAGGACTGTCATCAATCCTGTGAAGTTTGGGGAAGATTGGACCATGGATGATGGAGTCATACACAACTTCCTGTTTTGTGGCGAGTCCCCAAAGATTGAGGCCCTGCCACGGTCACATGGTGTGACAACAAGTCCAGTTTTTGCTAACTTTTCTTCATCAATGTCTGGAGGTGGGACAGACCAAGTAAGAAGTTGATGGGATAAAATCTGTAGGAGTAGTTACAATTTCGTGGTTTATGGCGAAGAAGGCGGGGCCACAGAGACAGCGTTTGACGAAAACCTGAAACGTTTGATAACTTTTCGTCTTCACGGTCTTGGGGTGGGACAGACCGAGTTTGAAGTGGATTGGATAAAAACTCTAGGACAAGTTCATTCATTTACGTCTACTGGAAATCGCCCAAAATGCACAAAAGTGGCACAAGTAAATTCAAAATGGCGGACTTCCGGTTGGGTTTGGAGCATAACTCCAAGAGGCTTTTTTGTACGTCTTGGAGTGTTACATATGCCTACCAAGTTTCATACATGTAAGTGAAACAAGCTTCGGGGGCTGCTTCATCGAAAAATTGTAGGGGGCGCTGTTGAGGCATCTTGGCACATCAAAACACAAAAAGCATATCAGACAACACAATTTGGGCCTTGTGATGGGTGTGCCAAGTTTCGTGAGTTTTCAAGTATCCCTTGCCCCTCAAAAAGAACCTCGTGTTTTATGGCGAATGAGGTGGCGCCACGGTGACAGCGTTGTACGAAACCTCAAAAGGTTCTGGTTTGATCATCACCAAGGTCTTGGGACTATGTATGGTATTAAGGTGGGTCGGGTGAACCTGGTAGAAGAGGGACATGAAAGAATGAAAAAAGTAACTTTCTGCCGCCAGTAGGTGGCGCTATGACGCTGATTCAAATTTCCTCTGTAGATGTTTTCAGGGCTGGACTGTTATCATATGTGTGAAGTTTTGGAAAGATATGTCCACGTAGAGTCAAGTTACAGCAACTTTTGTCATCATGGCGAAACATCAAAGTTCCCCGCCACGCCAAGGTCATGCCCTTTGACGAAAACTCACAGTATTCAATAGAAAGCATCATCCATGCCTTTTGGATAATTTCCCCAAGTTTGACGTTGATGTGTTCAACTTTGGACGAGATGTGCTTCAAAGTGTAAAACATGACATTTTATACTACCAGTAGGGGGCGCTATATCAATCACAAATTATTGACATGTAGATTTCTTCAGAGCGGGACTGTCATCAATCCTGTGAAGTTTGGGGAAGATTGGACAATGTATGCTGGAGTTATAAACTACTTCCTGTGTTATAATACTACTTCCTGTTTGTAGCGAAGTTTGAGGTCCCACAACGGCCACGCGGTGTGACGAAAACTCAAGCTTTTGATAACTTTTTGTCTTCAACTTATGTAGGTGGGACAGACCAAGTTTGAAGTTGATCGGACAAAATCTCTAGGAGGAGATCGTTCATTTACGACCCCTGCAAATGGCCAAAAATGCATGAAAATTGCACATTCAATTCAAAATGGCCGACTTCCTGTTGGGTTTAGGGCATGGGCCCAAGAGGCTTTTTTGTACGTCTTGGTGTGTTACATATGCCTACCAAGTTTCAGACACGTAGGTTAAACTACCTTCAGGGGCTGTTCCGTAGAAAATTTTTAGGGGGCGCTACTGAGCCATTCCTTTGCAGATTATCATGAAACCCCAAAACTTGCCCAGTTTTCGCACTTCTGATGAGTCTGTGAAGTTTCATGAGTTTTTGAGCATGTTAAGGTCCCCAAAAAGGCAATTCATTTTAGTTAAGAAGAAGAATAATAATAATAATTAAAGCTGCAAGCAGCATTGAACGGGCCCTCGCACCTTCACGCAACTCGAGGGCGCTAGCAGGACGCCGGCTGATGCTGCCGTTCATTCCTGTCGAAGGCAGACCCCTCACGCAGGAGTTACACTTCATATCCCTCAAAACATACGACGACATGTAATTTTGCCAGTAGGTGGCGCTGTACTACTAACCAAGTATTGGCGTATAGATATGTTCAGGGCAGGACTGTCATCAATCCTGTGAAGTTTGGGGAAGATTGGAACATGTATGGTGAAGTTGCACACCAGTTACAAGCAAATTCAAAATGGCGGACTTCCTGTTGGGTTTGGCCCATGGGTGCAAGAGGCTTTTTTGTACGTCTTTCAGTGATGCATGTGCGTACCAAGTTTCATAGATGTAGGTCAAACCAGCTTTGGGGGCTGTTTCGTAGAAAATTTGTAGGGGGCGCTGTTGAGTCATGTTGGTACATCAGAGCCGAAAAATCACATCAGACAACTCATTTTGGATACTGTCATATGTGTGTCAATTTTCATGACTTTACAAGCATGCTTTACCCCTCAAAAACAACTTCGTCTTTTATGGTGAATAAGGCGTGGCCACGGTGACCAAACATCACTAAGCTTGACAGCTGGCCTCAGGAATGACTCCACATCACGCTCGCCAAATTTCGTGCGAATCGTTGAATTTTCATGTCACTCCATTTTTCTCTGATTATAGCGCCTCCTATTGGCCAATTTCTGCCAAATTTGGCACAGAGCATCTGGATGACGTCTGAAAGAAGTGAATAGAGTTTGACATTGATATCTTTTACTTTGGCAAAAATATGCAAAGGTATGTGTTTTTTAGCTATCAGAAAAACACTGTTTATTTTTAGCTAGCGCATTTTTTGGAGTAGCAAAATTCTTTTGATAAGTTTTGGACAGGCAAGTCTGGAGCTTATATGTGCAAAGTTTCGTGAAGATGGAGCTTAAACGCTAGGAGGAGTTCGAAAAAGTAGGTTTTTGATGTATAGTGAATTACAAAGAGAAATTTGCAGTGGGAGTGGGCGTGGCCTATGTCAGAAGATGTGACTGTATTGGGGGAACACGTGGATATAAAGTTTATAAAAATGTGATTTAAGGTGTGGAAGTTACAGGCCAAAATGCATTTGCATCCGTTATAGCGCCACCTAGTGGAACAGACACACAATTGTTTCTATGGGTGGTGTGTGTGCTATTCTATATACACCCTGTGATTTTCACAACCCTCAGCATAATACTTGAGCTGAAATAAATGTTTGTTTTTTATCTTGTAATAAGCCACGCCCACTTTGACCAGTCGTGATTAACTTGAAGATATGGCCTCAGGAGTGGACCAGCATCATACCCACCAAATTTCGCAAAAATCGGTGCAGCCATTTACGAGATATTAATTTTCCGTATTTTCAGCGCCCCCTAGTGGCCAAAATTAGCTAAATTTGGCTCACCCACTCTCAGGGCCCTGCCAAGCAAGGATCTTAGATTTGGTGTTGTTAGCATTTATTTTGACCGAGATATGCCACAGTTCGCCTTTTTATAGTTAGCTACAAAATTTTATTCGTTAATTATTTGTTCATATTTTGACTGATCAAAATTCCTTTGATAACTTTAGATCACTCCGAGCTGAAGACTATACGTGCCAAGTTTCACGCTGAACGGACAAAACCCCAAGGAGGAGTTCGAAAAAGTAGGTTTTTGAGTTTTCGCGATGTTGTGAAAAAAAAATAAGGCGGAAATGGGCGGAGCCCCGTCCAGGTGATTCAACGATATTCAGGGAATCTGGGAATATGAGGTTTTTGAAAGTGCGACACATAGTCTGAGAGTTATAGCCTAAAATTTGTTGAAAATGACTAGGGGGCGCTACTGAGCCATTTTTGTGCAAGTTGTCATGAAACCCCTACCATATGTAAATTTTCACCACTTCTGACGAGTCTGTGAAGTTTCATGAGTTTTCGAGTATGTTACGGCCCCCAAAAAGGCAGTTGATTTCGGATAAGAAGAAGAAGAATAATAATAATAATAATAACTAGAACTGCAAGCAGTTATAATAGGGGGCCAAGCCTCCCCACGCGACTCGGCCCCCGGGTCTCGCGGAGCCCACGGAACTTGACACCGAAAGAAGGGTTCGGGTCGAGCGTCGGGACGCAGGCCGACGTTTCACTCGCAGTATGATAATTGTAATGGGATCAGCACTGGAAGTGCGAAAGGCTGAATTTTTGTGTTGTGACAAGTAACGCCCACTTTGACCCAACATCACAAAAATTTGACTCTGGCCTCAGGAGTGACACCACAACAACCTCACCAAATTTCAGGCGAATCTGATCAATTTTCATGTCACTTCATGTTTCTGTGTTTGTAGCGCCCCCTATTGGCCAATTTCCACCATATTTGGCACAGACCCTCTGGCTGACCTCGGAAACTAGTGACTTGAGTTTGACGTTGATAGCTTTTACTTTGACAAAAATATTCAAAGGTATGTGTTTTTTACCTAGCCAAAAAAAATTGTTTATTTGTAACTACCGCATTTTTTGGAGCAGCAAAATTCTTTTGATAACTTTTCATCAGGCAAGCCTGGAGATTGTATGTGCAGAGCTTCGTGCAGATGGAGCTTAAACGCTAAGAGGAGTTCGAAAAAGTAGGTTTTTGATGTGTAGTGACTTACAAAAAGAAATATGCTGTGGGAGTGGGCGTGGCCTATGTCAGAAGATGCGAAACTATTTAGGGAACACGTGGATATAAACTTTATGAAGATGTGATTTAAAATGTGGAAGTTACAGGCCAAAATGCGTTTGCGTCCGTTAGAGCGCCACCTAGTGGAGCAGACACACAATTTTTGCTATGGGTGGCCGGTATGCTGTTATATATATACCCTGTGAATTTCACAGCCCTCAGCATAATACTTGAGCTGAAATAAATGTTTGCTGTTTATCTCGTAATAAGCCACGCCCACTTTCACCTGTCGTGATTAACTTCAAGATATGGCCTCAGGAGTGATGCAGCATCATACCCACCAAATTTCGTAAAAATAGGTGCAGCCATTGAAGAGATATAAATGTCTCAGCTTTGCAGCGCCCCCTAGTGGCCAACATTAGCCAAATTTGGCTCACGCCCTCACAGTCACATGTCAATCAAGGATCTCAGATTTGGTGTTGTTAGCATTTATTTTGACAGAGATATGCAGCAGTTCGCCTTTTTATAGCTAGCTAGAAAATTTTATTCGTTAATAACTTGTGCATATTTCAACCAAACAAAATTCTTTTGATAACTTTAGATCAGGTCCAGAGGAAGACTTTATGTGCCAAGTTTCACGCTGATCGGGCAAAACCCCAAGGAGGAGTTCGAAAAAGTTGGTTTTCCAGTTTTCGCGATTTTGCCAAAAAAAATTAGGGCGGAAATGGGCGAGGCCCAGGCCATGTGATTCAGTTCTTTTCAGGGAATCTGGGGATATGAGGTTTTTGAATGTGCGACATCCGGTGTGGGAGTTATAGCCCAAAACGCATTGACCTTGGTTATAGCGCCCCCTGCTGGCTGACATATGTCATTTTTTGCGCCTGAGGTACGTGCAGGGGTCTGGACCAACCCTCCAAATTGCACCACCCTCCCTTGCACGGTTTAGCCTGCAGCACTACTTTTACCGGGAGAAGAATAAAAATAGAGAATAATAATAATAATAATAATAATAATAATAATAATAATAATAATAAAAATCCGAACAAAAACAATAGGGTTCCCAGCACCGCTGGTCCTGGGAAACGCGTATGCTTTGCATTCGCGTTCCCCAGGCCCCGCGGGCTTGGCCCCCTAATAATAATAATAATAATAATAACTAGAACTGCAAGCAGTTATGATAGGGGGCCAAGCCTCCCCGCGCGACCCGGCCCCCGGATCTCGCGGAGGCCACGGAAGTCGGCCCCGAAGGACGAAGGGTTCGGGGCGAGCGTCTGGATGCAGGCCTACGTCTCACCCGCAGTATTGTAATTGTAAGGGGATCAGCACTGGAACCTCGAAAGGCTGAATGTGTGTGTCGTGACAAGTCACGCCCGCTTTGACCAAACATCACTAAGATTTAACTTTGGCCTCAGGAGTGACACCACAACATATTCGACAAATTTCGGGCGAATCTGATCGATTTTCATGTCACTTCATGTTTCTCTGTTTATAGCGCCCCCTATTGGTCATTTTCCGCCAAATTTGGCACAGACCCTCTGATTGAGCTCTGAAACAATTGATTCAAGTTTGACATCAATAGCTTTCACTTTGACAAAATTATGCAACAGTATGTCTTTTTTAGCTAGCAGAAAAAAATTGATTATTTATAACTACCACATTTTTCGGAGTAGCAAAATTCTTCTGATAACTTTTGATCAGGCAAGTCTGGAGATTGTATTTGCAAAGTTTCGTGCAGATGGACCTTAAACGCTAAGAGGAGTTCGAAAAAGTAGGTTTTTGATATGTAGTGACTTAAAACGAGAAATATGCGGTGGAAGTGGGCGTGGCCTACGTCAGAAGATGCGAAACTATTTAGGGAACACGTGGATATAAAGTTTATGAAGATGTGATTTAAAATGTGGAAGTTACAGGCCAAAATGCGTTTGCGTCCGTTATAGCGCCACCTAGTGGAGCAGACACACAATTTTTGCTATGGGTGGTCGGTATGCTGTTCTATATATACCCTGTGAATTTCACAGCCCTCAGCATAATACTTGAGCGGAAATAAATGTTTGCTGTTTATCTCGTAATAAGCCACGCCCACTTTCACCTGTCGTGATTAACTTCAAGATATGGCCTCAGGAGTGATGCAGCATCATACCCACCAAATTTCGTAAGAATCGGTGCAGCCATTGAAGAGATATAAATGTCTCAGCTTTGCAGCGCCCCCTAGTGGCCAACATTAGCCAAATTTGGCTGACACCCTCACAGTCACATGTTTATCAAAGATCTCAGATTTGGTGGTGGTAGCATTTATTTTGACAGAGATATGCAGCAGTTCGCCTTTTTATAGCTAACTAGAAAATTTTATTCGTTAATAACTTGCGCATATTTTAACCGAACAAAATTCTTTTGATAACTTTAGATCGGGTCCAGCGGAAGACTTTACGTGCCAAGTTTCACGCTGATCGGGCAAAACCCCAAGGAGGAGTTCGAAAAAATTGGTTTTCCAGTTTTCACAATTTTGCGAAAAAAAATTAGGGCGGAAATGGGCGTGGCCCAGGCCATGTGATTCAGTGCTTTTCAGGGAATCTGTGGATATGAGGTTTTTGAATGTGCGACATCCGGTGTGGGAGTTATAGCCCAAAACGCATTGACCTTGGTTATAGCGCCCCCTGCTGGCTGACATATGTCATTTTTTGCGCCTGAGGTACGTGCAGGGGTCTGGACCAACCCTCCAAATTGCACCACCCTCCCTTGCACGGTTTAGCCTGCAGCACTACTTTTACCGGGAGAAGAATAAAAATAGAGAATAATAATAATAATAATAATAATAATAATAATAATAATAATAATAATAATAATAAAAATCCGAACAAAAACAATAGGGTTCCCGGCACCGCTGGTCCTGGGAAACGCGTATGCTTTGCATTCGCGTTCCCCAGGCCCCGCGGGCTTGGCCCCCTAATAATTCCTTGCATTTCAATAGGGTCCTCGCACCGTTGGTGCTCGGGCCCTAATTAAAGCTGCAAGCAGCGTTGAACGGGCCCTCGCACCCCACGCAACTCGGGGCCTGGCGCGGCCGCCACCGTGTCGCCAGAGGTCGACCGGCAGACGAGGCACTGAATGTTTGCCTCCTTCGGACAGTGTAGGAACCAATGCGTTGCGACTTCCCGTCTCCACTGGGTGGCGCTATGACTCTGACTCCTGAGCGTCATGTGGGTGTGTTCATGCCAGGACTATTATCATACATGTGAAGTTTGGAGCAGATTCGACCATTAGATCCCATGTTATAGCAATATCGTGTTTCATGGTGAGACATCAAGTGTCGACGCCATGTCACAGCCACACCGTTCCATGCTGAGCAATTCTCTTAATATGTTTTGATCACACACTTGTGTAGATGGTACACACCAGTTTTGGAGTTAATTGATTCATTTCTGGAGGAGGAGATCATTAAAATACAACACGTGGAAAACGCCAAAAATGACTGTAAATTTCAAAATGGCCGACTTCCTGTTGGGTGTGGCCTATCCATGCAAGAGGCTTTTTTGTGCGTGTGGATGTTATACATGTGTCTACCAAGTTTCGTGCATATCAGTGAGACGTCCTATGGTGGTTATTTGTGTGAATGGGCGTGGCCAATCCATTTAGCCACGCCTATTAACGAAATTCATAACATATGTTCTGGGTTGGACTGTCAATATACCTGTGAAGTTTCACACAGATCTGACCAAGTACAGTGAAGTTATTGCCACTTCCTGTTTCATGGCGAGACGTCAAAATTCAACCTCCCACAACTGGCGTGCCCTTTAGATTCTGCGAGACCTTTTAATAACTTTTGATCAGGAAGTGTTCTAGATGGTAATCGGTAATTTTGAAGCCGTTCTGATGAATTCTGTAGGAGGAGTTCGTTAAAATACGATGCGTGCGCGACACCAAAAATGACCATGACATTCAAAATGGCCGACTTCCTGTTGAATTTAGCCTAGAGGTCCAAGAGACTTTTTTGTTTGTCTGGGGGTGATGGAGATGTGTACCAATTTTTGTGCATATCGGTGAGACGTCCTATGGAAGTAATTCATATGAATGGGCGTGGCCAAGCCATATGGCCACGCCCATTGACGAAATTCATATCACATATTCAGGGCTGGACTGTTGACACACATATGACGTTTCAGGTGGATATCATCAAAAACACCAAAGTTAAGGCCATTTTTATGCATTTTGGCGAAGGGTTGACTTCGCCGCCCTCCGGATGGAATGCCGTTTGACGACAGTCAAAATTCTTCATCATGGAGCATTACCAACATGTTGAGGCCTTTCTGACCAAATTTGAGCTGGATTTGCTGAACGTGCTCAGAGCTGGACCTCAAAGTCTAAAACATCGCTTTTTCTGTCACCAGCAGGGGGCGCTATGCAAATTTCAATATTTCTGCATGTAGACGTCTTCAGGGCGGGACTATTATGAATCCTGGGGAGTTTGGTACCGTTCGGACTATTAATGCCAAAGTTATAGCAATCTCATTTTTCATGGCGAGACATCAAACTTCGCCGCCACGCCCAGGTCAGGTTGTTTGGAGTTTACGTAATCCATTAATAACTTTTGATCACAAACTAGTCTAGTTGATGCACAGCAATTTTGAAGCCGTTCTGATTATTCCTGTAGGAGGAGTTCGTTAAAATACAACACGTGGAAAACGCCAAAAATGGCCGTTCAACGCCAAATATCTCACTTCCTGTTGGGTTTAGCCAATGTGTCCCTATGACCTTTTTTGTGCGTCTCAGCATGATCTACATGCGTACCGATTTTCGTGCAGATCCGTGAAACCTGCCGAGTAGGGTGCTCTTTAAGGGGCGTGGCCTAGCCATTTTGACCCGCCCACCTCCACGAACCCTAAAATACCTAAATTTACACCGCGACTGATACGCATGCCAAAATTGGCGTGTTTTGGAATATGTTCAGGCCTCCAAATAAGCGATTTACTTTTGTCGTAATAATAATAATAATAATTCCTGCAATTTCAATAGGGTCCTCGCACCGCTTGGTGCTCGGGCCCTAATTAAAGCTGCAAGCAGCGTTGAACGGGCCCTCGCACCCCACGCAACTCGGGGCCTGGCGCGGCCGCCACCGTCTCGCCAGAGGTCGACCGGCAGACGAGGTGCTGAATGTTCGCCTCCTTCGGACAGTGTAGGAACCAATGCGTTGCGACTTCCCGTCTCCACTGGGTGGCGCTATGACTCTGACTCCTGAGCGTCGTGTGGGTGTGTTCATGCCAGGAAGATTATCATACATGTGAAGTTTGGAGCAGATTAGACCATTAGATCCCATGTTATAGCAATATCGTGATTCATGGTGAGACATCAAGTGTCGACGCCATGTCACAGCCACACCGTTCCATGCTGAGCAATCCTCTTAATATGTTTTGATCACACACTGGTGTAGATGGTACACAGCAGTTTTGGAGTGAATTGGATCATTTCTGGAGGAGGAGATCATTAAAATACGCCAGGTGGAAAACGCCAAAAATGACTGTAAATTTCAAAATGGCCGACTTCCTGTTGGGTGTGGCCTATCCGTGCAAGAGGCTTTTTTGTGCGTGTGGAATGTTATACATGTGTCTACCAAGTTTCGTGCATATCAGTGAGACGTCCTATGGTGGTTATTTGTGTGAATGGGCGTGGCCAATCCATTTAGCCACGCCTATTAACGAAATTCATAACATATGTTCTGGGTTGGACTGTCAATATACCTGTGAAGTTTCACACAGATCTGACCAAGTACAGTGAAGTTATTGCCACTTCCTGTTTCATGGCGAGACGTCAAAATTCAACCTCCCACAACTGGCGTGCCCTTTAGATTCTGCGAGACCTTTTAATAACTTTTGATCAGGAAGTGTTCTAGATGGTAATCGGTAATTTTGAAGCCGTTCTGATGAATTCTGTAGGAGGAGTTCGTTAAAATACGATGCGTGCGCGACACCAAAAATGACCATGACATTCAAAATGGCCGACTTCCTGTTGAATTTAGCCTAGAGGTCCAAGAGACTTTTTTGTTTGTCTGGGGGTGATGGAGATGTGTACCAATTTTTGTGCATATCGGTGAGACGTCCTATGGAAGTAATTCATATGAATGGGCGTGGCCAAGCCATATGGCCACGCCCATTGACGAAATTCATATCACATATTCAGGGCTGGACTGTTGACACACATATGAAGTTTCAGGTGGATATCATCAAAAACACCAAAGTTAAGGCCATTTTTATGCATTTTGGCGAAGGGTCGACGTCGCCGCCCTCCGGATGGAACGCCGTTTGACGACAGTCAAAATTCTTCCTCATGGAGCATTACCAACATGTTGAGGCCTTTCTGACCAAATTTGAGCTGGATTTGCTGAACGTGCTCAGAGCTGGACCTCAAAGTCTAAAACATCGCTTTTTCTGTCACCAGCAGGGGGCGCTATGCAAATTTCAATATTTCTGCATGTAGACGTCTTCAGGGCGGGACTATTATGAATCCTGGGGAGTTTGGTACCGTTCGGACTATTAATGCCAAAGTTATAGCAATCTCATTTTTCATGGCGAGACATCAAACTTCGCCGCCACGCCCAGGTCAGGTTGTTTGGAGTTTACGTAATCCGTTAATAACTTTTGATCACAAACTAGTCTAGTTGGTGCACAGCAATTTTGAAGCCGTTCTGATTATTCCTGTAGGAGGAGTTCGTTAAAATGCAACACGTGGAAAACGCCAAAAATGGCCGTTCAACGCCAAATATCTCACTTCCTGTTGGGTTTAGCCTATGTGTCCCTATGACCTTTTTTGTGCGTCTCAGCATGATCTACATGCGTACCGATTTTCGTGCAGATCCGTGAAACCTGCCGAGTAGGGTGCTCTTTAAGGGGCGTGGCCTAGCTATTTTGACCCGCCCACCTCCACGAACCCTAAAATACCTAAATTTACACCGCGACTGATGCGCATGCCAAAATTGGCGTGTTTTGGAATATGTTCAGGCCTCCAAATAAGCGATTTACTTTTGTCGTAATAATAATAATAATTCCTGCAATTTCAATAGGGTCCTCGCACGGACGTGCTCGGGCCCAAATTAAAGCTGCAAGCAGCGTTGAACGGGCCCTCGCACCCCACGCAACTCGCAGCCTGGCGCGGCCGCCACCGTGTCGCCAGAGGTCGACCGGCAGACGAGGCGCTGAATGTTCGCCTCTTTCGGACAGTGTAGGAACCAATGCGTTGCGACTTCCCGTCTCCACTGGGTGGCGCTATGACTCTGACTCCTGAGCGTCATGTGGGTGTGTTCATGCCAGGACTATTATCATACATGTGAAGTTTGGAGCAGATTCGACCATTAGATCCCATCTTATAGCAATATCGTGTTTCATGGTGAGACATCAAGTGTCGACGCCATGTCACAGCCACACCGTTCCATGCTGAGCAATTCTCTTAATATGTTTTGATCACACACTTGTGTAGATGGTACACACCAGTTTTGGAGTTAATTGATTCATTTCTGGAGGAGGAGATCATTAAAATACAACACGTGGAAAACGCCAAAAATGACTGTACATTTCAAAATGGCCGACTTCCTGTCGGGTGTGGCCTATATGTGCAAGAGGCTTTTTTGTGCGTCTGGACACGATACATGTGCATACTGATTTTCGTGCACGTCGGTGAAAGTTGTTATGGGGGACGCTGCACTTTAAGGGGCGTGGTCAAGCCATACGGCCACGCTTATTGATGAACCTCATACTATACATTCAGGTCTGGACTGTTAACAAACATGTGAAGTTTGGTGAAGAATGGACAATGTATGCCAAAGTTATACTAATTTCGTGTTTTATGGCGAGACATCAAACTTCGCCGCCACCTGACGGCCAAACCGTTTAACTGTGGAAAAATCTTTTAATAACTTTTGATCACAACCTTGTCTAGATCACACACAGTGATTTTGAAGTCATTCTGATTAATCCTGTAGGAGGAGTTCGTTAAAATACAACATGTGGAAAACGCCAAAAATAGCATCAAAATTCAAAATGGCCGACTTCCTGTTGGGTATGGCCAGTGGGTCCAAGAGACTTTTTTGTGCGTCTCGGTGTGATACATGCGTGTACCAATTTTCGTGCATGTCGGTGACACGTGCGGCAGGGGCTGATGTTTAAAGGGCGTGGTCAAGTCATTTGGCCACGCCCATCAGCGAAACTCATATCACATGTTCAAGCCTGGACTGTTAACACACATGTGAAGTTTCAGGCAGATATGACCAAGGACACAGAAGTTAATGTCATTAAAGCCATTTTCAACGCGTTTTGGCGAATTTTCGACTTCGCCGCCCTCTGGGCGGAACACCGTTTGACGCCTAGTCACAATCTTCATAATGTAGCATTACCAACGTCTTGAGGTCTGTCTGACCAAATTTGAGTTGCATATGGTGAACGTGGTCAGAGCTGCACGTCAAAGTCTAAAAACATCACTTTTCCTGTCGCCAGCAGGGGGCGCTAGGGTAATTACAAAATTTCTGCATGTAGACGTGTTCAGGGCGGGAATATTATGAATCATGTGAAGTTTGGTGCAGATCGGACGATTAATGCCAAAGTTATAGCAATTTCGTTTTTCATGGCGAGACAAACTTCAAACTTCAAACTTCGCTGCCAAAAAGCCGATTCCGTGTTCGACGGGTAGCAGATCTTTGAATAACTTTTGATCACAAACCTATCTAGTTGGTACACGGCGATTTTAAAGTCGTTTTGATTAATCGTGTAGGAGGAGTTCGTCAAAATATGACACGTGGTAAAACGCCAAAAATGGCCGCTAAATTCAAAATAGCCAACTTCCTGTTGGGCGTGGCCTATGGCTCCAAGAGACTTTTTTGTGCGGCTCGGCATGATCTACATGTGTACCAATTTTCGTGCAGATCCGTGAAAATTGATGAGGAGGGCGCTGTTTATAAGGAGATTGCTCTTTAATGGGCGTGGCCTATCCATTTTGACCCGTCCATTGCCGCGAACCCTAAAATACGTAAATTTACACCGCGACTGATGCGACCGCCAAATTTCAGGAGTTTTTGAGCATGTTAAAACCTCCAAATAAGCGATTTACTTTTGTCGTAATAATAATAATAATTCCTTCAATTTCAATAGGGTCCTCGCACGGTACGTGCTCGGGCCCTAATAATCCTAAGGAAAACAATAGGGTCCTCGCACGGTACGTGCTCGGGCCCTAATTAAAGCTGCAAGCAGCATTGAACGGGCCCTCATACCCTCACGCAACTCGAGGGTGCTAGCAGGACGCCGGCTCATGCTGCCCGCTCATGCCGCCCTTCATCCCTGTCGAAGGCAGACCCCTCACACAGGACTTACATGTCACGTCCCTCAAATCATACGAAGACGTGTCATTTTGCCAGTGGGTGGCGCCGTACTAATAACCACGTATTGGCGTATAAATGTGTTCAGGGCAGGACTGTTTCTATAAGTGTTTTATGGCGAATAAGGCGTTGCCACAGTGACAGCGTTTGACGAAACCTCAAAAAACTTCTGGTGTCATCATCATCAAATTGTTGGGACAATGTCTCAGTAAAAATGAGGTGGTTGTGGTTCATCTGGTAGAGGAGAAACATGAAAGAATGAAATCAGTAACTTTCTGCCACCAGTAGGTGACGCTATGTCGCTGATGACAAATTACTCTGTAGATGTTTTCAGGGCTGCACTGTTGTCATATGTGTGAAGTTTTGGAAAGATATGTCCACGTACAGTGAAGTTACACAACTTTTGTGATCATGGCGAAACCTCAAAGTTCGCCGCCATGTCATGGCCACGCCCTTTGACGAAAAGTCACAGTGTTCACAATAAGACATCTTCTACATGTGTTGGATAGATTGACAAAGTTTGAGGTGGATCTGTCCAAGTTGTGGGAGTTATACTTCAAAATATACACCATGTCATTTCCTGTTACCAGTAGGGGGCGCTATATTTATCACAAATTATTGACATGTAGATGTTTTCAGAGCGGGACTGTTATCAATCCTTGGAAGTTTGAGGAAGATTGGACCATGTATGCTGGAATTATACACTACTTCCTGTTTTGTGGCGAGACCCCGAAGTTTGAGATCCTGCCAGGGTCACACGGGGTGACAACAAGTCCAGCTTTTGATAACTTTTTATTCTTCAATGTCTGGAGGTGGGACAGACCAAGTAAGAAGTCGATGGGATAAAATCTGTAGGAGTAGTTACAAGTTCGTCTTTTATGGCGAAGAAGGCGGAGCCACGGTGACAGCTTTTGACAAAACCTCAAGCTTGTGAAAACTTTTTCTTCTTCAATGTCTTGGGGTGAGACAGCCTAAGTTAGAAGTGGATTGGCTAAAATCTCTAGGACAAGTTCGTTCATTTACGTCTACTGGAAATCGCCAAAAATGCACAAAAATGGCACAAGTAAATTCAAAATGGTGGACTTCCGGTTGGGTTTGGGGCATAACTCCAAGAGGCTTTTTTGTACGTCTTGGAGTGTTACATATGCCTACCAAGTTTCATACATGTAGGTGAAACCAGCTTCGGGGGCTGCTTCATCGAAAAATTGTAGGGGGCGCTGTTGAGCCATCTTGGCACATCAAAACAGAAAAACCATATCAGACAACACAATTTGGGCCTTGTGATGGGTGTGCCAAGTTTCGTGAGTTTGCAAGTATCCCTTGCCCCTCAAAAACAACCTCGTGTTGTATGGCGAATGAGGCGGCGCCACAGTGACAGCGTTTGACAAAACCTCAAAAGGTTGTGGTTTTATCATCATCAAGGTTTTGGGAGTATGTATCCGCAAAATTAAGGTAGTTCGGGTGAACCTGGTAGAAGAGGGACCTGAAAGAATGAAAAAAGTAACTTTCTGCCGCCAGTAGGTGGCGCTATGATGCTGATTCAAAATTTCTCTGTAGATGTTTTCAGTGCTGGACAGTTATCATATGTGTGCAGTTTTGGAAAGATATGTCCACTTAGAGTCAAGTTACAGCAGCTTTTGTCATCATGGCGAAACATCAAAGTTCGCCGCCACGCTATGGTCACGCCCTTTGATGAGAGGTCACAGTGTTCACACTAAAGCATCATCATGGTCTCATGGATAATTTCACCAAGTTTGAAGTTGATGTGGTCAACTTTGGAGGAGATGTGCTTCAAGGTAGAAAACATGACATTTTCTATTACCAGTAGGGGGCGCTACATCAATCATAAACTATTGACATGTAGATGTCTTCAGAGCTTGACTTTCACCAATCCTGTGAAGGTTGTAGAAGATTGGACCATGTATGCTGGAGTTATAAACTACTTCCTGTTTTATAATACTACTTCCTGTTTGTTGCGAAGTTTGAGGACCCGCTACGGTCAAACGAAGTCCCGTTTACAAAAACCTCTGATACCTTTTTGTCTTCAACTTATGTAGGTGGGACAGACCAAGTTTGAAGTCGATGGGACAAAATCTCTAGGAGGAGTTCTTTCATTTACGACCCCTGCAAATGGCCAAAAATCCATCAAAATTTCACATGCAATTCAAAATGGCCGACTTCCTGTTGGGTTTAGGGCATGGCTCCAAGAGGCTTTTTTGTACGTCTTGGAGTGTTACACATGCCTACCAAGTTTCATACACGTAGGTTAAACCAGCTTGGGGGGCTGCTTCGTTGAAAATGAGTAGGGGGCGCTATAGAGCCATTTCTGTGCAGGTTGTCATGAAACCCCTACCATATGTAAATTTTCACCACTTCTGACGAGTCCGTGAAGTTTCATGAGTTTTTGAGTATGTTACGCCCCCCAAAAAGGCGATTGATTTCGGATAAGAAGGAGAATTAAAGCTGCAAGCAGCGTTGAACGGGCCCTCGCACCCCACGCAACTCGGGGTCTGGCGCGGCCGCCACCGTGTCGCCAGAGGTCGACCGGCAGACGAGGCGCTGAATGTTCGCCTCCTTCGGACAGTGTAGGAACCAATGCGTTGCGACTTCCCATCTCCACTGGGTGGCGCTATGACTCTGACTCCTGAGCGTCATGTGGGTGTGTTCATGCCAGGACTATTATCATACATGTGAAGTTTGGAGCAGATTCGACCATTAGATCCCATCTTATAGCAATATCGTGTTTCATGGTGAGACATCAAGTGTCGACGCCATGTCACAGCCACACCGTTCCATGCTGAGCAATTCTCTTAATATGTTTTGATCACACACTTGTGTAGATGGTACACACCAGTTTTGGAGTTAATTGATTCATTTCTGGAGGAGGAGATCATTAAAATACAACACGTGGAAAACGCCAAAAATGACTGTAAATTTCAAAATGGCCGACTTCCTGTCGGGTGTGGCCTATCTGTGCAAGAGGCTTTTTTGTGCGTCTGGACACGATACATGTGCATACTGATTTTCGTGCACGTCGATGAAAGTTGTTATGGGGGACGCTGCACTTTAAGGGGCGTGGCCAAGCCATACGGCCACGCTTATTGATGAAACTCATACTATACATTCAGGTCTGGACTGTTAACAAACATTTGAAGTTTGGTGAAGAATGGACAATGTATGCCAAAGTTATACTAATTTCGTGTTTTATGGCGAGACATCAAACTTCGCCGCCACCTGACGGCCAAACCGTTTCATGATGCAAAAATCTGCTCATAAGTTTTGATTACACCTTTGTCTAGATGGCACACAATGATTTTGAAGTTGTTCTGATGCATCCTGTAGGTGGAGTTCATTAAAATACAACACGTGGAAAACGCCAAAAATGACCATTAAATTCAAAATGGCTGACTTCCTGTTGGGTGTGGCCTATGGGTCCAAGATGCTTTTTACCAATTTTCATGCATGTCGGTGAAACGTGCTACGGGGGCTGGTGTTTAAAGGGCGTGGCCATGTGATTTAGCCACGCCCCTTATGAAATTAATATCATATGCTCAGGGCGAGACCAGTGACGTACATGTGAAGTTTCAGGCAGATCCGACCAAGTACACCAAAGTTAGAGCCACTTCATGGGTTTCGGCGAAACGTCAACCTTCGCCACTCCGTCACGGCGAAACCGTTTGACGAGACATTATGATCTTCACAATATAGCATGGCCAACATGTTAAGGCCTTTCTGACCAAATTTGAGTTGAATATGGTAAATGTGGTCAGAGCAGCACCTCAAAGTGTAAAACATGGTATTTCCTGTTGCCAGCAGGGGGTGCTATGACAATTACTGAATTTTTTGATGTAGACGTGTTCAGGGCGGGACTATTATCCATCATGTGAAGTTTGGTGCAGATAGGATCATCTACACCAAAGTTGTAGTAGTTGTAGTATAATTTCGTGTTTTTTGGCGAGATATCCAAATTGACCCTTCCGCAGCGACCGCGCCCTTCGACGTACCCCTCAAATACAAGCTTGTGGTTTATGCCAAATAAGGCGTTGCCACCGTGACAGCATTTGACGAGACATCATGGTTTTCACAATATAGCATTACCAACATCTTAAGGCCTTTCTGACCAAATGTGAGTTGGATAAGGTCAACGTCCTGAGAGCAGCACCACAAAGTCTAAAACATGGCATTTCCTGTCAACAGCAGGGGGCGTTGTGACAATCTCAGAACTTTGTCATGTAGATGTGTTGAGGGTAGGAATTTTTTTAATCATGTGGAGTTTGGTGAAGATTGAACAATGTATCCCAAAATTATAGCAATTTCATGTTTCATGGCGAGACATCAAACTTCGCCGCCATCTGACGGCCAATCCCTTTAACAATCTATTAATCTTTTGATAACTTTTGATTACAATGTTGTCTAGATGGCACACAGTGATTTTGAAGTCGTTCTGATTAATCCTATAGGAGGAGTTCGTTGAAATACAACACGTGCAAAACACCAAAAATAGCCGCAAAATTCAAAATGGCCAACTTCCTGTTGGGTTTGGTCTATGGGTGCAAGAGGCTTTTTTGTGCGTCTGGGTGTGATACATGTGTGTACTGATTTTCGTGCATATCGGTGAAACGTTCTATGGGGGTTACTTTTATGAATGGGCGTGACCAAGTCATTTAGCCACGCCCATCAACGAAACTCATATCACATGTTCAGGCCTCGACCGTTAACACACATATCAAGTTTCAGGCAGATATGACCAGGGAAACTGAAGTTAAGGCCACTTTTATGCGTTTTGGTGAAACATCGACTTTGCCGCGATCTGGGTGCAACGCCATTTGACGATACATGACAATCTTCATAATGTAGCATTCCCAAGGTCTTGAGGCCTCTCTGACCTAAGTTGAGTTGGATATGCTGAACATGCTCAAAGCTGCACCTCAAAGTCTAAAACATGGCTTTTTCTGTTTCCAGCAGGGGGCACTATGACAAATACAAAATTTCTGCATATAGATGTGTTCAGGGCGGGACTATTATATATCCAGTGAAGTTTGGTGCAGATCGGACAATTTACCCCAGAGTTATAGCAATTTTGTTTTTCATGGCGAGACATAGAACTTCGCGGCCACCTGACGGCCAATCCGTTTAACAATCTATTAATCTTTTGATAACTTTTGATCACAACGTTGTGTAGATGGCACACAGGGATTTTGAAGTCGTTCTGATTAATCCTATAGGAGGAGTTCGTTAAAATACAACACGTGCAAAAAGCCAAAAATGGCCGCAAAATTAAAAATGGCCGACTTCCTGTTGGGTTTGGTCTATGGGTGCAAGAGGCTTTTTTGTGCGTCTGGGTGCGATACATGTCTGTACCGATTTTTGTGCATATCGGTGAACGTCCTATGGGGGTTACTTTTATGAATGGGTGTGACCAAGTAATTTATCCATGCCCATCAACGAAACTCATATCACATGTTCAGGCCTCGACCCTTAACACACATATCAAGTTTCAGGCAGATTTGACCAAGGACACTGAAGTTAAGGCCACTTTTATGCGTTTTGGCGAAACATTGACTTTGCCGCGCTCTGGGGGCAACGCCGTTTGACAATGCGTCACAATCTTCATAATGTAACATTACCAAGGTCTTGAGGCCTCTCTGACCAAATTTGAGTTGGATATGCTGAACATGCTCAAAGCTGCACCTCAGAGTCTAAAACATCGCTTTTTCTGTTTCCATCAGGGGGCACTATGACAAATACAAAATTTCTGCATGTAGACGTGTTCAGGGCGGGACTATTATATATCCAGTGAAGTTTGGTGCAGATCGGACCATTTACCCCAAAGTTATAGCAATTTTGTTTTTCATGGCGAGACATCAAACTTCGCCGCCACCTGACAGCCAAACCGTTTAACGATCTACTAATCTTTTGATAACTTTTGATCACAACGTTGTCTAGATGGCACACAGTGATTTTGAAGTCGTTCTGATTAATCCTATAGGAGGAGTTTGTTAAAATACAACACGTGCAAAAAGGCAAAAATGGCAGCAAAATTCAAAATGGCCGACTTCCTGTTGGGTTTTGTCCATGGGTGCAAGAGGCTTTTTTGTGCGTCTGGGTGTGATACATGTGTGTATCGATTTTTGTGCATATCAGTGAACGTCCTATGGGGGTTACTTTTATGAATGGGCGTAACCAAGTCATTTAGCCACGCCCATCAACGAAACTCATATCACATGTTCAGGCCTGGACCGTTAACACACATATGAAGTTTCAGGCAGATATGACCAAGGACACTGAAGTTAAGGCCACTTTTATGCGTTTTGGTGAAACATCGACTTTGCTGCGCTCTGGGGGCAATGCCGTTTGACAATGCGTCACAATCTTCATAATGTAACATTACCAAGGTCTTGAGGCCTCTCTGACCAAATTTGAGTTGGATATGCTGAATGTGCTCAGAGCTGCACCTCAAAGTCAAAAACATCGTTTTTCTGTTTCCAGCAGGGGGCGCTATGACAAATACGAAATTTCTGCACGTAGACATGTTCAGGACGGGACTATTATATATCCAGTGAAGTTTGGTACATAGTTATAGCAATTTCATTTTTCATGGGGAGACATCAAACTTCTCCATCAAAAAGCCGATACGCCCCTCAACGGGTAGCTGATCTTTTGAAAACTTTTGATCATAAAAATAGTCTAGATGGTACACAGCAAGTTTGAAGTGATTCTGATTAATCCTGTAGGAGGAGTTCGTTAAAATACAACATGTGGAAAACACCAAAAATGGCCGCTAAATTCAAAATGGCTGACTTCCTGTTGGGTTTGGGCTATGGCCCCAAGAGACTTTTTTGTGTGTCTGGGTGTGATTCATATGTGCACCGATTTTCGTGTGTCGGTGAAACCTGCAGTCTGGGCCCCTGTTTAAGGGCTGTGGCCCCGCAATTTTATCCTGCCCATCGCCGCAAACTATAATACACGTAAATTTTTGACTGATGCGACCACCAAATTTGGTGAGTTTTTGAATATGATAAAGCCCTCAAAAAGCCAGCTCATTTGGAGGAAAAATAATAAAAACTCCTTCAGTTTCAATAGGGTCCTCGCACCGCTAGGTGCTCGGGCCCTAATTAAAGCTGCAAGCAGCACTGGGCGGGACCTCGCACCCACGCCCGTTGCCTGTTGCCCGTTGCGGCCTCCAGCCCTAGCTGTGTGTTTTTTTTTTTTTTTTTTTATGTATGTGTGACTCCATTGTTGACCTAAGACACATGCGTCAAAGTCAAGGCCCGAGGGCCAGATCCGGCCCGTGAATGAGTTCTCTCTGGCCCGCGGGATGATATTTAATTGCTATTAAAACCGGCCCGCAGTATTATCTGCCCACAGCACCATAATACTACAAGTCCCAAGATGCACTGCGAGTGCATTGGCACGTACCGAGTGCCCGCGAGCGAGCTCGGTCCCGCGTCTTCTCTTCACTTCAGTACTAGTTATGAGCAGCAGCAGCACAGTCACAGTGGAGGCCTAAACATCGCCGCCAATTTTCATCTCCATCTCCCCCAAAATGGCAAAAAGAAAGGTAGACGCTGAAAACAGGGGGTTTCAAGACAGGTGGGAGGCACAATACATGTTCACCAAAGTAAAAGGAAAGCCTGTGTGTCTTGTGTGTGGAGACAGCGTGTCTGTTATGAAAGAATATAACTTAAGAAGGCACTATGAAACATCAACGAAACACACAGATGCACAGAAAGACAAATACAAGAATATGAGCACAGAACAAAGGCTACAGAAGGTAGAAGAGTTAAAAAGAAGTCCCAGCAGGCTATGTTCACAAAAGCCAAATCACAAAGCGGGGCTGCAGTCAAGGCCAGTTTTATTGTGGCAGAAGAGGTTGCAAAATCAGCCCGGCCATTTACCGAGGGAGACTTTGTAAAGAACTGTACGCTCAAAGTTTGTGACGTCATGTGCCCAGAAAAAAGGCAGCTATTTTCAAATGTGAGTCTGAGCAGAAACACGGTTGCTGACCGTGTAAACCAGCTTTCCACTAATCTTAAACAACAGCTTGTGGGAAAAGGAAAAGATTTCATCACATACTCCCTTGCTGTGGATGAGAGCACCGACATATCAGACATTGCTCAGCTGTCAATTTTCATCCATGGAGTGGACTCAAGCCTGTGCGTGACAGAAGAGTTTTTGGGATTATGTCCGATGCACAACTACAGGAAAGGATCTGTATGAACAGGTATCCGGGTGTGTAAATGACATGGAGCTGTCTTGGGATAAACTTGTGGGACTAACAACAGACGGACGGACAATGTGCGGTCATAAAAGTGGCTTGGTAGCAAGGATTCGGGAGAGAAAAAAGGAGGAAGACGGCACGGGTGAGCTGATATCTTATCATTGCATCATACACCAGGAGTCGTTGTGTGGCAAAGCTTTGAAAATGGAACATGTAATGAGCACCATAACATGAGCAGTTAACTTCATTAGAGCACAAGGTTTAAATCACCGCCAGTTCAAGAAATTTCTGGAGGAGTTACATTCTGAGTATGGTGACCTGCCCTATCACACAGAGGTGTGGTGGCTAAGCCATGGAAAGGTGTTGAAAAGGTGCTTCGAGCTGCGTGAGGAGATCTGTCTGTTCATGGAAAGCAAAGGGAAAGACACTACAGAGCTCCGTGATAAAAAGTTCCTGTGTGAAGTGACATTTCTGTGTGTAACTTTGACCATTTTTCGTGTTGCAAGACCATGCATGAGCTGGTCTCTAAATAGCCTACTGAGCCTACTGTCGTGTTCCCGAGTACACAGTTTGCTGACAAACTCGGCATACTTGCTGCAGACTTCAGTCGGAGATTTTCCGACTTTGAAGCCCAAAAAAGCAAGCTTCAACTGCTCAGCAATCCATTTGCAGTTGACGTGGAAAGCACACCAGCAAATCTCCAAATGGAGCTGATTGAGCTCCAGTGTAATGACACACTGAAGGCAAAATATGAGTCCGTGGGCGCTGCTGAGTTTGCTCGTTTCATCCCTGACACAGTGCCAGAGCTGCACACCTAAGTTGCTCGCACGCTGTCTATGTTTGGCAGCACATACCTGTGTGAACAACTGTTTTCATTGATGAAACTAAACAAAACATCACATAGGACTCGTCTTACTGATGAACACCTTCACTCAATCCTGAGGATTTCCTCAGCTCAGAGCCTGACCCCAAATATTGATGAACTTGTACTCAATATGAGACACCAAGTATCTGGCTCAGCCTCAGACAAGTGAGCAGAAAGGACTTGGACTTGATATTTCTTTGAAGGGAATTTTTTTTTTCTCCAGTTGAATGGACCCAGGGAAATGTTGCAAGAAATTAATGCAACTGTTTTGCACTTTTGCAAGTTTGCACTAACTTTTCTAATTTTATTATAAAAGACAGTCATTGGTAAGGATCAGAGCAGCACACTGATTTGTTTTTAATGCATGCCGTTTCATCTTTGCATTTATCTTGCCATTGAGCTTTGAAGGAAAATTACATTTTGCTGTTTACCTGTTAAAAAAACAAAACAAAAAAAAAACGTTTTCAATTTATTACTGAAAGAGCCTTGAGAAAATATTGCAACTGATTTTATTTATGTTTTACTTAATTTAATTTAATGATTAATGTTAAGTGCAGTATAGGCTGTGTTATTGGTATTGGTTCAATATGTGCAATAATTGCGAGTTTTAATAAACATTGAACCAGCCCGGCCCTCCACTTGTACCATTTTTTTATTTTGGCCCCCTGTGTATTTGACTTTGACATGACTGCCATAAAGTCTGAGGTAGTTTTTTCTGAGGCTGTTTCATCTGACACCTGAGGCCGTTTAGTCTGAGAACTGAGGCCTTTTTGTCTGAGACCTGGGGCCGTTAAGTCTGAGACCTTTTTTCTGAGGTCCTTTTTTCTAAGGCCATTTTGTCTGAGGTTGTTTCATCTGATGGAGACCTGATGGAGACCCAATGCTTTTTCATCTAAGGTCTGACACCTAACTCTGACACCTGAGGATAGCCTAAAATGGAAACCGTACCTCTGTTGTTATAATGTTATTGCTAGCAATAGTAATGTTAGCAGACTCAATGCTTGTACTGCTGTTCTCTGCATGTTCTTTGCTACTGAGGCTTGTTCACTTTGTTATTTCAAAAGCCTGAAAAATGCTGTTTTTGTTTGCTAATTTCTAACTACTTTGCTTGCTAACACATAAGATAAGTAACACAATATTGATAGCATCACAACTGAATGGCAGAAATGTTTATCATACACTGACCTTTAGTGGTTGTCGTGTACCAGTCATCAGCATCCAAAAGTATTTGCGTCATAGTGAGTGGAGACAGCCAAAAAATGCATCTCAGGCACATTCATCATAAAGAAAACCCCAAAGACAAAACTACTGCTTTTGTCACAATTTTATTTTCAAGATAGGATGATAAATCATTGAAAAAAATGAATGCACAGTGCGTACAGGATTACGGCTGCCAGTGCCACTGTATAATACAGCAGCAGCTCTGGGCTCTCTGGCAGTAAACCTGCTGCAGTAAACTTTGTCTGACTGCAGTACTTGCAGATTTGGTTTCATGACACATATTGATATCTCTGCTTACAAAAATTCAACACCAGAGTAACTCCAATGCCAGAGCAATGTTAAGCTAATTATCATACAATGTAGCAATATTCACAAAAATTGCTCACCCAGACTTGCACTGATCAGCACACCTGTGTCCGCCCTGATGGCAGCAACTGCTGCTCTTTCACTTAGGCCCCATCACACCCTGTTTTTTTTTTTGTCTTAAATTGAATGCCACTGGTCTTCTTTATTGTTCGCAGTCAACCACCCCATCGACTCCTTAACCTGACCCTCTGTTGTAATCAATCTACTGTTATTGTACTTATTTGTATCTAGTTCCTAAAATGGACAGGCAGAGGGTACTTACTGTAGCTTTGGTTGAGGGTGGCAGGCTGTCAAGCAAATAGTTTGTTGGGCACAGGAAAACAGAAATCTGTGTAGGTACATGAGACCCTAAAAAAGAGGATGGATCATGAGGAGTACCACCAGTTGGTCCAGGAGCCTCACCTCTATCATGGCCGTTTCAAGTATTGCACTTATAAGCTTCCATGCCTGCTGTTTTTTATTGAGATGGCGGTAACTGCAGTTTGTAAAGCTGTATAGCTCTGGGTATCCAGCATCCACTACCACCAGTTTGTTTTGCCAACTGTAAACTTGTTGACCACCACAGAAGTCCTGCCACTCAAATCATCCCATTGGACGATTGGAAAAAAGCAAAGATTACGTGAGATACTTTTCCACTCTGAGTTGAAGTTTTTTCAACTTGAGGAGTTCAGAGTGCTCCAGCAAAAAGAGTGCAGAAATGCAAGGTGCATAGCAATACAAAAACAGCAAGCAAAAGGCTTCTTTCTCATTCAAAACAATTACAAAAAGCTGCCTCCAGCTGCTAAAACACTTTCTGTCAAAGAAAATGTCAAAGCTGATAATTTAATAGCTGAAGAGGACCTCAGTAGACTTCAATGGATTACACACAGTATTTAATAAAGACTTGATCAAGGAGAATCACAGAACACAGAACATACAGAGTGTAATATAATGCATGCCATCCAAAGATTCTGAGAGTGTCCTTGTCCAGTCCTTGCATTATACCCAAACAGTATTCCCTTGTGAGGTATTCCACATTCCAAAGTAAGGTTATTCTATTCTATTCTATTCTATTCTATTCTATTCTATTCTATTCTATTCTATTCTATTGTGAAGTTTCTTTTGGTTGCTGACTTAAAACAACAAGCATACTCGCCTGGCTCATTCTAATTACCTCCACTATGTCTAACAAAATGCACATATCTAAAAAGAGGCAGCCTCCATTCCTCCTAACCTTGGGAGCTATAACAAGCTCTAGCTAGCTAGTCATTCTTATCTTGGCATCTGTACTCCCTCTGCCAGAACTGGGAGACCAAAGAGGGAGTGCCTTCATAACAAAGGCCTAGTAGCCTGACTCCAAAGCCCCTTTAGGTCCTCTGCTGACCTGACTGATACCTTAAGCATAACTGTCACCCATTTCCTTTACTGACTAAGTGTCACAGCCTCTGCTGCAGCCTCCTCTCCCTCCTAGCCAGGAGCTTCCCTCCTCCCCTCTCTCTCCTTCTCGCTCTCTCTCTCTGATTATAGGAGTGGTATCTTGTGAGCAGGAGTGACTGCAGCTGTAAATCATCTTTCATCTCCTCTGCTTCAAATACCAGGCTCCAACTTCAGCTCCTCACCAGATGGTAGACTCTGCCTACCAGTCAGTCCCATTAAAGCCACTTTGTTAATCCTTCACTATTGACTCACTTGTTAATACCTGTTTCCCTGTGCCAACAGCATTATCCCAGTCTGACTCCTGCCTCCTGCTCCACCCCTTCTCCACCCAGTAACCATCCGGAATCACATCAGCTCTCCCCTGCACTGAAACTCCTGCTCAACTGAGAAACCACCTGAATCCCTGGAACCTCTCAACCAGCTCCCCAAGCCCAGCTCCCCTGTTCCACTTCCCAACCCCAGAATTTTGCCTCCCAGTACTCCTCCACTCATTTATTGACTAATAAATCACCTACTTGATCCTGCTCCCACTCTGTGTCTTTGTCTGCATTTGGGTTCACTAGACTAGTTCTGTAACACCATGGTTGAAGGCTGTAACACAACAAAATTCGTTCACACTTCCTGTGTGAGTGGGGCCTTACTACCAACCCAATCAGATGTTGCCCAGAGGCAAGCTCTCCCCTTCAGGTGAAAAGTTGTATAGCTCACGTTGTAGAGCCATCAGGGATAAACTCCACACAGCCAACGGGAACAGGTAAACAGATACCAGGAACACATAGACAGAGCTCATGGTTGGGGACAGAAGGCTGAGGAGTTTACTGGGAGGCAGGAGAAACAGGAGAGTCGATATAGCCAGGGTCGGCATCAAGGAATCAGTCTGAGAGTAAACGCTGGAAAGTCTTGCATGGTAATGGCGAAGAACAATCTGACAAAAAGTATCTTTAAGGCTGGGGTATATATACTGGCTGTGTGTAATCAGGAACAGGTGAACGAAGTTGCCTAAGTCTTACCAGAAACAATTAATCATTGATATGGTGTCATTATTGTAGAAAAGCCTCTGTAAATTTAGACCTGCAAAACTAAGCCGTGAGATAGGCAGGAAAGAACACACAGGCCGTGGCGTTTTTGGGGGTCGTAACAAAATGTTATCCATTTGGTTAATTTACGACACAGAAAAACAGCAGTGTAAAGTAAATGAGGTGTTGTTAGTATGTGTGTGTGTGCATTACTGTTTGTAATGTAAGAATATAGTTTGAATTACTTAGATTTGATTTACTTAGATTACTTAGATTTGTTGGGGAATTTTGTTGGGGAATATAGCATATTACAGAACTCAACTAAAAAAAAAAATCAGTCTATTAATATGTCAAGTAACCTATGTCCAGAATAGGGCCAGATGACTCTGGACTTCACCCCCGACACTTTGTTCAATACTCATCTTGTTCTCTTAAATGTATCTTGGAGTCAAGAGGATAGTACTAAAGAAGTCACTGGAAACACTTAGAATCAGGTGCAATTGAGTTTAATGTGTTCACAAGCACAACACATACAATTCATGAGTCAGGCTCCGGAACCAGACTGAAGACTCCACCTCTTTTCCTTAAGCCTTCCTTCTTAACCCAGAACCTAATGGTGTATTGCCCAGGCATGTTTGGACATTGACTCTTTACATAATGGTGTAATACCCTGGCTAAGTTGGACATGCAAAGTCATGGTCCAACCTGCCCTTCCAATATGTGCAAGTAAAGTCATGGTCTAACTTTCCCCTAACTTGCCCCTCCAATATGTTTGGGCAAAGTTATAGTCTAACTTATCCTTCCAATATGTACAGGCCTAATCCTACTCTGTTTTTAAAAAAAAAACATTTAATCATAGTGTTTCTATGGTCTCTACTAAATGTGATCAGATAAGAGGTGGCATACATTTAATACAAGCACTAAATTAGATATGTGGATAAGTGCATTGATAATGCATAATGTGTTGATTAATACATTGATTAATACATTCCATTACACTTCCAATCAGCCAAGGCTCATTTTACACTACAAATATAACAAATTTGAATTAAACCATGTCCACTCTCAGACTGAGCCCTCATAGACTACGGACATATGTACCATGAAACATTCATTGTTATTCCGTCTACAAGGGAGCTGACCTGCAAGTGGATTACTAAATGACTACGACCTCTTTATTCAGGTTCCTCACCCTAAAACCATATTGTGAAGGTTATTTACAGTGCTTACATTGGCGAAATGAGTGCTTCACAGAGTACAGCAAAAATAGTGGTTAAAGAACAAATATCTATCTCTACCTCTATTGGATAGAAGAAAATTAAAGAATTGGGCTATTTTTGACAATTAGATGGGTTATAGGCTCTGATTGGGCTACTTTATTTTACAGTCAAATGTGTTGAAATTTCCTGCTTGTTTATTATGTCCTGTGTGTCCTGGAGTCAAGCAGTCAGCAGCTGACTTCCTGTTAATCCTATTTACACCAACAGGCATTATGTTTCTGGTGGTTGTAGTTTCTTGCTCTCTGCAGGTATAAATTTGGATGTCTGGATTAGTGAACACAGCTCTACCCAACAGAAGAGGTGATGATGTAGTCGTTAGGTTTGAGTGATCAAGACTGTTAGGTGTGAAAAAGAGGAGTTGTGCCTGTATTTTATTGTTTTGGGGTCAGAGGTTTGGGAAAGTTGCTGTGATTGTAGGAGACATGTATAGCTGCAGACATATTCCAATAGTATTCCAACAAGCCCCCACCACTCGCGTCCACCACTAAGACAAGACAAACCCACCATCATGATGGTAAACCCAGCTACAACACAACACTGTAGTAAACAAATATGAGGCCAAACGTAGCAGTAATCCACTTAATAATTAATTGTAAATGAAGACGTGATTCACTTAATAAGTAACAAGATTTTCCATTGCCCTAACCCTAACCTTGACCACGTGTCTTTTAACCTAATACTTCATTGCTAACTAATTGCTAATTTAACATTTTCATTGGGGCTTCTATTCCAGGCCAGCAGGCAAAGAGGGCTAATCATGGACTAAAATGTACATTAACCCCTTCAGACCCGCATTTTTTCTGCTGGGCAAAAAAAAATTTTTTAAACTGATTCTGAGTCCTCTCCAACATAAGAACAAAGTGGAAAAAACACATTTTTGCTAACTCGTGTTTTTAATAGTGTTTTTTCATGTCCATTCCAATGGATGCCATGACACAATGGGCGTAAAATGTCATAAAAACTTAAGAAAAATAAGGCTGAGTTTTTCCACATAGTAATCAATCAGGTATGACCTAAACATCTGGAACTGGATGTTTGCATGTGTTTGAGTCCGTCTACAGTTCTGAACATGCACATGAACGTGATAGGTGTATCACAGCATGGGTAGGGAACAGCAGTGAGGTCATCACCAGGAAAACCCAGAGCCGGCAAGAAAAGAGGAAAATAATGCAATCTGAACATGCACATGAACACAAGATGTATGATTGTAGATAAGATTACCTGAAATCAGTTTTACCTTCAGTAAACTATCATGGAACTTCCAACACATGACCATTAGTGGTGGGACGCAATTAAAAAAAATTAATCTAATTAATTAGAGGCTTTGTCATTAATTAATCGCGATTAATTGCATTTTTATCAAATAGCAATATTTGACACAGTAAGCACTGTTTTTCAATTCAGATAAATTCAGACAGCAAAAATTATTTTTCACTTTTCATTTTTCAAGAGTTTGGTAATTTGTCAGACGTAGACTTACTTATTTTGGCTCTGAACCTCGTCATCTGGTCTATTGTGGGCCAGAGTGTGGATAACAAATCAGAAATTTTGCTCGGGTTTGGCCCACTTGACATGCTGCTGTGTGGTGCTATGGCCTATTTGTGCTGGAATTTGTTTTTTACATGACAACGCCTGTACGCAACACAGGCTCCGCTCCAACTAAGTGTGTGCTGTGCAAGCGGCATGTTTGATTGTGAGTAACAGCCAGAGGTGTATAGTAACGAAGTAGATGTACTTCGTTACACTACTTAAGTATTTTTTTTGAGGATTTGTACTTTACTTGAGTTTTTTTTTTTTTTCAAGACTTTTACTTTTACTTTACTACATTTAAAAGTTAAAAAATATACTTTTACTTCGTTACTTTGACATTTGCCACCTCGTTACTCGTTACAAATTAAAATAATCAAAGAGATATCTGGAATGCGCGGATCCGAGAGGACGAGAAGAACCACGTACCGTACTCTCGCGAAGATTAAGGTGAAGGGGGGGCGGCAGAGGTCTGCAGCACTGTAAACATGGCAGCAGCAGAACATGTCGACAACGAGGGGGAGACAGAAGACGGTACAGCTTCGGCAGAAGACGACGCCGGTCACCCGTGGTCATACCTGGCAACAATGTTCAGCTACCTCGGGATGGGGGTAAATTCCAAAACCTACCGAATGAAGTGCATGTTGTGCCTTCCAAAGTGCCACGAGATAAAGGCGTTTAACAACTCTGGTAAGTGAATTAAGTAAGTTAATCGCTGCCAATGTCATGTCATGTGGCAGGAGGAGTATAAATATTAGTGCTGGGCCGTTAACGAGCGTTAACGACGCCGTTACCGATGGCCTTTTCATTAGCCAACATTACGTGCTAGTAAGAAGCAAGTTGCTAACGCTATGTGCTAATAACATAAGCAACTTGCCCGTAGATAATATCTTGCGGAAAATTGTTCTGCAGGAGTGTCAATAAAACAAGGTTAGCATCTCAACTTACTCAAACGAGGCAGTTTTCCTCCTGCATGATACATTTTTAATATCAAGTGCTTCACCTTTTTATGAAAAATACACAGTCAAATCATACAAGATCAGTAACTTGAAGTTAAGCATTAGGTTATTGTTTGTTGTTATTTGTTCATAGGAGCTGTAGTAAAATAGCATGCCATTCAATAAGAGCTTTGTTTTTGTTTTTTAAATCGTATTTGTTGTACAGCTATTAGATGTCCAAGCTCAGTGTGCTGTATTATGTTTTAGCTTTAAACAATTTGGTATTTTTGAAAGATAAAATATAGTTGACAGTTGACCAACATTTTTTTTTATCAATGTTGGACATGCCCACAAATGGGACATCAGATTGAAAGTGGTTAGAACAATCCAGACCTATCATTGTGGTAACTGTTGAATGATGTCTTGAGTATCATTTAAACTAATGTTGTTATTTCTTTTACTTTTGTGTTTTTCATGTAGAGAGCACATCCACACCATCTGAAAAAATATGAGCAGCTGACTTCACAGAAAAGAAAGAGGGCTTCGGAAGCTGGGACCTCCACCATCAAACAGACCACCTTGCTGGATACCCGATCCATATCTCAGAGTGCAGTTGACAGGGCCATTGTTCAGTATGTTGTCAACGGGCTCCAGCCATTGTCAACTGTTGAAAATGAAGCCTTCAGAGAGCTTCTCACAGATCTCCTTCCTACTGCCAAAGTCATCACACGGGTCACCCTGAGATCAAGCATTGAAGATTTAGCAAAGACTATGAAAAACATGTTAACTGAGGAGATGAGTAAAGTGGATCACATCGCTACCACTACAGACTGCTGGTCAGTTAGGAGAAGGAGCTTCCTTGGTGTGACTGCCCATTGGGTGAACCCTACAGACCTAACTAGACGATCAGCAGCCCTAGCTTGCAGACAGCTAAGAGGTTCCCACACCTTTGATGTTTTGGCCACCGCACTCAATGACATCCATTCTGAATATGGCATCAGGAACAAAGTTGTAAGGACAACAACCGATAATGGCTCCAACTTCCTGAAGGCTTTTCAGATTTTTAGTGTGGACAAAAACAATAATGAAGCAGAAGAGGAAGAGAAAGAGGATGAGGAAGAGAATGAGATGGAGGAGGGAGTGGAATTTGTTTATGTGACTTCCGTCCTAGATGAGAATGATGGCTTTGAGTTTGAGCTTCCAAAACATGAACGATGTGCTTGTCATCTCCTCAACTTAGTGTCTACAGTTGATGCTGAAAAAGCAACAGCCAACGATGGATACAAAAAACTGCAACGCTCAACATTCAGCAAGTGTTATGGGCTGTGGAATAAGTGTGGAAGATCCTGCCAAGCAGCTGAAGCTGTGGAAGATGCCTGCTCCCTCCAGCTGCTACGACCAAACGCCACCAGGTGGAACTCCATGTTTATGGCTGTGGAAAGGCTCCTCAAGATTCTGAGAGAGAAGGGAGAGCCAGTTTTGAGAGAGATCTGTGCAGAATTGAAGGTTCCAATGTAAGTTTGAATTATGTATTTATCTATTGTTTTATTTTTGGGTACAATATTCATGCATGATTGTAAAACAGTGGTTTGTTTTCTCCCTAACAGGTTCCATCCAGTTGAGCTCACTTTCCTCAAAGAGTACTACACCACCATGAGCCCTGTCGCCCAGTCCATCAACATCCTCCAAGGAGAAGTGGAAGTCCAGATGGGATGGCTTCTTCCGACTATTTCCCTGCTGAGCAGCAAACTGGAAAAAATAAAGATTGCACTGAAGCACTGCAAGCCGTTGGTTGAAGCCATTCAAGTGGGCATCCAGAACCGTCTTGGTGAAATGTTAAGAGACCCTGAATTGGTTGCTGCAGCGATTCTCATCCCAAAGTTCAAAACGGCCTGGATCCAAGATGATGCTACACTGAAAATCGGTAAGACAACATGGAGAAAATATTCATCAAATTACAAATTTAATGTACGCTTAGTACATTTATGTTATTTTATTACTCATCGAATAGACGTTGAGCCAATATCTATGATGTCTAATTGGCAGAGTCAAGACTTTAAATTTGTGTTTCCTTATCTATTCCCTGAATTTGTGAAAGTAGGCAATCTGCAAGCACACACTGCTTTGGTTGTAGATCTGTCATTTTCACAATTTTTCTCAACTTTTTTTCTATTTTATTTCTTTTTTTGTGTGCTAATTTTGGCCTTTTGTTTCTGATAGTGTTGTTAGTCAATGTAATATTATTTATTCCTTTAGAATTATGGAAAATGTCATAAATGTAATTAAATTTGTCCAATAAAAATGTGACTGTACTAATGCTAGTGTCACCCTCCTTGTGTTTCAGGGTTGGACTACATCAGGGAGCAGTTGGAGGATCCTTCCATTTCAGCAGATGCTGGATGACATCAAGATTGTCAAGACGTTTCCTGTGGTTCTCAAGTTGTCTGTCAAACTCAACACACCTCTGCCTGCTTCTGCAGCTTGCGAAAGGCTGTTCAGCATAGCAGGTCTCATCTTCAGCCCAAAAAGAGCACGGCTAGCTGCGAACACTTTTGAAAATCAGCTTCTGCTGAGGATGAACCGCAAGTTCAACTTCTCCACTTGAACCAGAAAGTTTGTGTGTGTGGTAGTGTGCCTCAGCTCATGAGGATTCCCCCAACATAGTTAAAAAGTGAAAAAGTGGTCCTTGTGTTAAATTTTGCAGGACATTGTTTATTTTTTGAGTTGTATTCTATACCACATTTCATTCACCTGAAAAAGTGAAATAAAAAAACAAGGGGAGAATAATTTTTGGTTGTTATGCTTCTTTTCATGCATACTATAAAATACTTGTACTTTTACTTTTGATACTTGAGTATATTTTTTCACAAAACACTTTTGATACTTAAGTACATTTAATGTGAGCTACTTTAAGACTTTTACTCAAGTAATTTTCTTACAGGTGACTTTAACTTTTACCAAAGTAATTTTCAGTTATGGTACTTATACTTTTACTTAGTTATTTTTTTCAAGTACTTTATACACCTCTGGTAACAGCAGCCTTTTGATGGTCATTTACACACTGTCCGTGTGTGGTCACGGTAAACAGGCAAGCTGCAACCATGGTAACAATAACTATGTCAGGTAACAAACTGCATCAGGCTCGGGTCGGGTTCGCACTTAAAAATCAGAAAGGCTGTGGGGTTTGGGCCAGGCTTGGTTATGACTGTCTCGGACTCCGGTTGGGTTCGGTCAGGAAAATGCGGCCCGATCGTTTGCCTGTACCAGGACTGTCGTAGCTAACGTTAGCTCTGGTGTCCGTGCTCGCAGCACGATGTTTTGTACTGAGCTGATACCTTAGGCTTGAAGTGTGTGCATCAGTATTAGCAGTGTGCCAGAAATTAGGGAACTGAGAAAGGTGCGATTAAATGCGTTTTTTTTTTTTACGCGTTATTTTTCCCGTAATTAATTAATCGAAATTAACGCGTTAAAGTCCCAGCCCTAAAAAATTTATAATCATGACTGAATAAACTGTGACACCATACTTTACCTATGGAAAGCTTATTATTAGGTATTTTGTTTCTTTATATACTGACACTAAACATGTGAGTGTTAGCTAAACTTGCTCAACTCCTGATGTCCATTGCAATGGACATCGAATTTTGAAAAAATCCTGTAAATTAATGATATGATATATGTTCAAAATAACTTCAAATATTATCACTTGTAACAGTTACAATTATGCTGACAGCAAATTTCTTTGGCCAGCATGAACATAAATTTATATTTTTGATTGAAAATGGGCACTTACTCCTCCTTCTCTGCAGTCGCTCCGCCATGCTTGTCTTGTCCGATGTCTGTCACTCTCTCAGAGCATGCTCAAAGTCATGACATGATTGTGATTGGATAATCAGGATCCAATCACTAACCAGCATTACTGACATCATTCAATTACAGGGTATTTATTGGTTTAGAAACAGAAATATGTCATGTCCATTCCGATGGACGTTGGGTCCGAAGGGGTTAAGGTGGCTGAGTCATGTCAGTCCCTTCTCAGAGAGCCAAATCATCATGTTTTTTTTTCCAAATGTGATGTGATTCCATGCTTTTTTGCCTAAACCCAATCGTGTGCTTTTGTTACCTAAACCTAACCATGTGCTTTTCTTGTCTAAACCTAACCATGTGCTATTGTTGCCTAAACCTTACTATGTGCTTTTGTTGCCTAAACCTAACCACATGCTTTTGTTGCTGAAACCTAACCATGTGCATTGGGTGTCTAAACTTAACCCTGTGCTATTGGTGCCTAAACCTAACTTTGTGGTTTGTTTGTTTTTTTTTTTTTTTTGCCTAACCCAAACAAAACACTTTTGTTGCCTAAACCTAACCATGTGCTTTTGTTGTCTAAAACTAAGCATGTCTTTTCGTTGGCTAAACCTAACCATGTGTTTTTTTTTGCTTAAACTTAACCATGTGTTTGTGTTGCCTAAGCCTAACCATGTGCTTTTGTCGACTAAATCTAACTACACACTTTTTATTTATCTAAACCTGACCACATGGTTTTGATGCCTAAACCTAACCATTTGCTTTTGTTGCCTAACCCAAACAATGTGCTTTTGTTGTCTCAACCTAAACACATGCTTTTATTGCCTAAACTAAACCATGTGTTTTTGTTGCCTAAACCTAACCATATGCTTTTGGTGCCTAAACCTAACCATGTGTTTTCTGTGCCTTAACCTAACAAATGAAGTTAGTTTGTCAAGTTAAGTTCTGGAGCAGGGCTACGACTCAACCACACCTCTAATTACCTGCCAAGCCTACTTATCCCTGGTCAACCTTCCCTGCTCTGTCTCAGATTTCATGAGGACAGAACATGCTTAACGCCTGAATGCTTGATCACAGTATCAAAATTAGACAATGCTAAAACTTAAAAAACTCACCATGGACCCTGAATTAAAAATTAACCTGCCTGATTCAGAAGACGATTTGTATGATGATCTGTTTGAAACCAATTATCCTCCAGCCATGACATAGCAGGCAGGCCACAGCCAAGTCTCTCGGCAGAGCCACTTGCACTTGATGGTAACCGTACCTCAGCCAGGCCGGCATCTCCACTCATTGGTGCCTCATGAGATCTCTACAACCCCTGATCCATCTCTGGCCTCTTCTCCTCCTTCCACAAGTGCCGAACATAGACAAACAACACACACAATGGAGCCGGCACCAGCATCCTTCCTCTTATATAGCTCCTGGCTATCCACCATGGCGCACTTGTGGCCTGCCCTCTTCTTCAATACAACCGTCGTCACGTCCTCAAGCAGAACCTGCCATCAAAGAATGGACCATCACCCACCTTCAATTATTCCTTAAAGGAAAAGGCACTCTCTTCCACTGCAATGGCAACAAAGACATTTTGTTCAAGCTCTATTCAGCCTCCATCAACACTCCAGCAGCAACAACCCCTAAGCCTTCCGCACTTCAATCACCGTTAATGTCATGTCGAATGACATCACCAGGCTTCTGCCAGCCTCAGGGCCACAACCTGCATCATCAGCCCCCCCTAATGAGGGCCAGGTCGTATTACCACCTGTGCTTGCGCCCTCTGTGTCTGACATTCTCAAATAATCACAGCTTTCTTCTTCTTTTCAGCCCCATCCAGTAACTAAAGGGGCCCCAACACAGGCTACTCAAGTTGTCAATTCCATTTCCAACCGTTTTATCCTTTCGCCAATATCACCAATTAGACGGCCGGCCAAATACAAAGATTCAACCAGGAAATGTACTGGGGTGCCCTCCACTCTGAGCTTTACTGTTGCATCTTTGCAGCCCACACATCTCTCTCTTGCAAGCTACATTGAGCCCCCTCCCACCTTGCCACAGCATGCACAGTCAGTGCTCCACCACCATGCTCGTGTCCCTTTTCCTTAAGCAACAACCCCATTTTTAACCGTCTATCACCCGCTGCACCCCCACCTCCCATAATCTTTAGGCCCACAGAAATACATCCTGCAATTAATTCTGGCAACAATTGAATCATAGGCAACTGGACTTAGATTTGTCTTGGTAAAAGAATCCATCTACGTCAGAATAGAGAAACCATCTCTAAACAGGGGAGGTGGCTTGCGACATCACCTATCCCCCATCTACAATGCAGCTCTTGCTACTGTACCTAGGAGATTGAATAACAAAGACTGCCTGAAACTAACCTCAAGTGGCTCAAAGAAACATAATGACAGTCGTTCACTGGTAACCACACATCATGCCTAACGACTGTTGTTCACCAGTGGCCCCACTCACTCCTGACGACTGTCGTTCACTAGTGTGACTCTCCGGACCCAAACAATGGTCCAGTGAAACTCCACTAACGAAGTATTGTCCTTTGAGAATGGTGGGCGTACACCTCCACAGAGGTTAAAAACCTGAGTCTTACTCCACTGTTTGTCAGACTAGTGGGGACTAGTCAGACCGGTTGCGTTACGAACTGATGAAGCCGCTTGGATAAGAGGCGAAACGTCTTCTAGACAAATCTAAGTCCAGTTGCCTATGATTCAATTGTTGCCAGAATGGAATTGACCTGGATAAATGAGAATATCCACAGACTTATCCTGCAATTAATATTCCCATGCCAAAGGGAGTCGACAAATGGGATAGGTCAATCCTATACCAGGGAGGCAGGATGGTGTGCAATAACTTCGACCACCTGGGCTGTTCTCTTTCTAACTGCCACCTCCTGCACATCTGCTCCTTCTGTGGAGGTACTCATGCCAGGAGCACCTGCCCCCACAATCCAACCACACCTGTGGACTAACTAGCACTGCATCTCAGCACAACCACAAAGGTAAATGTCCTTGCCATTGCTCTACAACACCATTCAGATAAACAGTTTGTTAACGTTCTCATCAATGGCTTCACATATGGTTTCCATCCAGGTTTAGAAGTACTTCCCAGCACTTCCCATGTCTGCCACAACCTGCAGTCTTCTCTCTCAGAACCTCACACTGTAGATACCCTTTTAGCCAAAGAAGTCAAAGATGGATCCATGATAGGCCCATTGGACAGTCCTCCTTTCCCCTTCTTTCCCTGCATCAGCCCAGTAGGTGTTGCCACCTGAAAATTATCCAGGAAAAAGAGACACTTAAGAGACCTGTCTTCCCCACATGGTTCACACATTACACGTATCAACAGCATCATCCCCAGTCCAGAGTTCTCTGTGCAATATGCAACAATTGACCACGACATCACCCTCATCCATTTGGCAGACCATGAAGCATGGCTTTCGAAAGCAGACATCACAAGTACATTCAATGTCTTGCTGATTCATCCAGACTTCTGGCATTCTTTCGGGATTTATTGGAAGAAAGCTTATTACTTTTCTGTTTGTCTTACCTTTGGCTGCAGTCGCAGTCCCAGGATCTTTGATTCACTTTCAGAAGCCCTGTGCTGGATCATCACTAACAACTACAGACGCCCTTACATTCTCCATCTTCTCAACAATTTCCTCATTGTCACTCCACCATCCTCACCTCCTCACCATGGGCTCACTACTCTCACACAAGCTTTCTCAGAACTTGGTGTCCCTCTCTCTGAAGAGAAAACCTTGGTGCCTAGCATCGCCATCAAGTTCCTAGGCATCAACCTGGACTCAGATTTCTTTCAGGCATCTTTGCCTTCAGAGAAAATACAACGCATCACTCTGCTTCCATCAAACTATCTTCTGACAGACAGATGCACAAAACGCCAGGTACTGGCCCTCTTCGGACACCCCAGTTATGCCATTTGCATAATTCCAAAAGCCAGATCTTTTCTATCCAACCTTTTAACCAGCCTCAGCCATTCTCTCTCTCCACCATCAGCCACGACATTCAAGTAGCTCCACAGCTAAGAAGCCTCTCTAATGCTTCACAAGAAGCCATCCTTAACAGCCTTGCCCCAAGCACTCTCTCAGCCTACTTAACTGGCTAAAACTGTGTCAAGGGATATCACGCAACTTACCAGCTGTCATTTCCCTCTCTGGACATAATGTCCATATACTCAAGTCACAATGCTGATCAAAGGCTTGCTTAAACACAAGCCCACTTTCACAGCTAGAGGCTTGCCACTCACCTCTGACCTTCTCAGCCTCTGTATTCGTTCTCTACACTCAGGTTACATATCCCCTATGGTTGACTTAACCCTAGAATTAATGTTTTACTGGCTTTCTTTGGCATCCTAAGGTGCTCCGAATTTGCCCCGACTTCATCTACCTACAATTCTTCTCATCATGCCAGACTATCTGACATCACCATCCACACTTCTGACTCCCTCATATTCATGCTCCAAAGGAGCAAAACACACTAACTGGGAGTTTCTTTTCCCATCTACATTTTCCGCCTCGACTCCTATCTCAGCCCATACGAGCCACTGACCAAATATATCAGTTCTAGGTATGCAGCCGATGCATCACCTCAACACCCACTCTTTTTCACCGAAACAGGAAAACTGGCCACACGATTCTGGTTCCAGAAACATTTTTACAAAGTTATCTGCATTTTTAGACATATCTTCAGGACACTACTCAAGCCATTCTTTCTGTATTGGTTTAGCGTCCACAGCCGCCAGATTAGGCATCTCAGATCAAACAGTCCAGGTCCTTGGCCACTGGTCATCTCAGGCATATTGCTTTCACATCCACAACAATCTTAACAATCTCTGTTAAACCCACGCTCAACTCAGCTCAATTTAAATCTGGGCTTGTAATCACATTGGACGGCAAAACGCCAGAGACGGAACCCCCACACTGAGTCTTCCTCTGCCCGTCCAGCAGTTGGAAGATCAGCGGTTCGATCCCTGGCTCCTCCAGTCTGTATGTGAAATTATCCTTGAGCAAGATACTGAACCCCATAAATTCTCCAGATGATGCTTCCATCGGTGTGTGGGTGTGTTAAAAAAAATGAGTAGCACCTTGTATGTTAGCCTCGGCCACCAGTGTATGAATGTATGTGTGAATGGGCGAGTGTGACTTGTAGTGTAAAAGTGCTTTGAGTGGTTGGATGACTAGAAAGGCGCTATACAAATGCAGGTCATTTTACCATTTAACAAAACTTTAAGCAAGCCACCAAACATGAGAATTGTTATGTTCTGTCTTCCTCTAAATTAACTCAAAATAACTAATCTCACTTACAGTATACTATACATTATAGCATTACAATATCGTAAGCTTTGTTCTGTCCCACAAGGCTCCACCCTCTACTGGACTCTTTGGGTACAGTGGGTGGAACCCAATGAATGAATGCCCTGTCATGATATACCATCGACCCAGCCACACTTACTCTGACAAGCTAAAGGTTTGTCACCAGGGGCGATTGCTCTGAGACAACAAGGGAGGCTGAACTTCCCCTAAAATTTCTTAGAAGAAATGGTTAAATATGCACTATTGAATTTACATTAAAATGAGAATTTACATTGCATTAAACGTGGGCTAGGATGCATTTAACAACATGACTATGATTTTCAAATGTCAGCTGTTTATCACCAGTTTTCAAACGCGACCTCTCTGTCATACATCAGCACGGTGGATGCCGAGCCTATGAGACAGGGCTGAGCAGGTTTTTTTCATGCAGCAAAGCGAGACGGTCATTGGATAAATGCGACAAAATCGTCACTTCCAAGGAGGCTTAGCTTCCCTGGGACCTAATGGAGCGGTAGGCAGGAGAGGACGCTTGGTGTATGCATGATGATTGGAGGAACTGTCTAAAAGGCTTAAGCCCTGATTGACAGCGCTTTTAAAAATACACAACGGCATCGTAGGGGACCCCAGCAAACCCAAGTGGTAAGAAGACGAACTGGGTGGAGCTTTGGCCTAACCTTGCAGGGGTCGAAAGACAAGCAGTAGACACCCTGAACATCACATTTCCGGGGTCATCAAGGAGCATGGAAACATGTTTATGTATCATGTCCAGAGGGGACAATCTGTGTCATTCCAGCAAACACAGACCCTGAAAATAGCCTGACGTGTCCAAGAGATAGAACCATATGAACGGGAAGGGTGCAGACCACGACACTGTTGCACATATGTCACTCTGCTAAACAAGACTGCCATCACTGCCACACCACATGTGGAATGTGCACAGACCACAGTACACCACTTAGTAACTACTCATTTTTTGTGTACCCTGTTGTAAAGTGTTACAGCATTAACATACAAAATGATTTATTCTGATTCTGATATTTGTTTCCCATCTCATTTCAGTTGTATGCACAGTATGGGTCATTTTCATGAAAACTACCCTTTTCTAAAAGCACAGGTGCTTTGAATTCACATACACTGAACAAAAATATAAACGCTACACTTTTGTTTTTGCTCCCATTTTTCATGAGCTGAACTCAAAGATCTAAAACATTTTTTTTATATACACAAAAGACCATTTCTCTCAAATATTGATCACAAATCTGTCTAAATCTGTGTTAGTGAGCACTTCTCCTTTGCCAAGATAATCCATCCCACCTCACAGGTGTGGCATATCAAGATGCTGATTAGACAGCATGATTATTGCACAGGTGTGTCTTAGGCTGGCCACAATAAAAGGCCACTCTCGCCAGCGTGTGTGGTGTCGTGTGGGTGAGCGGTTTGCTGATGTCAACCTTGTGGATTGAGTGGCTGTGGGGTTATGGTATGGGCAGGCGTATGTCATGGACAATGAACACAGGTGCATTTTATTGATGGCATTTTGAATGCACAGAGCTATCTTGACGAGATCCTGAGGCCCATTGTTGTGCCATTCATCCACGACCATCACCTCATGTTGCAGCATAATAACGTACGGCCCCATGTTGCAAAGATCTGTACACAATTCCTGGAAGCTGAAAACATCCCAGTTCTTGCATGGCCAGCATACTCACCGCACATGTCACCCATTGAGCATGTTTGGGATGCTCTGGATTGGCGTATATGACAGCATGTTCCAGTTCCTGCCAATATCCAGCAACTTCGCACAGCCATTGAAGAGGAGTGGACCAACATTCCACAAGCCACAATCAACAACCTGATCAACTCTATGCAAAGGAGATGTGTTGCACTGCGTGAGGCAAATGGTGGTCACACCAGATACTGACTGGTTTTCGGACCCCTCCAGAGCCCCCCAATAAAGCAAAACTGCACATTTCGGAGTGCCTAAGGCACACCTGTGCAATATTCATGCCGTCTAATCCCCATCTTGATATGCCACACCTGTGAGGTGGGATAGATTATCTCGGCAAAGGAGAAGTGCTCACTAACACAGATTTAGACAGATTTGTGAACAATATTTGAGAGAAATGGTCTTTTGTGTATATAAAAAAAAATGTTTTAGATCTTGAGTTCAGCTCATGAAAAATGGAAGCAAAAACAAAAGTGTTGCGTTTATATTTTTGTTCAGTGTATTTGTGCTCATGTGAATGTTAGTGTGTGTGTGTGTGTGTGTGTGTCTGTGTGCGCACACACACAGAATCAGTTTTAATCAAGCAGATATCCTAAGTAAGCATTTACGGGAGTTTATATCACAACATCAAACAGTGTTTTTAACAGCCATGTTAAAGATAGTGAGACCTAAGTACAAGTACATTCACTGCTATTTCTGTATATGCTATGCTATCTTATGCTATGTGGCTCTGGTGAAATGGAGACTTGACAGGTACTGAGGTGCTGAAGGTTTCAACACACAAGATAAGATAAGATAAACTTTATTTAACCCGGGCCTACTGCATGTCACTAACTCGGCTTGTTCTTTGGAGCCTTTGTGCTCCACTGTCTCACACGGTTAACTCGTACCGCAGCTGTGCCTGGACGATGTGTCGTGGTTGTGCTGCTGCCGTGGTCCTGCCTGATGCCTCCCACTGCTGCTGTTACTATTAGTCATACCTGGACTATTATACACATATCATTATTGTCACATACATATATAATCATATTATTAATATAATATCTGTCTCTTCTTATGTCTCATTGTGTCATATGGATTACTGTTAATTCATTATATTGATCTGTTCTGTACAACATCTATTGCTCGTCTGTCCGTCCTGGAAGAGGGATCCCTCCTTCAGTCGCTCTTCCTGAGGTTTCTACCATTTTTTTCTCCCCGTTAAAGGGGTTTTTTTGGGGAGTTTTTCCTTAGCCGCTGGGAGGGTCCTAAGGACAGAGGGATGTTGTATGCTGTAAAGCCCTCTGAGGCAAATTGTGATTTGTGATATTGGGCTTTATAAATAAAATTGATTGATTGATTGATTGATTGATTGATTGATTGATTGATTGATTGATCCCACACTGGGGAGATTCACATGTCACAGCAGCTCAAAGCACAGACAGAAAGTCAAGAGTGGACAGTGTAATATAAAAAATTAAATAAAGATTAAAATTAGAAAATATGTATGTTAAAAATATACAAAAAAATATTTTTAAAAAGTAAGGCACTTTTGAAAAAGAGCTGTACAAAAAATTATTTTCACAAGAATATTTACAATATATATATATGTACAAAAATTTTTATATGAGGGAATATTGCACAGGATGTGTAGATAAACAGAGTCTAAGCCGTCATGCAGCAGACATGACAGTGCTACATTTGATGTTGTCAGATGTTGCTGTTGAAGAGTCTGACAGCTGATGGGATGAACGACCTGCGGTAGCGCTTCTTCTTGCGCTGTCGGTGAAACAGTCTACTGCTGAATGAGCTGCTCAGTACACGGACAGTCTCATGCAGGGGGTGAGAGGTGTTGTCCATGATGGATATCAGCTTTGCTAACATCCTCCTCTCACCCACCTCCTCTATGGTCTCCAGGGGACAGTCCAGGACCGAGCTGGCCCTCCTGACCAGCTTGTTCAGTCTTTTTCTGTCCGTCTCCGTGCTTCCACTGCTCCAGCAGACCACTGCATACAGGATGGCAGACACTACCACAGTGTCATAAAAAGTCCTTAGCAGTGTCTTACACACTCCGAAGGACCTCAGTCGCTGCAGCAGGTGGAGACAACTTTGGCCCTTCTTGTACAAGACGTTGGTGTTCGAGGACCAGTCCAGTTTATTGTTGAGGTGAGCACCCAGGTATTTGTACTCCTCCACGACCTCAATGTCCAAACCCTAGATGTTCACTGGAGTTGTCTGGGGTGCTCTCCTACGGAAGTCAATCACTAACTCCTTTGTCTTGCTGGCGTTGATGTGAAGGTGGTTTATCTCACACCAGTTGACAAAGTCCGTGATGACCCCCCTGAACTCCAGATCATTCCCCTCTGACACACATCCAACAATGGCTGTATCATCAGAGAACTTCTGGAGGTGACAGCTGTCCGTGTTGTGTCTGAAGTCCGATGTGTACAGGGTGAAGAGGAAGGCGGCACGGACTGTCCCCTGTGGAGTGCTGCAGACTACCACATCAGACACACAGTCACCAAGCCCCACATACTGTGGTCTGCTGGTGAGGTAGTCTATGGTCCATGCAGCCAGGTGACGGTCGACTCCAGCTCCTTCCAGCTTCCCCCTGAGCAGAGATGGCTGTATTGTGTTGAAAGCGCTGGAGAAGTCAAAAAACATGACCCTCACAGCACTTCCAGTGTTCTCCAGGTGAGACAGTGTCCGGTGGAGCAGGTAGATGACAGCATCATCCACCCCAATGCCTGCCTGATATGCAAACTGCAGGGGGTCCAGTTCTGTTCTCACCAGGGGTCAGAGGTAGGTGAGTATGATCCTCTCCATGGTCTTCATCAGGTGGGAGGTCAGGGCTACAGGTCTGAAGTGGTTGGGCTCCCTGGGGTGTGCAGTCTTTGGTACAGGAACCACGCAGGAAGTCTTCCACAGGACAGGAACCTTCTCCAGACTGAGGCTGAGGTTGAAGATGTGCAGAACCACCTGACAGAGCTGAACTGCACAGTCCCTCAGCAGTCTGGAGCTGATGCCATCTGGACCAGTAGCCTTTCTCACCTTGATCTTCATGAGCTCCCTGCTCACCTGGTCAGCTGTTATGGAGAGGCTGCAGCGGGGGGTGGGGGGTGACTGAGGAAGATGAGTAGAGGAGGGAGGTGTGAATTGGAGGGGGGTTAAAAGGTGTCGGGATGGTGCAGCTGATGTCCTGAGGGAGGGGGAGGAGGTGTGCCAGAGAGGGTGAGAGAGCCCTGGGTCTGAGCTCTGGTGGGTGGGGGAGGGAGCAGAATCAAACCTGTTGAAAAACAGGTTCAGTTCATTCGCCCACCCCTGGTCTCCAGACTCTGGGCCCCTCCTGTTTTTGCTGTTGCAAATCCATTGCAAAGATGGCAGCTCGTGTAGACGCAGCGACCTGGTGCTCTTCTTCAGTTAGCAGTAACACACTGAGAAGGACTTACAACCCGAACTGAACTTTTAAGCCTGAAACAACACTGAACCAGCTGGACCCCCCCCCAGAAGGGTTCGACTTGTTCCCGGAGAGGATACGCCAGCGAGAGGGAACAGAAAGGAGGCGACGGTGGCGCTGCGAAAGACGCCGGAAACAAGGCAAACGAGCCGGCATCAGAGCTAGGCTAACAGCGACTCCGCACAAACCAGTGGTTCCAAGCGTCTTTCTCGCCAACGTCCGCTCCCTGGTTAACAAGATGGACGAGATGAAACTACGGGACGTTAACAACCAGATAGACAGTTGTATCATGGTGATAACAGAGACCTGGCTGCATGAAAACATCCCGGACCTAGCCGTGGAGCTAGCAGGACGTACAATCTTCTGGGCGGATCGCACATCGGACTCCGGTAAGAGGAGAGGAGGAGGTGTGTGCGTCTATATTAACAACAGTTGGTGCACAGACGCTGCCGTTATTCAGAAGCACTGCTGTCCAGACCTGGAGTTTCTGATGTTGAAGTGCAGACCTTTTTATTTGCCCAGGGAAATAACCCAAGTGTTTGTAACTGCCGTGTATATCCACCCGCGAGTTAATGTTAACGTAGCTATGAGCAGGCTGCATGACAGCATCACCAGGCAACAGAACAAACACCCAGAGGGCTTCTTCATCGTGGCTGGAGACTTTAATCACACCAATTTAAAGACTGTGCTCCCCAGATTTTACAAGAATGTTGACATTCAAACAAGGAAGGGCAGAACACTAGACCAGGTCTACACCAACATCTCTGGAGCCTACAGAGCCCGCCACTCCCCCCATCTCAGACAGTCAGACCATCTTTCCCTGTTCCTGACACCAGCTTACAAGCCCCTCATCTGCAGGTCTAAGCCACAGTACAAGTCAGTGCAGTGCTGGACTGAGGAGGCCACACTATCCTTGCAGGACTGTTTTGAGGACACCATATGGGAGCTCTTTGAAGACCCAGACATTGAACTCCAAACTTCCTCTGTACTATCATACATCAGTTTCTGCATGGATAATGTAACATCAAGGAAACAAGTGAAAACATTTCCCAACCAAAAACCCTGGTTTAACGCCAATATCAGAGCACTACTCCAGGCCAGGGATTCAGCACTGAGGTCAAGGGACAGGGAAGCCTACAGGAAGGCTAGAGTGGACCTGAACAGAGGCATCAAGGCTGTTAAAACAATGTACAGAGAGCAGATAGAGGCCAACTTCAGGGAGAACAACCCCCACTCCATGTGGAAAGGCATACAGAATATAATTGACTACAAACAATGCCACCCCCCCACCCCCCCCACAGACACTTCTCTCCCAGACCAGCTTAACAACTTTTTCTCCTGCTTTGAAGAGGACAACAGACAGGCAGAGGACACACAGCTGGACACCAGGAAAGCACCAGGACCGGATGGAGTACCAGGGAGGGTGCTAAAATCATGTGCTCACCAGCTTGCTGCAGTACTCACTAACATCTTAAACCGTTCACTGCAGCAAGCCACAGTCCCCACCTGCCTGAAAACTGCCACCATAATCCCTGTGCCAAAATCCTCTGCCATCACAGGGTTGAATGATTACCGGCCTGTGGCCCTGACACCGGTGATCATGAAATGTATGGAGAGACTGGTGTTACAGCATGTCAAGGCCCACATCCCACCTGGCTTTGATCATCAGTTCACCTACAGGTCCAACAGATCCACAGACGACGCCATCTCCATCGCCCTCCACACCGCTCTCAGCCACACTGAAAGCCCCAACACATATATCAGGATGCTGTTTGTTGACTTCAGCTCGGCATTTAACTCCATCAGCCCCAGCAGACTCATCAACAAACTGCAGACACTACAACTTGGAACCTCCCTCTGTCTGTGGATTAAGGACTTCCTGACTAACAGACCCCAGCATGTCAGAATGGGCACCTCCACATCCTCCACCATCGTCCTCAATATTGGTGTTCCTCAGGGCTGTGTGCTGTGTCCAGTCTTGTACAAACTGTACACTTATGACTGTGTCGCTACTCATGGCTCCAACACCCTCATCAAATTTGCGGATGATACAACCGTTGTGGGGCTCATCAACAACGGTTATGAGACACCATACAGGGAGGAGGTCCAAGCACTGGCGGCCTGGTGCAATGACAACCGCCTCAACCTCAACACCAAGAAGACAAAAGAAGTCATTATTGACTTCCAGAAGTCGAGGACCACACTGCACTCAGGCCTGAGCATCAATGGGGAGGAAGTGGAACGGGTCACCAGCTTTAAGTTTCTTGGCCTGCACATCTCGGAGGACCTGGGCTGGACTGTGAACACCACCCACATCATCAAAAAGGCCCAGCAGCGTCTCTTCTTTCTGAGAACACTGAGGAGGAACAAACTCCCTCCACCTCTGCTGAAAAACTTCTACCACTGCACAATAGAGAGTGTCCTCACCTATGGCTGTATGGTGTGGTACGCCAGCTGCACTGCATCTGAAAAGAAACAACTGCAGCGGGTCATCAAGACGGCTCAGTGGATCATCGGCTCCCCACTTCCAGATCTAGAGGAGATCTATTCCAGCCGTCTCCTCCAACGGGCCACAAAGATACGGGATGACCTCGCCCAGCCAGGACACTCTCTATTCACCAGCCTTCCCTCTGGCAGACTCAGAGTCATGAGAGCCCGCACCAACAGACTGAAACACAGCTTCTTCCCCATGGCTGTGAAGAGACTGCTGCAAGAACCATGACACCCCCCCCCCCCCAGTATATTTTATGACAAGGACGTTGTAGCTGCCACAAGAGAGCGCCGAATGAAATTTCACTGTATTTATTGCAGTGACAATAAAGCCTCCTCTTCTTGTCTATCTATCTATCTATCTATCTATCTATCTATCTATCTATCTATCTATCTATCCACCTGTCTGTGTCTATCTGCGTATCTGTCTCTTCATCTGCTTCTGTGTCTATATTGTCCTCTAGGGTTAGGGTTAGGCTATCTGCTTTCTGTACTTTGTTTTAGCAGCCTTGATGCCTCTGTTCAGGTCTGCTCAAGGCTTCCCTGTCCCTTGACCTCAGTGCTGAATCCCTGGCCTGGAGTAGTGCTCTGATATTGGTGTTAAATCAGGGTTTTTGGTTGGGAAATGTTTTCACCTGTTTCCTTGATGTTACATTATCCATGCAGAAACTGATGTTTGATAGTACAGAGGAGGTGTGGAGTTCAATGTCTGGGTCTTCAAAGAGCTCCCATATGGTGTCCTCAAAACAGTCCTGCAAGGATAGTGTGGCCTCCTCAGTCCAGCACTGCACTGACTTGTACTGTGGCTTAGACCTGCAGATGAGGGGCTTGTAAGCTGGTGTCAGGAACAGGGAAAGATGGTCTGAGTGTCCGAGGTGGGGGGAGTGGCGGGTTCTGTAGGCTCCAGAGATGTTGGTGTAGACCTGGTCTAGTGTTCTGCCCTTCCTTTTTTGAATGTCAACATTCTTGTAAAATCTGGGTAGCACAGTCTTTAAATTGGTGTGATTAAAGTCTCCAGCCACGATGAAGAAGCCCTCTGGGTGTTTGTTCTGTTGCCTGGTGATGCTGTCATGCAGCCTGCTCATAGCTACGTTAGCATTAACTCGCGGGTGAATATACACGGCAGTCACAAACACTTGGGTTATTTCCCTGGGCAAATAAAAAGGTCTGCACACAACATTAGAAACTCCAGGTCTGGACAGCAGTGTTTCTCAATAACGGCAGTGTCCGTGCACCAATTGTTGTTAATATAGATGCACACACCTCCTCCTCTCCTCTTACCGGAGTCCGATGTGCGATCCGCCCGGAAGATTGTACGTCCTGCTAGCTCCATGGCTAGGTCTAGGATGTTTTCATGCAGCCAGGTCTCTGTTATCACCATGATACAGCTGTCTATCCGGTTGTTAACGTCCCGTAGTTTCATCTCGTCCATCTTGTTAACCAGGGAGCGGACGTTGGCGAGAAAGACGCTTGGAACCACTGGTTTGTGCGGAGTCGCTGTTAGCCTAGCTCTGATGCCAGCTCGTTTGCCTTGTTTCCGGCGTCTTTCGCAGCGCCGCCGTCGCCTCCTTTCTGTTCGCTCTCGCCGGTGTATCCTCTCTGGGAACAAGTCGAACCCTTCTGGGGGGGTCCAGCCGGTCCAGTGTTGTTTCAGGCTTAAAAGTTCAGTTCGGGTGTAAGTCCTTCTCAGTGTGTTGCTGCTAACTGAAGAAGAGCACCGGGTCGCTGCGTCTACACGCGCTGCCATCTTTGTTGTTGTTGACAGACAGACAGACAGACAGATAGATAGATAGATAGATAGATAGATAGATAGATAGATAGATAGATAGATAGATAGCAAATCACAATTGTACAACATTAATTTCTAATAATTGTGTAGGGGGAAAGCAACATCACCAATGATCACATGCGGGATTTGGACTCCTGTTCCAGGAAGACTGGCTGGTGGGGGCAGGTTCAGTTTTTCTTCAAGCAGCATAGAACCAAATCTGCTTTCCCTGAAGATGCCATCATCACTCTCTCGTCTGTATCCCCCAATGTCTACAATTGCAAAGCTATATTTGGTGTTGCAGGTAGCCAGGACGATGGAGTGTGCACCCTTGTAGTTAAAGTAGTTTCTCCCGACGAGTTTGGAAAGTTCCACAGTTGCCAAAAATCAGCTGCAATAGCTTCCCATTCAGCAACTGAAGGGCAGGGAAGGAACTCTCTGGCTGCAATGCTTTCCACAAAGCTTTATAGACCTCCAAAATTATGGAGGACTGTGCTCGATGCCAGTTTGTAGCTAGCTGCTACAGCCTGTTGGCTTCCACCTGAAGCTAAAACTCAAAGGGTGACTGCCAGTCTCTGTCTGATGTCTAAAGGCATTTTGTGCATAAACTGATGAGAGATAAATGCAGACAATGAACCAAATGTCAAGTCTACCTGTCAACATCCTGAAGTACTTGAAATGCATTTCCTCGTCCATGTCTCTCAGTGGCCAGACAAGCACAGAAAATTCACGGCCCTTGTGCCTAAGTCTATTCAGCGTCAATTCGATGTACAAGTATAAATCTTGCTTAATATATGAGTGCTATCTTGAGTGAATAATGTCTTCTTTTAGCCCATCAATAAAGATACTAGTTTGTGGAGCAATAGATTGACTTTTATTTTAAAAGCACTTTGCAATCACAGATTGATATCAAGTGGATTTGGGACAGATTTAAGTACTCAATGTGATGTGCAAATTCTAATATACTCACATGGCTAGATACTGTTATAAATAAGGTAAAAATGCAAGGAATCTCCACTGTCAAATTACACACACAGTAAACACATTGCAGAGATAAGTAACATGCAAAAAGGCTGCAGTTGGGTGATGATAAATCCTGACTCACCAGATCAGTTATACTACTGCTTAAAAACATTTCATTTCTCATTTCTTAATTGAACTAGTCATCAACAACTGATAAGCTACTCTATGACATTTGATGGATAGGAAGGCCACCAAGAACAGACCATTAACTAATAGTTAGTTACTCATTTGATACTTCACTATTTTCTAAATGATCTAATGATTAGCTACTGTATGACATGTGATTACCAAGAACTGACCATTGACTAATTGGTACTCATTTGTCCCTCATCAGTTCTCTCAGACATCATCAATTAAGTAGCTATTAACTAATGATTAGCTCCTCTGCCAAAGTGCGCATGCGCCAACCGTGCGTGCAGCCTGATGCGGTCGCTCCTGCTTGTTTTTCTTAATTTCTTACTTTTTTTTGCTTAATACCTTATTACTTGTTTTTGTATTTTACGCTACATATATATTTTGTAAATTATCTTCTTATATTTCTTATATTTTCTTTGTTTTGCACTATATCTTTTTTCTACACTTGTTTGCACTATATCTTCTTCTTTTTACACTTGTAAGGAGCACCTGTAACGAAAACAATTTCCCCTGGGGATCAATAAAGTATTTCTGATTCTGATTCTGATTCTGATTGATTGGAAGTTACCAAGAACTGACCATCAACTAATAGTTACCCATTTGTGCCTTGTAAGTCCCTTAGTTCTGTCAGACAATATCACTTAATTAATTATTAACTGATAATTAGCAACTGTATAATATTTGATACTCATTTGATACTTAACTGTTTTCTAAATTATCTAATGATTAGCTACTGTATAACATTTGATTGGGAGTTACCAAGAACTGACCATTAACTAATAGTTACTCATTGGTACTCATGAGTTCTCTCAGACATTACCAATTAACTAATTATTAACTAATGGTTAGCTACTGCATGACATTTGATTAGGAGTTACTGAAGAACTGACCATTTGTTAATTGTTACTCATTCTTTCCTCGTTAGTTCTCTCAGATATAATCAGTTAACTAATCATTAACTTATGATTAGCTACTCCGTCACATTTGATTGAGAGTTACCATTAACTAGCAACTATAATTACTAGTAGTAATTCATTGCTTCCCCATTAGTTCTCTCAGCCATTATCAATTAATGAATTATTAACAAATGATTAGCTACTGTATGATGTATGTGTTACCACCAGTGAATTTAAGAATTATAAGAAAATGGTCAAATCTTATATTGATTGATTGAATGTTATATTGAGCTCAGTTTTGTCCCAGAGAAATAGGCTGGAGAAAGAAAACATTTTATTTAAAATTTTCCTTTAATCTGGAATGTTTCTCTAACCTTCACCAATCATTTTAACCCAAACCATGATCATTCCCTGATCCTAACTGTTGGGACCCCAACCCTGTGTTTCAGACAATAGAGAGGCCTTTACGAAACCAATGACTCGAGAACAAAGGAGCCACGCCAGGTTTCTGTCGTCCGGTAACTGTTAGAAATGTAAATCATTTTTAAAGTTCAAACTCTCGCTCCCTATTGGGCGACACGACCGGATCCAGGTACAGTCAGGCGGAATTCCCTCTGACGTCACAGAAACTTTAATTGCCGCTGCGCGCCGACGCCCCTCGCAATCCCCGTGTGACTCGTTGCTGGAAGGAAGCCAAAAGCTTCTGAGCGCAAGTTGCTGATAGGGAGCGATTCAAACGTTTGAATTTACCGACCTAGGCCGCCCTTTTTCTTCACTCGCTGGACGAGGAAAGATACTTTTTCTTTTTGTTTTCTAACACTCCGGAGACCCAGAGGAACGCCGTGCAACCCCGCTGTTCCCACACATCTGCAGAGTTTGGAGAAATACCACTTTCTCCAGAAGAAACGGAACCCCCGAGGCCCCGTTTCTTCACCGAGTCGACTCAGCTGATCCCTCTTCTGCCACACCGAGGACAGCATCCTTCATCCCGCTGTAGGACGCTACAGCGGCCCCGCGCTTTCATCCCAGAGCTACGGAGCGAAAAGACGGGACACACGCTGATCACACCAAGCGATCCCGAGCGAGCTTTAGTCTGGGCAGAGACTTCATACTTAGCGTGTTAAACTGTGACTGTTTGAACTGCAAGGACCGCCGTGTCCTATTTGACATTGTTCTTTTGATTGCTGTTTGTTGTTGTGCTCGCCAGAGCACACTGATCGTGTCCTATTCAGCGGATAACCCGCCGTTAGTTTGTGCCGGCCGTGTGCTCACAATACGCCGCTTTCCTATCTGGAACAAAGACCAGTGGACAGTAGACTGACTCCCGTTAGCCTACCGGCCTCTGAGGGATAGAAAGGCGACCATTGTGCTCCTCCACGGCCACTTTTACCTCTTACAAACTCCGAGCACTCGCTCGCTCTTCTCTCTCTCTCTCTCTCTCTCTCTCTCTCTCTCACTCTCTCTTACTAACTCACACACACACTCGCACATACACTTTATGCCTGTGGTGAAATCACACATTGCCCTGTGAGCAACTCCTCAAGATAAGTTCGCCATCACCACAGTCTTTGCACATCTGTGCCAGCACAGATTTGTTAGAGCACGCAGTGGGTTTGATCCCGTTGAACGCCATCTTGTGCACACTATAAAGGAGCACATCAGGCCAGCGGTTTTATGACCCTTTGTCTCGCTCTAACCGGCATCTGGTGACGACCACCATTTCCTCTTTCAAATCTTTCGCATCACTTTTACTAGTACCTGGCGTGACGTGTCCCGCGTCCACCATCTTAGGTCTGTCTCAACACGACCCCCCAGTGGGCCACGTCCACCATTTTCCCTCTCTCTCTCTCGCCCCTCACCCCCCAAACGCACACACACGCAGAGATCAATTTGCATGCTTGATTTACTGCATAGGTAATTAGTTTGTAGTATAGTGTTTGTTACCAAAGCTAAATTGTTCAACAGTTGATTGTTTAATAAACACTTTTGACTTTACCCGAGCAGTTATCTGTAGTTATTTGTGCATTGTTTATTGTTATCACTGACCTGCCTCCTGTAAAACCCAGCAGGCCTGACACCCAGCCAGACCAGGACCATCTAGTAAGCTTTGTAAGCCCACTGACCTGCTGAGATCAAAAGCAGCAGGAACAGCAATTCACATAGACTGATTGTCTCAAGGAAATACCACCCCCATCCACTCTCCTCTCGACTTACCTCGAGGCTGGATTACTGTAATTCTATATTATCAGGTAGCTCTAATAAGTGCCTAAAAACTCTCCAGCTAATCCAGAACGCGGCAGCACATGTACTGACAGGAACTAAGAGACGAGATCACATTTCTCCTGTTTTAGCTTCTCTGCACTGGCTCCCGGTAAAATCCAGAATTGAATTCAAAATCCTTCTCCTAACTTACAAAGCTCTAACTGATCAGGCTCCATCATATCTTAGAGACTGCACTCTGAGAATGCAGGGTTACTCGTGGTCCCTAAAGTCTCCAAAAGTAGAACAGGAGCCAGAGCCTTCAGCTATCAGGCTCCTCTTTTGTGGAATCACCTTCCTGTTTCAGTCCGGGAGGCAGACATCGTCTCCACTTTTAAGACTAGACTTAAGACTTTCCTTTTTGATAAAGCTTATAGTTACGGCTGGCCCAGGCTTGTCTTGGACCAGCCCCTAGTTAGACTGACAGTTTGAATCCAAGATGGCCGCACGCATGTCGCAAAGTTTGTCTGCTCTCTGTACTACTTTTTCATACATCTGTTTTGCTAGTTTTTATTACTCTTTTAAATCGACAATCGCCGAAGTTCTATTGTCTTACAAGTTTTGTGTAAATTAACTGCACTGGTACTCCCTAATAAATGTCTTTGGGGACATAACTTACTTACTGAGAGACCGTATAGTCATGGTACCGGTGTCGTGCATTGGCCCCTGATGCCTTTGGTCTTGCTGAGGTGCTAATCTCTGGGTCTCATCCATCAGGCTGCTGCTGGCTGCTGGATCATCCAACCGTGGTGAGCTGCTGCGTGCCAAGGATAGATCCCTGTGCTGGTGGCCGTAAGCCGACGTGCTGCTGTTGACAGGCTCATTCGCTGTTAGCCGCTAGCTGTCAGCTGACAGCTCTTAGCCGATAGCCACTTGCTGTTGGTAACAACGACGCACTGTGCTGCTCCTTTACTGCTGCTGAGATCTGGAGGTCGCTGCTGCTGGATCATCCTGCCGTGGCAAGGTGCTGCTGTGGGACGGGAGGTCACGCCGGGGGTCTCCTGGCTCTTACCCGCTAGCTCTAGGCGGTAGCTTGGACCTTTCCAGTGCACTGATCAATGCATTGACCTACACCTGGTCCAGCATTGACTTGACTATCACAACGTTGCCATCCCATTATGCGCCTGTTTTAAATGATTTTATACTGCTTAGATTAATGTGTATTTCTGTTTTGGAAAATTGTTTCACACACAGTGAGACTTATCTCTTTTATTTAAACCAGTCAAATGATACTGAGATTGAGCTCAAATCGATAGTAAGGTGAAAAACCCTTATCTTGCTACTACTGTTGCTATCAGGCAATGTTCAGCCAAACCCAGGACCCCTTATAAATCATATTGGTACCCCTGATGAATTTAGATCCAGATCGGGCCTTGGAATCATTCATATAAATGTACGAAGCCTTTTACCTAAGATAGACCCAATTAAAATTTGGATTAAATCGACTGATGCTGACATCCTGGTGCTGTCTGAAACTTGGCTGAGTAAAGCAGTCTTAGACAAGGATATTTCCATTTCCGGATATAATGTTTTCCGATGTGATCGCCCTAAAAAAGGTGGAGGTGTAGCTATCTATATAAAAATTAGATTCTATCCTCTGTCCTCTTTGTCCATCCAAAAACAATTTGAACTTCTTGCCCTGTCTCTTGAATTTTCAAAGGGTCAGTCCCTCACAATTATGGGCTGTTACAGACCCCCCTCTGCCTGCAGTGAGGACCTTATGTCACTGTATGCTCAAGCAGCTGGACTTATCTCAAATGAATTTATTTCAGTAGGTGACTTGAATCTTAATAGGCTAACTACAACATCAGATACCTTAAAGCCTGTCTGTGATTCTTTAAATCTCACAATTAATCAATAGTTCCACCTGGCCTAATACTAAATTCCCTACAAGATCGTCCCTGCTTGACCTGATAATGACAAACACCCCACATAAGTATACCGAAGTAGGCATTTTTGCAAACGACCGAAGTGACCATTGTGCTATTGCTACTGTCAGAAATGTTAAATTACAGAAAACAAAACCTGGCTAAAAGGGACATTAAGCACCTTAATGAAGAAGCTTTCATTCATGATCTGTCACAATTTGAGTGGTGCAAGGTCTCTCTTTTTGATGACGTGGAGTTAGCATGGCAGTACTTTCATGAAGAGTTTTCAAAATCAATTGACAAACATGCACCTTTGCGCAAATTTAGGGTGAAAGGGCGCAACAGTCCCTGGTTTACTCATAATATTGGTAACCTACTTAAAGATAGGGATGCCGCCTGGGCTGCAGCAAGAAAAAGTAAGTAATAAATGTACTTCGTTAATTAGGAAAACAAAATCATAATTCTATCTCTCTGAAACTACAAAAAATCTAAATGATCCTAAGAAATTTTGGAAAACAGTGGAATCCATGTCTGACTCTGCACCAACAAATGATCTGCCAAATTTCCTCATTAAAGAAGGTGAAAAACTAACAGATAAGTCCACCATGCTGAGATACTTTAATGAACATTTTATTTCTGCGGGATTTTTATTTGAGTCCTTAAATCCTGTTTTAATCGAGCCTGTTTCAAATTCTGAAGCCTGGGATATGAGTAGATGCCCTAATACTCCACCCTTCAATTTTACCCCTGTGTCTATTGCTGATGTACTCTGTGCTTTGAGAAAATTTGACACAAGTAAGGCAGCTGGTCCTGATAATCTGGACCCCTTTTTTATTAAATTGGCTGCCGATTACATTGCAAAGCCTCTTTCTTACATTTTTAATTTGAGTTTGAATTCAAATCAAATTCCCAGAGTCTGGAAATCGGCCTTTGTGCTTCCGCTTCTGAAGGGTGGTGATCCTTCAGAGGTGAATAACTATAGACCGATTTCTAAACTTTGTGTCCTGGCTAAAATGTTTGAAAAAATTGTTAGTGAACAATTAAAAGTATTTTTAGATGCTAATGGCATTTTAACAAATTTTCTGGTTTTAGAAAGCAGCATAGTACTGTTACTGCTGCCTTAAAAGTTTTAAATGATTTTATTTAGATTTTAGATTGTAAAAAATATTGTGTGGCACTATTTATTGATTTGTCTAAGGCATTTGATACGGTCGATCACAAACTTTTAATCGATACACTGCTCAAGATTGGTATCTCAAGCCAGGCTTCCACTTGGTTTGCAAACTATCTAACAAACAGAACACAGTGTGTCCAACTGGCTGGTTCCTCTTCCTGCTTTCTGAACATCCCTAAAGGAGTAGCTCAAGGTTCAGTCTTGGGACCAATTTTATTTACTATTTATATCAATAACTTGTGTAATAACTTATCAAATGCCTTGTATCACCTTTATGCTGATGACACAGTCATTTATTGTTGCTCTTCCTCACTTGCCCAGGCTTTAGAATATTTACAGATAGCTTTTAATACAATTCCGACTCGTTTACAATCTTTGAAACTGGTTTTAAATGCAGAGAAAACTAAAATCATGTTATTCTCTCATAAACATGAAATTACAGAGCCTGTCAAGACCATTACAACTAGCAATGGCAAACAGATAGAGATGGTCACTAGTTACAAGTATCTTGGCTTTCTGCTTGACCAAGAACTCTCCCTCCAGGCTCACATTGCCAATCTGGTCCGTAAATTGAGGGTGAAACTTGGACTTTTATTACAGGAATAAATCCTGTTTTTCCCTCAGAGCTCGGAAATATCTTGTCTCTCCAACTTTTCTGTCGTTGATTGATTATGGTGATGTTTTGTACATGAGTGCCTCGTTAAAATGTCTTCGGGCACTGGACACTGTTTATCATTGTGCATTACGTTTTGTTACTGGTTGTGGTCGCCTCACTCACCACTGTGAGCTCTATGCCAAAGCAGAGTGGCCCTCCTTGAGCTCCCGGAGGTATACACATTGGATGATGTTGATTTATAAGTCTCTTCTTGGATTAGTTCCATCCTACCTATGCTCTCTGCTTCAGAAATCAAGGAGCACCTATGCCTTACGCTCTTGCACAATTCATTATCTAAATGTGCCCAGAGTCAGAACTGAATTGGGGAAAAGAGCTTTTTGTTATGCTGCCCCCGCCGCTTGGAACACTATACAAACTGAACTGAAAATGTCAGAACTGGTCTCAGTTAAAGCTTTTCGTTCTATTTTACACACTAAGCAGTGAGAAACCTATGAGCAATGCTGTTTGTTTTTAATGTTTTTAATTGTTACTGTCCTTAAAAGTTTTGCACTTCCATTGCAAAATTGTTGAATTTTTGCCATATTTATTGTTTGTAATTTATTGCCTTAACCTTTCTTGAATTTTGTATTTATTATGACATGTGCTGCTGACCTCTTGGCCAGGTCGCCCTTGTAAATGACATCCTGATCTCAATGGGACTTATCTGGTTAAATAAAGGTTAAATAAAATAAAAAAAATAGGCCTAGTCTGCTGGGGGACCTCCTATAATACACCGAGCCCCTTCCTTCCTCCTCCTCTCTCTCTCTCTCTCTCCTTTGCTCACATGCATGTCCTGTTACTGCATCTCCCTAACTCGGCTCTACTGCATGTTGCTAACTCGGCTTGTTCTCTGGAGCCTTTGTGCTCCACTGTCTCACAGGTTAACTCGTGTCGTAGTTGTGCGTGATGCCTCCCACTGCTGCTGTTACTATTAGTCATACCTGTACTATTATACACATATCATTATTGTCACATACATATATAATCATATTAATATAATATCTGTCTCTCTTTATGTCTCATTGTGTCATATGGATTACTGTTAATTTATTATGTTGATCTGTTCTGTACAACATCTATTGCTCGTCTGTCCGTCCTGGAAGAGGGATCCCTTCTCAGTTGCTCTTCCTGAGGTTTCTACCATTTTTTTCTCCCCGTTAAAGGGTTTTTTTGGGGGGAGTTTTTCCATATCCGCTGTGAGAGTCAGAGGACAGAGGGATGTTGGATGCTGTAAAGCCCTTTGAGGCAAATTGTGATTTGTGATATTGTGCTTTATAAACACAATTGATTGATTGATTGAAATGTCCAGAGACACGTTACTAAGCAAAGAATAAGCTTATCTGGTTAACCAAAGGTAATATGTCTCCTAAATGTGAAGTATACACATTACTCATGTTATAACATTGTAATTCCTCATAATCCTTGTTCCTTAACTGATTAGGGTTGATCCCATGCTTGTAGGTCATAAAATGAGTCAGTTATAATTTCATGCATTTAATCCGTCATTTAAAAGTAGCGTCATACTGCCATACTATGACAATAGTTAAGCAAGGCTCCCGTAGAAATCACGTATCATAGTTTGAGTTCAAGAATAGTAGCTTGATTAATCAACCAGTGTTATTAGTATATGCTATCCCACTTAGTATGTTAGTTTAGTTTTCTTTCTTCTTCTTCTTGTTCTTTTCTTGTTGATGCAAGGATATATATGTATGTCGTAGAATGGATATATGATGTCTAAATGTGATGGTATAAAGCCGATTTTGGGAAGAGTATGTGGCTATCGTGAGTAAAATGTTAAAGTATATGATCTGGAAAAATCAAGTCATGCTTAAACTGAGAGACCTGCCTTGCGTGAAACACGCCCACTGAACTCTGTTAGATAAAACTCAATAGCTCGGCAGTTTCAGGGCTCTTCTTTTCTTCTTCTCCAGTTCCTGTTTCTTTTTTCATTGTTTTTTTTTTCTTTTTGTTTGTCCGACATTTCTTTTTGTAAGACTTTTTATGCTTTACCCGTTACGCTCTTAGTCTTGGTTTCTGCGTAACTTTTCCCACTCCGTGTGATTGGCAATATTAAGCTCTGTGCACCAGGATTGCTCGCCAGTCCTGAGTTTTTTCCTTTTTTTCTTTTTCTTTGGGCCTCCAGTAATATCACACCTGAGGTGACGAAGCCCACCGATTGCATTAATTTTATTTTTGAGTATTAATGATAACTTAAAGATAAAATTAATGCAATCGGTGGGCTTCATCACCTCAGGTGTATTATTACTAGAGTATTAATGCTAACTTTAGTAATAATCTCGTACGGACAACGAGATCATTTCAACTTTATCATAAGCGGGTAGCTACGATCCCATAACGGAGCTTCTATTCGACCTGCAACTCCATCCAAGATCCATCAGGTCCAGCGGCCAGCCACCTGCCAGAATTATTCCCAAGGCAGTGACTCTTTTGCCAAACTAAGACTTTCAGCAGCTCAAGATAACGGACGGTTGAGGACTACCAGAAGGACTTCGCCATCAGACCGTCACCCATCACTGGTTCCCGAGACTGTGAAGTGAAACCGAGTGGTAAGCGACGGCTGGGGTCCCCTGAGACACGTCCGATTTGTTCAATGCTGCAAAGAAAGTAGGCAAGCCTTCCCTCACCTGATGCAGCCGCTGTGTTGTGATAAGAGTTGATGTCGAATAGGAGACTTAATTATTTGGATCTTAATGTAGGTTTCGTTGGATAAATAGTTTTGCATCTGCAATTTATCCAAAGTTACACACTCTTCTCACTATCGCCAAACTGAATAACTGCCAAAATGTGTTTTATTGCTTCCACCCATTTACCCTTCCTGTGATTTTACATAATTTCATCTCATCTCCATTTAAGATTAATTTCCTCAGTTGTTAAACATTTCATCAAATAAATTTTCATTTACCGCCAAGTCGTTGTCCATGTATGTCCTTGAACTGAAACTACGATCACTGTATAGAGAACTCATAACTTAGATGTTGAGACTGATTTATAATTGATAAGTGTACCGACAAATTAATGACTGATTTACATAGTTATCAATTTGATTATGGTCACCTTCCGTTGAGAGGGTGGTGCCCAAACGAGTGCAAAATTAACCTATAGATAATCTTCCTACAAAAGAAAAGGCTAAGTGTCATTTTAAAGGACATTTAAAAATGTTATAAATATTTTGCTTTTTCAAGTCAAATGTTAACAGCAGGTCTTTGAAAAGACAAAACTCCAATCTCATGCAGTGAAAGTCAGCTTTAATTGGCTCTGAATATTGACATTCAGTGTTTCTAATAAGCTACAAATTTGGGGAGTATGGATGCAATTCCAAGGACCACTGCGTTGCAGAATAACATGCAATGTCCATCTACCCCAACCACTTCCCTATGAAGTCTTCAAGGTATACAACATTGTTAAGCTACATTTCCCTTTTATCCTCACAGCCAAGTGTCATCATCCACTGGTTGTCAGGGGAAACATAAACATTTGTCATATTAGTCATGTAGGGATCTACAGTACTAGGCGTCACCAAGGGACACCAAATATGTTGTAAACAATACTGGGCATCACACGGAGGCACCAAAAATGTTGGGAATTATAATAGGGATTATAATAATTATTAATAATAATTATTAATTATGTTAAATAATGTGACAAATTATGGGGTACCATTCCCTGAAAGGGAAAAATGATCGCCAGATAATGATATGAGTCTCATACAGTTCACTAAACTATCAATTTGAAATTTTGATTAATGATTAAATCAATAACCATAACCAAAATTAACAGTAAAGCCTGAAGGATTTCAGAGTTATTGAGGTAGCAGAGGTTGACTATTCATTTACTCTTGTACAACATTAAACAGACGGCAGGTATGATTCCAAAAATTATATTTATTCATGAAGGAAGCAAAGAAAACAAAACACACAAATTCTAACTCACTAGATAAAAGCTTAGTGTACTGTATATATGTGTGTATTTGTGTGTGTGTGTGTGTGTGTGTGTGTGTGTGTGTGTGTGTGTGTGTGTGTGTGTGTGTGTGTGTGCGAGACAGAAGCCCCTTTTCCACCAACATTCCCAGGAACTTTTATTACCAGGAACTTATTTACCTGGGTAAAAGAGTTCCTGGTAATCTGTGTGGTTTGCGTTTCCACCGCACCTCAAAGTTCCGGAAAATTTATTCAAATCAGGCTGATGACGTATATGATTCAGCGTGTGCCCTCCGCCAGCTTGTTGGCTGGTAACATAACATTAGTGTTGGTAGAGAGAGGACAGGCTGTTTGTCTCAGCCAGCAGCTCAGTTTAAAAGTATTTTAAGATAAGAGTCAAACTAAGTTAGTCTACATACAGACAGCTGTCATTTGAGCTTATTAGTAACAATTCGCTATTAGCTGAACTAGCGTGCTGTCTAAATCAGCGTGTAAGACACAACTGTCGGTGGATGAGACACTGTGGACGGAGCATGTTGAATATCGCTGTCTACATGTTCACATGTTGATGCTTGCTGAATACATGTACTGATAAATTATTGGGTTCTTACTCGCTAAGGTTTAATTCCACTTACAGTTACGAGTGTAGCTGCTGTCAGCTCAAGTCATTTTAAAGTTTTTTGCGGCCGCCGATCGGCTGCTCACTGCTTACCGTAGCGTGTAGCCGTGTGTGTGTGTGTGTGTGTGTGTGTGTGTGTGTGTTCAGCGCTGGCACAGAGCACAGAGGAGAGGCTGCAGGATGATAATGAATTAAACCAAAATGTGTCATTAAAAGAACCGATACTGTTAGCGCTTATCAATACTACGGCAGAAATGTTTATTTGTAGAAAGTTTGCAGCCACACCGACGCGGAAGTGCGGAACGCTGCGTGTGTTCCACCAATCAGCGTTCTTCAGCACACAGCCCCGCCCCTCAAAGTTCCGGGTAATCTGAAAAGTCCTACCCCACTACCAGGATCTTTTTTCAGGGGAATTTGGGGGTAGGGGGAACTTTATGTACCCGGGTAATTTCGGTGGAAACGCATGGGTGCCTTTCAATTACCCGGGCAAATGAAAAAAGTTCTTGCAGTGGAAAAGGGGAGAGAGAGAGAGAGAGAGAGAGAGAGAGAGAGAGGGAGAGAGAGAGAGAGAGAGAGAGAGAGAGAGAGAGAGAGAGAGAGAGAGAGAGAGAGAGAGAGAGAGAGAGAGAGAGAGAGAGAGAGAGAGAGAGAGAGAGAGAGAGAGGTTTATCTGACCGTGTGGTCAGGGCAAAGACAAAGGAAAAGAAGGTGGAGCTTGGAGCTGTCTGTTTGGGTGAAGCTCTGTTGAAAGCAAATTTGTAGATGAGTCTATGTGAATGTGATATGTGTTGCAAAGGGTCTGGATTAGTGCAGAGGATGTTTAGTTGCATGCAAGATGTCTGTGAACAGCATTAGCAAAATAACATCACTTACCTTTGGGACAGCCAACTAATCAATAACCTAACTCCAAGAAATCACAACAATAACTCAGTAAACAGCATTAAATCACACTCGACAAGTTAAACAGTCTTGCTCAGCCTGTACAGCTGTGATAAAGCTATGCCCAGTTGTTACATTACCAGTTCTTGAATGGATGGAAAAAAGAGTGAGTTTGAGGTGTGCTGCATTTGTTAGTCAGCAGGACAAAAAAAAAAAAAAAAAAAAACAGACAATCAAGAGAACAAATGAGGGATTGGGAGGAGAAACTGTTAGTGATTGAAAGCAGTGTTGAATAGGCGAATCTGTCTTTTGGATATGGAGAAATAGAGGGGTAGTCTCTGAGGGGTTGGGGGTGAGTTCCATAGGGTGGGAGCAGCAATGGAAAGGTGTTGTATTGGAGCACAGCATATGTGCATGCACTTAGAGTCAAGCACATGCAGTCAGACATTACTGAGAGAAGAGGGGAAGATCAGCAGACAGTCTGCATAGTGAACAGGGACCAAGCTGAAACCCCGATCTCACTCCAGTGCTGCACTCAGACCATCAGAGGAATCACATTCACTAAGCTACTTATAAAACTGTTTGATAATTCTATACAGAAGTCACACACATCCTCTCTACTGGATTGTATGCCCACCCCTTCACCCTTTTTGAGAATTATTAAGAAGGAATAAAGCAGTAATAGAGTAATGCAGGACATCCCCTTTGAGATGCACTCAATTTAAGTTATTCCACTGTGCAGCTGTTTCCTGACAATAATAAGATTATTTTTACATAAGCAATAGAGCAGATTGCAAAAGTTATGAACCCTTATTGGCCAAAGGGTATTTTAATGCTGTGCTCACTGAACCAATCTCAAATTTCTTTGTTTGCTATTAAGTCATTCAGTTTGGTGTGTCCATGCAGATGTACTGTAATCTGACATAATGCTAAATCAACATATTCTGTTGTCAGTGTGTGTGCTGCATAATTTATCCTGACACTGGCAGAGCTGAGAGGCAGTTACTCATGAACAGCCAGAAGAAACACATGCGAGCCTCATGTCTTAGTCATGGTGGACATCAGGGATGTACGATATTGATTTTTTTGCTGATATCCGATATGCCGATATATAACAACTTAGTTGGCCAATAACCAATATCAATACCAATATCGATATATCCAAATTTTCTCCCACCTAATTTCAGTGGTCATCAAGTCTCTTCTGTAGTGGAATTAACATCATATTATGCATGCATACTCTTATTTTGATGGCCCACCAGCAGATGGAGACATGGAATAGAATGCTATTCTATGTATATAATATTTATTCATTGTACACAATAAGAAAAAGCATGGTGGCCAATTCTGATAGTTCATTGTAAAGCCAAAATCCGCCAATAACAATGACATGCCGATATTATCGTGCATACCTAGTAGACATTAAACTGCTTTCATCTAATTTGTCCTCTTGAATGCGTAGTAGATATATGCAAGGTCCACAGAACTCTTATGTTATCATACATAGCCCATATTGAAATCCCTGCCTCACATCATACAAGACTTGCAGTACATGCATCTGTCCCTTGGTAAGAGATGAAAAAGAAAACCCTCGTGTTGATTTTGAAGGTAAACGTCAGAGTACCAGCTTTACATTGTTGTCCAAGCTACACTGAGCAGTGGTTAGTCATGACACTAGTGATGGTCAAAAAAGAACGAACAAATCTTTTTAAATGACTCTTTCATATGTACCGGGTCAGCCTGTTGAACATCGTAGTGCTCATAAAGTCCTCCTCCCTCTCGAGATTACTGTAAGGTACGCCTCACACTGCCTGTGAGTGAACAAGATGCAATTAAATCAGATTCCAGTTCAGACAGCTGAGCAGCTACACTCATTGAAAGAGACTGAGTGAACCGTTCTCTCAAGGTGGGATATATTCTGCTTGCCCAGGAGGAACGAAACTTGATTCAGTCAGATCATATTTCTGTAACGTCTGTTGGGCGTACATGGTTTAGATACATACAAGCATGGGTTCATTACTTAGAAAATACATAATATAACAAATTGATAGTTTTTTTTCTTTTTTTCTCCGAGCTGCAGACACTGATACACGCCTGGGCAATTGGTAGAGGAGCTAGAAGCCACAGATGTAGAGGAGGCTGGTGTTCCTGAGAAGCCAGTTGCATTAATGGTTGATAGAGTTTAACTGGTTGTTGTACTGGTTTGTGAGGTGACAGAAGTGTTGTCTTCTCTTTCTTCTAAACTCTGCACAGTAGGGTGTTTGTAAATGAAAGAGGACCGTTTAAATTGGACCAGCCAAGGCCAGCGGTGCATTCATGTGCTCCGTGGATGGTCGTTCCTCCAAGCTCAGTGTTAATGAGGTTTAAGTTGTCATGTAGAAACAAGATGGACGCTACAACTTTTAAACAACATTTAAACAACATGCTGATAATGAAGAGCAAAGGAAACTGATCAAGTAAGCCATGAAATATGATGGAGGAGGAGTTTTCAGATTTTTCTGACATCACATGAATGCAACACAAGGCTGTGGAGGTTACTGAGACATCTGCAGTGCTACTTGCCCTCGAAGAAGCTTACATGGCCTACGTGGGATGCTGAAATGCATTAAAAGTTATACATGACTGGTACTGCACTGAGGAGAAAGTTTGAGGGGCAGGCAACACTAGCTGTCAAACGTGCATGTACTAATAGAGTGTCACAGAAAAATTGTCATATTGTGCATAATGTATATATGTTAAACATAACATAACTCAAAAGGTTTGAAAGCTTCGATACATTTACAGTGTCACGACTGAACTCAGACAGGAGAACCCAAATGCAAGACCAGGAGTCAGATAGAAAGTTCACAAAAATATTTAATAATGGGCACAAAAAACACTGATGGGCTGATGGCAGTAGTTGGGGAATCCAGAAATCCACGGAAACAGGCAAGGGCAGGCGTGAGGCAGATAACCAGACTGGCAGGATCAAAACCGGGTTTCCAGACAGACAGGCAGAGGCACTGACTAGAGAAAGGTAGAATTTGGTCAACAAGGCAGGCTGGGTCATTCACAGTAGGGCAGGTAATCAGGCTGAGGCACATGTGAGGAAAAGGCGAAAACAGAGTTACCGTAACAGGCAGGGTCAAACACGGGAAGGCAGTCCAGAGGCAAAGGTACTGGCAGGGGAAAGGCAAGGCTCAGGAAACAGGCAGGCAGGATGATTCACAGACAGGCAGGAGGAACGCTGGTAAGTATCTCACAACGGACGAATACGAACTGGCAAACACAGGAGGGAGCACATGGTATATATACACACACAGGGAGAGGGAGATAACGAGACACAGGTGAAACACATTAGGGCAGAGGAAGGTAATCACATGAGCGGGAAAGAAGGGAACAGGAAGTAAAGACACCAGACATGACACAAGAGGGAGGATGACAAAATAAAACAGGAATTGACAGGACAAACACTAAAAAACACTACTGCCTGGGGGCAGTTGTGACAGTACTCCCCCCTCTAAGGCCGGCACCAGATGGCCCAGGGGCCTCAGGATGAAGCCGATGGAAAGCACGGATGAGGGCCGGATCCATGATGTAGGATGAGGGAACCCAGGAACGCTCTTCAGGCCCGTACCCCTCCCAGTGCACCAGGTACTGCAACCCACGGCCGCGGCGATGGGATGCCAGGAGCCTACGGACCGTGTAGACAGGGCCCCCCCTCAACGAGTCGGGGGGAGGTGGGGGTTGGGAAGTGGGAACCAGAGCACTCTCCCTGGCCGGCTTGATCTGGCTGACGTGGAATTAAGGATGAACCCTTATAGACCTGGGGAGTTTCAGATGCACAGTCACAGGGTTAATAACTTTAGAGATGGGGAACGGCCCAACAAACCTGGGTGCCAGCTTCCGGTTTTCCACACGAAGGGGGAGGTTACGGGTTGAGAGCCAAACACGTTGTCCACTCCGATATTCTGGGGCTGGGGTCCAGTGGCGATCAGCCGCCTTTTTATATCGCTCAGAGTTGTGCAGGAGAGTCTGCCGGGCCCGGTTCCATGTCCGCTTGCACCGACGCACTAGAGCCAGAGCTGAGGGCATGTTGACCTGCTTCTCCAGGGCCGGGAAGGTGGGAGGCTGGTAACCATAGACAATGTGAAAGGGAGACAGATCAGAAGAGGAACAGGGCAGAGAATTGTGAGCGTACTCGACCCAGGTGAGTTGGCGGCACCATGAGGAGGGGTTCTGGGTAGCCAGGCAACGAAGACTGGTTTCCAACTCCTGGTTAATCCACTCTGTCTGCCCATTGGTCTGCGAGTGATATCCGGAGGAGAGGCTGACTGAAGAGCCGATGAGCAAGCAGAAAGCACGCCAAAACTGTGGGGGCCCCTATCGGACACAATATCTCTGGGGAAACCATGCAGACGAAACACATGAAAAAGCAAGGCCTCGGCAGTTTCCTTAGCCGAAGGGAGCTTGGGCATGGCAATGAAGTGAACCATCTTAGAAAATCTATCCACCACTGTTAAGACAGCGGTGTTACCTTCCGATGCGGGCAGGCCTGTGACGAAGTCCACTGAGATGTCAGACCAGGGTCTCAGGGGCACAGGCAAGGGACGCAGTTGACCAGCCGGTGGTTTATGGGAGGACTTACAGGTGGCACAGACAGGGCACGCAGCAATGTAGTCGGCAATGTCCTTCTCCATGGCGGGCCACCAGAATCGCTGCTGGGCCAGGAACGGAGTCCGTCGTACACCAGGGTGGCACGCAAGCTTAGACATGTGGGCCCAATGGATGACCTGGGAGCGGTTACCTGTTCGTCTATCCTCCATCTGAAAGCCCCAACGACACACGAGCTGGGGAGGATGGGTTCTGGGTCGGACTCAGGCTTCTCCGAGGGGAACACACGGGACAGAGCATCAGGCTTGCCATTCTTGGAGCCGGGTCTTTAGGACAGGGTAAAGTGAAAACGTGTGAAAAACAGGGCCCACCTGGCTTGCCGGGAGTTGAGCCTTTTGGCGGTTCGCAGGTACTCCAGGTTCTTATGGTCAGTCCAAACCAAGAACGGTTGTTCCACCCCCTCCAACCAATGACGCCATTCCCCCAGAGCAACCTTGATGGCTAACAGCTCCCGGTTACCAATGTCGTAGTTGCGCTCCGCACTGGACAACTTTCTGGAGAGGAAAGCACAAGGGTGGAGCTTGTTATCTGTAGAGGAGTGCTGAGACAACACGGCCCCCACCCCAACATCAGAGGCATCCACCTCTACCACGAACTGGAGGGACGGATCAGGGATTGTGAGAATGGGTGCAGAGGTAAAGGCCTTCTTGAGTCGCAGGAATGCCTCTTCAGCCCCATCATTCCACCTGAATGGAAGCTTTGGAGAGGTGAGGTTATGCAAGGGAGCAGGAACAGAACTGAAATTGCGGATAAACTTGCGGTAGAAATTGGCGAATCCAAGGAAACGTTGCACCTCCTTACGGGAGGTGGGAGTAGGCCAATTCCTAACCGCATTGACCTTTTCAGGATCCATCTGGACACTTCCCTCCGCAATGATGAAGCCCAGGAATGAGACAGAGGCCTGATGAAACTCACACTTTTCAGCTTTCACGTAGAGCTGGTTCTGGAGGAGGCGATGAAGCACCTGACGGACATGCTGGACATGGGAGGACTCATTGGGGGAGAAGATGAGAATGTCATCCAGATAAACAAATACAAAATCATTCAACATGTCCCGCAAAACATCATTGACTAAGGCCTGGAACACGGCCGGGGCATTAGTCAGGCCAAAAGGCATCACCAGGTACTCATAGTGACCACTAGGAGTATTAAAGGCAGTCTTCCATTCATCCCCCTCCCTAATCCTCACAAGGTGATAGGCATTATGCAGGTCAAGTTTAGTGAAAACCTTAGCTCCATGAATCGGTTCAAAAGTCGAGGACATAAGAGGAAGGGGGTACCTGTTACGGATGGTGATGTCGTTGAGCCCCCGGTAGTCAATGCAGGGACGGAGTGACTTGTCTTTCTTGTCCACGAAGAAGAAACCCACACCGGTGGGTGAAGAGGAGCAACGAATGAGTCCAGCGGCCAAGGATTCATCCACATACTTCTTCATGGCTGCTGTTTCAGGGCCGGACAGGGAATACAACCTCCCTTTAGGAGGACTTGTGCCTGGGCGGAGGTCAATGGCGCAATCGTATGGTCTGTGAGGAGGAAGAGCAGAAGCCCGAACCTTATTGAAAACTTGTCATAGATCATGGTAACATGAGGGTACCTTATCGAGAGCTGGAAAAACGGTCTCTGCGTCCGAGTGATTGGAGGTACTGGTGGATGCAACAGTGACCTTGGAGACTTCTGGGCACAGAGGAGGAGTGACCCCAACACCACAGGTAAGGGAGCAACTAGGACCCCAGGCAAGGATCTCACCCATTTTCCAGTCCATGTGTGGGTTGTGATGGATGAGCCAGGGGTGACCTAAGATGAGGGGATGCATGGGAGACTGATACACATGAAAACTGATTCTTTCAGTGTGTTGATCAGGGAACCTGAGAGTGAGTGACTGGGTCCGGTGGGTGACACGGCAGATGAGTCTTCCATCCAGTGCACAAGCTTCCAGAGGGCGTTGAGACGGAGGTTGAGCCTCTTGGCGAGAATGGAGTCAATGAGGTTAGCGTCAGAGCCCGAGTCAACCAAGACAGACTGCTGGAGAGACACTGAGGAAGAACACAGAGACACTAGAGGTTGCAGACGAGAGGGAGTAGAGACAGTTAATGTGCGGCTCACCAATGCCCTCCTTCTCATTGGTGAGCCCTGGCTTTTAACGGACATGTGGTAATGATATGTCCCAATTGGCCACAGTAGAGACAGCGACCCTCTGACATGCGCCGTTGACGCTCCTCTGGAGAGACTTGGGTGCGGGCAACCTGCAAAGGTTCCTCTCCTGTAGAGCCAGCGGACACGGGGGAAGGACGAGCAGGGAGAACTCTGTTGTTAGCTCTGATAGGGGGCACCGTTGATCTGAGTGGAGAGGGTTCTACTTGCCACTGAGCCATCTGGTCTTATATCTTGATAGCTGTTGTTATCACCTCATCCAGGGAAAGGTGTTCCTGCCTCAGCGCAATCTCTCGGCCAATGGTGCGGTTGACCCCACTCTGAAATGCGGTGAGCAGTGCCTGGTCATTCCATCCGGATTCCACTGCTAAGGAGCGGAACTCACTGGCAAACTCCCTCACTGAGCGCCTCCCCTGCCGTAGCCTCAAAAGCTGTTGACCAGCCTGCTGTCCTCGAATGGGGTGATCATAAACTCGCTTTAATTCAGCTTCAAGCAGGGCAAAAGTCCGAACAGTCACGACTGAACTCAGACAGGAGAACCCAAATGCAAGACCAGGAGTCAGATAGAAAGTTCACAAAAATATTTAATAATGGGCACAAAAAACACTGATGGGCTGATGTCAGTAGTTGGGGAATCCAGAAATCCACGGAAACAGGCAAGGGCAGGCGTGAGGCAGATAACCAGACTGGCAGGATCAAAACCGGGTTTCCAGACAGACAGGCAGAGGCACCGACTAGAGACAGGCAGAATTTGGTCAACGAGGCAGGCTGGGTCATTCACAGTAGGGCAGGTAATCAGGCTGAGGCACATGTGAGGAAAAGGCGAAAACAGAGTTACCGTAACAGGCAGGGTCAAACACGGGAAGGCAGTCCAGAGGCAAAGGTACCGGCAGGGGAAAGGCAAGGCTCAGGAAACAGGCAGGCTGGATGATTCACAGACAGGCAGGCAGGAGGAGCGCTGGTAAGTATCTCACAACGGACGAATACGAACTGGCAAACACAGGAGGGAGCACATGGTATATATACACACACAGGGAGAGGGAGATAACGAGACACAGGTGAAACACATTAGGGCAGAGGAAGGTAATCACATGAGTGGGAAAGAAGGGAACAGGAAGTAAAGACACCAGACATGACACAAGAGGGAGGATGACAAAATAAAACAGGAATTGACAGGACAAACACCAAAACACTACTGCCTGGGGGCAGTTGTGACATACAGGTATCAACCTGAAGGAACTGGAACTATAAAAAGAATTGGACTGCCCATCACTACATGAGACCTGATCCCCCAGGTCACCTCCTAAAGTCCTTGGATTCTCAATCGTCTGTTGCATTTTTAAAATACTGTACAGTGGGAGAGGAGATTCTAGCAGAATTTGAGGGAGTAATTACCCTTCAATTTGATACAGGAAGAAATAGAAAAATTGTATACGTAACAAACAATGATGCTTTGCAAAAATCAAGGGCTATTCAAACAACGAGATCATCAATAATCAAATGGACAAGCAGTCAAGTTGCCGGTGAGCCAAGTCATATGATAGTTGTGCCAGCCAGCAAGTTCACAGTCCATCCTTATCCTTTGCAAGATCGTGTGGTTAGACCCTCAACAACTATAACCTGCAAGGCAAGTGTCAGGTGACTGACGGGTGTAGCCCAGCAAGCACGACTGCTAATGTGCTGATATGCTAACATGTTTACTGCCAGATGACCATTGTTGCTATTAGTGATTATGTTATCTAATGCGTTAATCTCCGCGATTAATGCCAAGGCAGTTAACACGTTAAAGAAAATTAACACAACTAGAAAATGCATTTCCTGGGGAAAATGTGTGTGGATGCTGAATGATGAAATGAAAGAAAATGCTGAAATGCTGAAATGCTGAAAATACAAAAATATAAAATATATTGACAGAAACCTCTGTAAATCCTTGCAGAGCTGAATGTTGTAAAATTTGAATGGTATGTAGAAGTAGTGAATAATCAAAAAATGTACAGGATAAAAAGTAGAAGCAGTACCACTACTACTCACAGTAGTATCAGTAATTTTATACTTTAAAAAGCATGAAAAGTAGAAAAAAAGGAAGTATGAATGTTCTCAAAGAACTGAACATTTTGACATTTGAATGGTTTCTATAGCTGAAAGTATGTAGAAGTAGTGATTCATCAAAAGATGTACAGGATAAATGGTCGAAGCAGTACTACCACTAGTAGTACTAGAATTAGCAGTGCCAGTAGTAGAAGTAGCAGCATTGTTAATAAAACAGTAGTATCAGTACTAAAAAATTTCACAATAAATTTTGACAGATGCCTGCTACTGCCACAGATTTCTGAGGTACTACTGCATTCTACAGGTACTGCATAGTCCATGTACTACATACTACATGTACTACAGGTACTGAGTACTTTGTGTGTATTATATTGTTTGTATTTACAATATTTTACCATCATAAAACCAAAAGTATTAACAGTAGTATTAGTAGTAAAGGCTGTAATAGCACATGACAGGCAGCTAACACTGATATATAATGTTTACATGCTGTTTAAAATAGAGATTCTGCTCCTGTCATGTCTGCATTTAAGATTCAGACACCAACATGTCTGTGAGTCTGTGTGTCAGTGGTTGTTGCCGTGGTGATTAATGAGGGACACCTGGGGCAGAGGAGCAGAGAGGGACAGAGAGCAGATCTGAGAGCTGGCAGTTTTAGATGGATTTAATCCCTCTCAAACTCCTCCTTGTTTTTTCCAGACCGTGAGTCCAATCGTCAATATGAGCATACCAGCAGAAACAACTTCTCCCAGACTCACACATATCTTTGTCATGTCTGTGGTGTCAAAATGTGATCTTAGTTGTGAGTTAGAGATCTGGTGCCCCTCAGCTGTTTTCTAGAAATTTCTCCTCTCAGTTTACATGGAGTGAATGAGAAAAAAATTGGCTTGGGAGCTCACTGAGCCAAATGTGTAAGTGTGAGTGTTTCTGTGGGGACATCTCCGCAACCAGGACAAATGTTCCTACATTTTGAGGTATAATTTGTGTATGTAGAGTGAAAATTGTGGGAATGAGAGCCACTTGTTCAGAAGTTTTTTGATTTTAAAGCTGCTGCTCACTCTAGCAATGATGTCACATGCTCTAGCCCTGTCCAATAGAGACCCATTATAAACTCAGAAAATGTCCAAAAACAGCATAAAACTAAAACTGCAAAAACTCAAAAACAGTAAATGATTTCAAAGAACTAAATTATAGATGAATAGCTGAAGTTGTTGTGACCCATTCAAAGTTTAAATGATGTTTCTAGCTGAAAGTATGCAGAAGCAGTTGCATCTATGAGTAGAGTGGGTTGAAGAAGATTTGAAGATTTTCCCAATAGAAATGAATGGCAAAAAAAGTTACAAAAAGCTTAATTTCATAAAAAGTATAAATACCAGAAATGTGAAAAGTCATAGCCGGAATGTCCTGAATTAGCTGAATGTTTAAGTAGTTAGTAGTAGTTAGTGTGGCTGCTGCACCTACCCCAACACACACTCTTCACGCTCCTGCCCTCTGCCATGAGGTACAGAAGTGTGAAGTGCAAGACCACTAGGCTGAGGGACAGTTTCTATCCTCAGGCTATCAGACTGATCAACAGATCAAATCCACTGCCCCTGCCCCCACCCTAAGCACCCCTCATAAAAGGAAGCTCATTTGCACACACAAACACTAATGCACATTCACAAAAATGTTTACATTCATCTTACTAATGATGCTGCTACTTTTGCACAGTCTATTGGTAATTGTATATTGGACACTGTATATAACGTATATTACATTGTAAATTGCACATAGTCTGCCTAGGTTACTTTATTTATATTTTCTCTCTTTATTTCTCGTGATATCTTTATTTATGTCTCTTGTATCTTTATTTATATTTGCATTTTCATATTTTTAATATTTTTATATTTTATATTTCTCTTCACTTTTAATATGTGTGTTTTACTGTTTTTTAACAGCATTCAGAGTGGAAGGCAAAGAAAGAATTTCATTGTACAGGGAAACTTGTTTTTAACTGTGCATATGACAATAAACTTTATTTCTTTGAACTTTGAAGCATCCACACTAATTAACGCGGGTGCTCCGACATTATGTTACATGCACTTTTAACGATGGTATGGAATTTTTAGGCTAGAACAATAGCCAGGGTATCAAAACAAACTAGAACATCTAACGCACAAATTGGTGTCAGTCCTCACATCATAACATGACGGGAATGTGACAAAAAAATGCTTCAGAAAGTAATGACGTTTTTAGGACAGCAAAACTGGTATGATCCTTTTCTCTCTCTCTCTCTCTTACTTGCTCACACACGCTCACTCTCCCTAATATATACATATATATATATATATATATATATATATATATATATGTGTGTGTGTGTGTGTATTTTTAAATTTTTTTTATTTTACAGTTACATGATATGATGCATTTCTCAGAGCCAATTTTAGCTTAAAAGTAAAACAGATAATAAAAATACAAAATAATCTTTGCATAGTTTTCTTTGATATTTACTTGTCAAAGTCAGTCAGGAGGATTTAGAGGGCAGCAGCGAGGTCCACAAGGCTGCAAAAGGCCCACCAGCTTGTAAAGACAGTGCTCGACAGGAAGAATACATTTGTACCACAGTGGTATCAGTATTTGATGAGAGATCACCGTGAGCCTTGCAGCTTCTGCATCAGGTGAAAGATAGTCGCTGCCACCTTGCTGGTTTGGAACACTTGCATGATTACATATTTCTGCCCACTGGTTGTATATGGATTGAAAACACATTTGCATTTACACTTGTGTTCAATAAGGTCACAATGCATCCCTGACCTCCTCCGGAGTTGGTTTGGCCAATGGGATCACAATCTGTCCTCGTCATATTTTTGGTGTATTGACACCTGAACTTTCATGTGATCAAGCACTATCCAGTTGCAATTTGATCACCCAAAACACACTGTAATGCAAAGGGGGTCTGAGAGAAAGTCAGTTTATATAATGACATCATACTAAATGCTGTGTGGTACTCATGGTCTTTGCATTAATGTCAATACCAAGGATAATTTCTATTTTCCCAATATAAACAACATTTTACTCTAATTTTAGAGAGTTTTACATGACAACATGAAGCCAACTTTAACATCAACATACTGACTGTCAAAGATCCACAGCAACTACACAAACAAGAACACTGCAAAGCATGAAAACCGCAGCCAATGACCAGTTAATCATAGTTTATAATCAACACATTTTCACTCTAACCTTGTCACATATCGACATTTGGTCATGGACTTTCCACGTCAACATATGATGTGCAAGGTATCCTGGGTGGGTTTGTTGTTGGTGTGGGATGCCGTGTCAACTTCAGCCTGTCACATGCATTGTCTGATTTCGAAAAACACCTCTCTTTTCACAGGAAATGTACAGTTCGCATATAGTCTCTTTCAAAACAAATACACTACGTCTGTACAAGACGACACACAAATGGTTGGGTTTAGGCAACAAAAGCACGAGGTTGGGTTTAGGAAAAAAGAACAGGGTTTGGCTTTAAAATCTCACCGGAAGCAAACACCGGCCTCACAGGTGAAAGTCAGTGGTTGTTGGACCCATCCACCACCCCTCTCACTCACCCTGCTCCGACTTCTGCAGCCTTAACTGACATTGCATTATCCCCTGACATATTAAACAATAACAGCAACCAGACGTGTATCATGCTGATGTGAAAGGATGACTTTTTTCAGTGTCTGATGCCAGAGCAACAGATTTCATCTTTGAAATGAAACCAGGTTGTGTGTATATATATATATATATATATATATATATATATATATGTATATATACATATATATATATACACACATATATAATAAATTGTTAAATTGCCACTGGTTGCCGATTTTCATCTCAATATCTCTCTCTATTGAGATTGCCTGATGACAAGCCTCATTTTTCTTTTTTTTTTTTGTAATTCAGGTTTTTATTTCATTTATCTTTGGTGTTTGACAGTGCAAACTTTTCCATTTTCATTGGGAGACGTTTCTTATCATGCACATTACATGTAACAGTGGAGTAACAAAACAAAAATAAGATGAAATTACAGTATATATGAAACCATTTGTATAAAGGATATGTTGGTAATTACCTGGCTGGGAAGCATATCCATAAAACAGATTACACTCCTTACACTCAGAGGAAGTATTCATGCTACAAGTTCATCAGGTAGTGTGATGTAATTCCAAAACAGGTCCCAGATTGATGCCTTGTTCTTGTTTCTATTGTTCATCCTGTTGAGCATAAGTTCATATGAAGCTGTTTTTCATCATGATGTTTACCCAATCTTTAAGTTCAGGGGATTTGGGTGTTTTCCACAGTTTGAGTATTGTCCTGGCAGCCGTTGTAGTCCCTGCCATGATTACAGAGAATTATCTGCTTGATATGTTATGTATTGGGCTTATATCCCCTAATAGGCATAATCTGGGAGATAATGGTATGTCACTACCCAGCCAGTTGCTCAAGTTATCCACAACTGTTTTCCAGAAAGGTTGAATGGCAGGGCACTCCCAGATGCAGTGTAACAGAGTACCTATGTCTTTCTGACATTTCCAACACAAATTATTGTTTATTATACCTGCTCTGTTGAGTCTTTGTGGTGTCCAATAATACCTGTGTGTTATTTTGTATTGTGTAAATTTCCCTTTAGCTTCCCTAATGTATTTCCCATTGTTAGATATAATTCTCAGCCATTCGTCATCATCCATCAGACATCCTAGGTCTCTCTCCCATATTGTTTTCAGGCTCTGACAGCCATTGCTGAGCAGTTGATTGGTTGTTCTATAAAATATGGAGGCTCGATGGTACTCCGCCGGTAACGAGAGAATCCATGGTGTGGTTTCCATCATTGTACTGAATCGTGGATGTAATACAGTCCCTGATCTGGAGATATTTCCAAAAATGTTCTTTTCCCTTAAGATTGTATTTTCTTTTGATATCAGAAAATGACATGAACACCCCTTCCTCATATAAATCAGCAATATGACATAATCCATTAAGGTGCCATGCTTTCCAGTATACTGATGTCTTTCCTATGCTGATCATGGGGTTATGCCACAGAGAGGAGTATATTTGTTTACAATGTGATAATTTATGCATTTTATGTATTTTGGTCCAGATCTCTTTGGAGTGAGACATAATAGGATTCAATACATTACATGAGGATTGGGATAGTCTGTCAATGGAAGTGAAAGGGGATGACAGCTTATTTTCAATAGTAACCCACTCTAGCTGGTTGTCTTTGCTCCAATGTTTGGCTAATTTGGCCATTTCAAAGGAGACATAATATAATCTGGGCTCTGGCAACCCCAGACCTCCTTTGTCCCTAGGAGAACACATTTTACTAAATTTAATTCTGAGTCTTTTCCTGTCCCATAAAAATTCTTTAATTACTGTATCATACTGTTTAAAGATCTGAGGAGGTACAGTTATTGGCAGCATCATGAGCACATAATTAAATTGCGGTGCCACCACCATTTTAATCACATTGACCTTCCGCCATAATGTAAGCTAAAGTTTCCCCCATTTATCCAAATTAGTTTTAATTTTTTGCAGTAATGGTTCTAAATTTAATGAAGGTATTTCCTCTACTTCGCTGTTTATTTTGATTCCCAAGTATTTCATCCCTTTTGATATCCATTTGAAGCCAAAATTTGTCAGTAAATTTGAATTGCATAATCCAGATATAGGCATGGCTTCTGACTTTGTCCAGTTGATTTTGTATCATGATAATTCGGAGTAAAGTTCTATCGTGTTCATCAGATGTGGCATTGAATCAGTATCAAGATATCGTCCGCATATAATAGTAATTTGTGTTCTTTCCCTCCTCCTTCCACCCCCCTAATGGCTGCATTGGCTCTGATGGCAATAGCCAATGGTTCCAGTGCAATGACGACAGAGCGCAGCCCTGTCGAGTAGCTCTGGTGAGGTTAAAAGGAGGTGAGATTACACCGTTTGTTATCACCGCTGCCTTAGGGTTTTTGTATATAGTTCTTATCCATTTAATAAAGGTTGTTCCAAATCCAAAATGTGACAAGGCTGCAATTCCCTTTGAACTCGGTCAAATGCCTTCTCAGCATCGAGCAAGAGGGCAACAACTGGGTCTTTTTCTGTCTGGTTCAGCCAGATTAGGTGTAGTATCATAAATCATAAATGACTCACTGACCTCAAATGGAGTGTCTTTTAACAGTTACAAGTCATTTGAGCACCATGCCTTTACTTTTAGCAGCCCTCCGATTCTTTGCATTACTGTATACAGACCACCCCATCACTCTAGTTCTTTTATCAGCGAATTCTCTGAACTTTTATCAATCATTCACACCTCTTATAACAGGATTTTAATAACTGGTGATTTTAATCTACATGTTGATGATACCTCGGATCCAATATCCAGAGAGTTTTTAAACCTTTTAAATTGTCTTGATTTTAAGCAGCACGTCACACAGCCAACTCACAACAGAGGACACACCCTGGACCTGGTCATAACCCATGGCCTGTCCATCGGTGTGTCCTCTGTTGTTGACCTGGCTGTGTCCGACCACTATTGTGTATTTTTTAACATCACCAGTTTTTACCAGGAGGAGGCCCCGGTGAGAACAGTGAGGAGGCGCTATCTAACTTCTGAAGTGGCTGCAAATTTTATTGAGATTTTACAGAGCACTCCTGCTGAAATTTTACCTGCACCTTGTGATTTTATCGTTGATAATTTTAACAGTAAACTGAAGTCAACTCTGGACTCAGTAGCTCCACTTCTAACTAAAACAATAAAAAGAAAACCTACACCCCCGTGGAGAAAAAACGATGAAATCAATAAACTGAAAAGAAAATGCAGGAGCTCTGAGAGAAGATGGAGAAAAAGTAAACTGACGGTTCATTATGAGATTTTACGTCAAGAACTCAAAACCTACAATAACGCAGTCAAAAAGGCACGAATTTCCCATTTCTCACAACTCATCACCAACCATAAAAACAACCCCCGGTTCCTCTTCTCCACCTTTAATATTTTAACAGGCACTAATTTTAATAAAGTTCTTAAGACACCAACAGATGATCTTTGTGAAAGCTTTGCAGACCACTTCAGAACTAAAATCAAGGACATCAGATCCTGCCTGTTATCCCAGAAAGCTTTGTCTGTTAACACACCTGGACTGTTGTCCTTGCCTGAGGAGACACTGGAGAGTTTTGCCCTGGTTGATGCAAGGACACTTGGTCGAGTTTTCTCCCAAGTAAACCCAACAACCTGCCTTTTAGATCCAATTCCCACATCACTCTTAAAATCGCTTTATGGATTCTTTGAGGAGCAGTTTTTAAACATCATGAATTGCTCTCTTCAGACGGGTGTCTTCCCCACTGCCTTTAAAACGGCGGTGGTGAAGCCCCTTCTGAAGAAGAGCAATTTAGACCCCGACGTTCTTAATAATTACCGACCTGTATCCAACTTACCGTTTTTAAGTAAAATTTTAGAAAAACTGGTTTTTAACCAAGTCAATGACTTTTTAAACAGAAATAGCGTTTTAGAGAAACATCAGTCTGGTTTTAGGAGGAACCACAGTACCGAGACAGCACTTTTAAAGATTTTAAACGACATCAGGTGGAATTTAGATAACAAAAAGCTCACAGTGTTGGTTTTACTGGATCTGAGCGCCGCTTTTGATACGGTAGACCATCACATTTTATTAAATAGACTCAGACACCTGGTCGGCCTTTCCGGTACTGTTCTTAACTGGTTTTGTTCTTATCTCACAGACTGATGCTTTTATGTAAGTATGGATACATGTTCCTCAGGAACCCATGAAATTGAATGTGGGGTTCCCCAAGGCTCAATTTTAGGTCCACTTCTTTTTAATCTCTACATGCTTCCCCTTGGGGACGTCATCAGGAGACACGGCATCAGCTTCCATAGTTATGCTGATGATACACAGCTATACATTGCTGTGTCTCCTGATGACACAGGGCCGTTTGATGCCCTTTTTAACTGCATTGTAGACATCAAGTCATGGATGGCAGAGAATTTCCTACAGCTCAACCAGGACAAAACTGAGGTTTTAGTTATAGGTCCTGAAGGCCAGAGAGAGAAACTTCTACCAAAACTACAGGATCTTAAACCAACCAAATCAGTAAAAAATCTGGGCGTGACTTTTGACTCTGAGCTAAATTTTATCCCACATATCAAAAATATAACAAAAATAGGTTTTTATCACCTCAAGAACATAGCCAGAGTCCGCCCGTTTCTCTCTCAGGCCAGTACGGAGGTGCTGATGCATGCTTTTATTTCCTGTCGTTTAGATTACTGTAATGCCCTGCTCTCTGGTCTTCCCAAAAAGAGTATTTTAAATCTCCAATTATTACAGAACTCAGCCGCACGCGTGCTGACAAGGACCAGAGGGCGGGAGCACATTACACCGGTTTTAGAGTCGCTGCATTGGCTCCCCGTCCGCTTCAGGATCGATTTTAAGATTCTCTTACTGGTTTTTAAATGTCTTAACGGCCTTGCACCCTCTTATTTATCTGATCTGCTTTTACCATATCAACCCTCGCGGACCCTGAGGTCCTCTGGCACTGGCCTTTTAACCATACCAAAACCCAGAACAAAAACCCACGGTGAGGCAGCATTTAGCCACTATGGCCCCCACCTGTGGAACAGCCTGCCGGAGAGCCTCAGGACTGCAGAGACTGTTGATATTTTTAAAAGAAGATTAAAGACACACCTTTTTAATCAGGCTTTTAACTAATATTTTAAACTCTTCTTACGTTCTTATCTGGTTCTATTTACTTATTATCAGGGCTTATCCTATTTTATGCTTTTAGTCCTATTTTATGCTTTTAGTCTTTAGCTTTTAACTCCAGTGTTTCCTCAGAGGGGTCTTCCACACTGGGAGCTGTGTCAGGTCTGCTGATGGGGGTGCTGTCCTTGGGTCCCTTCGGCCCGGCCGGCTGGGGGTTCCTCCCTTTGACGCGGGGGTCCGCCTGTCTGTCGGAGTCAGGGGGCCTGGGTGCTGGTCCTCCCGATGGCATGGCCTGCGGCTCCTCCCAGTGTGGACGGCCCCAAAGGTGGCGTTTCCTTGATCCTCAGTGCCATGCCATGTCTCCCCATTGTGTGTGATTGTGTGTGTGTGGGTGGGTGGGTGTGTGTGTGTCTGTCTAGTATGGAGGGTGGGAGGGAGGGGCTTTCTTTGTAATTGTTTTCTTTCTTTAATTTTGGTAATTGTTTTTAATTCTGTAAAGCACTTTGTGTTGCATGTCCTTGCAGGAAAAGCGCTCTACAAATAAAGTTGATTGATTGATTGATTGATAGTAATCTTCTCATGTTGTCGGTCGAAGACCTATTTTTCATGAATCCTACTTGGTCAGAATGTATAATATTCGGCATAGCCATCTCCAGGCGTGTAGCCAGGATCTTGGTTAGGATCTTGCAATCCAGATTTATCAAACTTAGAGGTCGGTAATTAGCGCGATTTGTGGTGTCTCTATCCTTTTTGGGTATCACTGATATTAAGGCTTCATTAAATGTCGGGGGAGGGTTCCTAATTTAAAAGCTTCATTGTATATCTCTTGCAGTATTGGTGCCAGGATATCTATATACTGCTTGTAATATTCCACAGGGAATCTGTCGAAGCCTGGTGACTTCCCTGATTTCATGCGTGAAACCACATTCCTGACTTCATTTTCTGTTATTAAATTGTCTAATAATTCCACCTGATCAGGTGCCAATCTAGGCAGATTAATATTAGAAAAACATTCTGTCAATTCTTCGTGTTTGGGATTGATGTCTGATGTATATAGTTCTTTGTAAAACTGCTGTAAGACCTCATTTATTTCCTTTGTCGAAGAAACTATTTTATCCCCTTTCTTATTTGCTGGTATTACACTATAGGAATTTTGTTGTTTTAATTGTCTGGCAAGCAACTTCATAGAAATTTGTCCCCAGCCTGAATAAAGCGTATTCCACTTTTTTATTATAAATTTCTCCCAGTTGAAACTTAAGCTTACATATATCTCTGTATAATTTATCTGAGAAATGTTTTGGTAGTTCTAATTCCTGAATTCTAATTTCAGATTCCAACTCCTTTATTCTCTTCATATTCTCTTTTTTCTTTTTGCGATCAATTTCCCCCAATGTACGCTTTTGATGCCTCCCATTCCATCGCTTTTGAGGTTCCACTGCCAGCATTAATTTCAGAAAAAGATATAAGGTCGTCCTTCAGCGACAGGTTGAGGGGTTCATCCTGTAATAATGATGTGTTCATTCTCCATCTACCTTTTTTCTCAGTATCACTGTTTATGTCAATACTAAGCTCAACTGCTGCATGATCTGAGAGAGCCATTGCATTGATTTTACAATTAACAACTTGTTTTATCATAGTGTTTGATATCAAAAACATGTCAATCCTGGAATAGGAATAAAAGATATATTCCCTATCACTGTGATTTATCAGTTGCCATATGTCGACTAATCCCATATCCTCACTGATCATATGTATTGCAGCTCTATCCTTAGACATTATTGGGCCACTAAATTTGCTCCTATCCAAAAAGGGGTCTGAAACTTGATTAAAGTCTCCTTCCAGTATTATCTGGCCCTCCGCTTCACCCAGTATCTTATTTATTTCATGGAAGAAATTTGGGTCTCCCTTGTTCGGTGCATAAATGTTGCACAGTGTCATCCTAGTCCCATTTATCAGCGCCTGTACGCAGACCATTCTGCCCTCATCATCTTTGATCTCCTTAAGTAAAGTAAAACTCACGGTTTTGTTCACCAATATAATTACCCCATTCCTTTTGCTAGAGAAAGAGCTATGAAAAATATGTCCAACCCGAGCCCGTTTCAGTTTGACTGCTTCTTCTTTTACAAAGTGTGTTTCTTGTATGAAAGCAATGTCAGCCTTGTTATGCTTCAGATAAGTCAATACCTTCCCTCTTTTTACAGGATTTTGACATCCATTGATGTTCCAGCTTATGCATGTGATATAATTCCTAGTCATATTTTACATGAAAAAGAAAAGATACCTTGTGAAATTCTGTTTAAATCAATATTAGCTACGTCCCTTATTAGTGCTACATGTAATCCCAACATCTCACTTGTCTTACTGCCAGTTTTGTCTGACATCACCAAGAGCAACTCTGCGCAAATCAGCTTGTGAACAGCAGTGTGAACTTTAACACTTTTATCAAAGGAAAAGAAAAAATACAAAAAACTAAACTCAAACAAGCCCCGCAAAACATTAGCTGAGGCCCCTGGCTTTTCTCCAGCCCTACTGAAACAAAAGAAAAACAGAACAAAAAAGAAAACTAACGGACGTTTAGGTGGGATATTACACCTCTAGCCATCTCTCTTTGACTTCCGTTCAGGTGGTACAGGATCAAACTCCAAACCCCATCGATGTCTGTTACACATTGTCCACTTTTAAATGAGTCTATTTCTCATTGTCCATGTCACCCTTCATTTGTGCAATGTTTCTGTTTTTAGACAGAGTGCGTGCTTACCCATTTGCATTGCAGTTCATTTTGATTAATTTTTCAGCCTCCTTGGCACTCGTGAAGCTCCGATTTTTCCCCTTCCAAGTAAATCGCAGAGTTGCCGGGTGGGCCAGCGTGTATCTCACATTAAGCTGCTGCAGTGTTTTCTTCATTGCCATGAAGGTTTTCCTCTTCTCGGCCAGTTCCCTTGACATGTCTGGAAACACGGAGAGTCTCAGTCCTCCCCACTCAAGCCCTTGTTTCTCTCTGACAGCTTTCAAAATTTTCTCCCTCGCTGACTGCCGTAGGAATCTGATCAGCACCGGTCTGGGCGGTTGGTCCTCACTGGGGATGGGAGCTAGTGCTCGGTGTGCCCACTCTATTTCAAATTCACCTTCGACATCAACTCCGAGCCCATCGCTCAGCATTTTCTTCACACATTCCTCCATTGTGCCATTCATCCCGTAGGTTTCTTTCAGCCCCAGTAATCTCACGTTATTTCTCTTACTGTGATTTTCAAGCATTTCAATGTGATCCCATAAAACTTCCATTCTTCTTTCAACGTGTTCTCCGTCGCTCACAAGCCGGTCAGTCGTGTCCTCCAGGTGGGAGATCCGCCCCTCCGCCTCCCACAGCCTTTCTTGTATGCCGTTCACCGTGTTTTTTAACTCATTTGTTGATCTTTAATGGTTAATATGTCTGCTGCCACTCCCTCTAGCGTGGTGCTCACCTTGGAGATTTTGGCAAACATATTCTCCAGGCTTGCAGTTTCTTCGGTAGGTTGCATCTCTAGCTGCCTCGGCGACAGAGCGTTTGGAGATACCCTTTCTTCAGTCGTCAGGGTTTTTTTTCTGGTAGCAATGCGGGTCGTGTCTTTAAAATACTTTGACGTGGTCGCCATTGGGGTCTGAAAAACACTCCGGCCTACTCAGGTACCAGTCGGGAACGCCAAGGGTTATTATTTTGCAGAAACTTGTGGGTTTTCATGCAGTAAAATATCTTAAATATCGGTGGGTGAGCCACCATCTTGCTCGGCGCACCCACGTGACTCCTTCCCCTCAAGGTGTCAAGCCTCATTTTTCCAGTGAGGGAGATGCTGCTCCACACCATTACACTGCCTCCACCAAAAGATGTTACTCTATTGGTGCAGCAATCAGCAAAGCATTCTTTGCGTCTTCCCCACACTTTGACCCTATGATCCAACTGCCGTAGACAGAATCTGGACTCATCACCAGACATAAGGTTCCTCCACATGTTCAGGTTCCAGTGCATGTGTTGCCAGCACCAGTGCAAATGGGCCTGACGGTGAAGGGCAGTCATGGCACGCCTCCTGGCAGCCCTATGAGACCGGAGACTGGCTGCGTGCAGTCTGTTCCGGATTGTCTGGGCAGAGAGGCGTCGGCCATATCGTCCCGCAAACCTTGATCCAAATCTGTAGAAGACTGCCTACGGTTCCTAAGTGCTGACAGGATGAGGAAACAGTCTTCTTGGGGTGCCCACTTCGTGGCCTGTCCCTGACATCCCCCATTATATGGAACTTGGCCTTCAGTTTGCAGATGGTACCAGGACTCTCTCTAAATAACGCAACTTAGTTTTGCCAAACACCAGCTTGAAGTTGCCCTATGGCACGGGCCCTATCTAGATCAGTCAAAGGCACGGCATGTTGATTCTTGGAGCAGACACCAACTGACCACTGTAGCAGGGCCCATGCTCACAGGTGCTGACAATCATGTGCCAATCAGGCACCTGATTGTCAGCACCGGGGAATACCAGAGGCTCAAATTGAGTCAATAACAACAGCAAAAAAAAAAGCTGTTTGGCATTGGCAAAGAAGATTTGGCAATTTTTTTATGTGCGCAACCCACATACCCAGCTCTGCTCATACTCATCCCACAAATGAATGTTCCTACAAATGTGGCACCATTTTAAAGGGAAATAAACAGGATTTTTCAACGGTATAACTCCCAACTTTTAATGCACCTGATTTCACTCAGGGTAGCACTTAAACACAGTGTAGGGAGAATATTTCTTCATCAGGGAACGTGGAAATGTAGTAATAGGGGGGTAACGGTGGATACTTGGGCTTACTTCGATGGGACCTGTGCCTCTTGTGGGGATGGGGCAGTGGGGGCAGGGTGTTGGGTGGCGGGTGTGCCCTCCTGCCCCGTGCCTCCTGGGCTGGTCCGGGGCGCCCTGGGGTCGTCATTTGCTGCCCCCTCTAGGCCTCTGGGTCTGTGTGTCTGTCCGTGGCCCTTGTGGCTCTCTGGGTGATGCCTCCTGGGGCTCCCGCGTCCCGTGGTGGGGCGCTTGGCCAGCCTGTCCCTGCTGGGTCATCGTGGCTGTTCTGGGCTTCGGTGTCCATCGCACATGCATGTTTGTTCAGGCCTTGCCAGCTCCTGTCAAGTCCCACTGTTGAGCAATGTGGGAACCCGCCAGAATGCGCTCACTTTTCCGACTTCTCACTTAAATCACGCCCTCTATGCATTCCTCCCTCACTCATATCCTCTGGCAGCCTACTCTTTACTATCAGGACTCCCACATTCCAATTCTTTGTTCGTGGGTTTCGATGGGATATTGGTTGTTGAGTACAACACAGCAGCCTACACTCTTGCATCCTAATAGCACTGCTTGTCTTTCCCCTCTCCTGTTTGACTTATCTCACCCTGCCTCTCATTTGTCCCCCCCACCCACCCATTCACTGAGGTGCAGCACTGCCCCCTCTGGCACATATTAGGACAGTACAATAATCTCATAAAAAGTTGACACCCCTTTTGTGGTATTATAAGATGAGAATAAATGCAGACATATATAGACATATGTGTGTGTGTGTATATTTATATATATGTATATATATATATATATATATATATATATACAGTACAGGCCAAAAGTTTGGACACACCTTCTCATTCAATGCGTTTTCTTTATTTTCATGACTATTTACATTGTAGATTCTCACTGAAGGCATCAAAACTATGAATGAACACGTGGAGTTATGTACTTAACAAAAAAAGGTGAAATAACTGAAAACATGTTTTATATTCTAGTTTCTTCAAAATAGCCACCCTTTGCTCTGATTACTGCTTTGCACACTCTTGGCATTCTCTCCATGAGCTTCAAGAGGTAGTCACCTGAAATGGTTTTCACTTCACAGGTGTGTCTTATCAGGGTTAATTAGTGGAATTTCTTGCTTTATCAGTGGGGTTGGGACCATCAGTTGTGTTGTGCAGAAGTCAGGTTAATACACAGCCGACAGCCCTATTGGACAACTGTTAAAGTTCATATTATGGCAAGAACCAATCAGCTAACGAAAGAAAAACGAGTGGCCATCATTACTTTAAGAAATGAAGGTCAGTCAGTCCGGAAAATTGCAAAAACTTTAAATGTGTCCCCAAGTGGAGTTGCAAAAACCATCAAGCGCTACAACGAAACTGGCACACATGAGGACCAACCCAGGAAAGGAAGACCAAGAGTCACCTCTGCTTCTGAGGATAAGTTCATCCGAGTCACCAGCCTCAGAAATCGCAAGTTAACAGCAGCTCAGATCAGAGACCAGATAAATGCCACACAGAGTTCTAGCAGCAGACCCATCTCTAGAACAACTGTTAAGAGGAGACTGCGCGAATCAGGCCTTCATGGTCAAATAGCTGCTAGGAAACCACTGCTAAGGAGAGGCAACAAGCAGAAGAGATTTGTTTGGGCCAAGAAACACAAGGAATGGACATTAGACCAGTGGAAATCTGTGCTTTGGTCTGATGAGTCCAAATTTGGGATCTTTGGCTCCAACCGCCATGTCTTTGTGAGACGCAGAAAAGGTGAGGGGATGGATTCCACATGCCTGGTTCCCACTGTGAAGCATGGAGGAGGAGGTGTGATGGTGTGGGGGTGTTTTGCTGGTGACACTGTTGGGGATTTATTCAAAATTGAAGGCACACTGAACCAGCATGGCTACCACAGCATCCTGCAGCGACATGCCATCCCATCCGGTTTGCGTTTAGTTGGACGATCATTTATTTTTCAACAGGACAATGACCCCAAACACACCTCCAGGCTGTGTAAGGGCTATTTGACCAAGAAGGAGAGTGATGGAGTGCTGCGGCAGATGACCTGGCCTCCACAGTCACCGGACCTGAACCCAATCGAGATGGTTTGGGGTGAACTGGACCGCAGAGTGAAGGCAAAGGGGCCAACAAGTGCTAAACACCTCTGGGAACTCCTTTAAGACTGTTGGAAAACCATTTCAGGTGACTACCTCTTGAAGCTCATGGAGAGAATGCCAAGAGTGTGCAAAGCAGTAATCAGAGCAAAGGGTGGCTATTTTGAAGAAACTAGAATATAAAACATGTTTTCAGTTATTTCACCTTTTTTTGTTAAGTACATAACTCCACGTGTTCATTCATAGTTTTGATGCCTTCAGTGAGAATCTACAATGTAAATAGTCATGAAAATAAAGAAAACGCATTGAATGAGAAGGTGTGTCCAAACTTTTGGCCTGTACAGGCCAGATTCTCTTCCTTCTACACCGCAGTCCCTCACTACCTAAAGGAGGCATCCAGCCTCCCCTCCTAACACAGGAACTGTTTACCTACTTAACTGTCTTCACTGCCGGCAACACTAAAAGTTGCGAACAACACCCTCCCACCACGGTGCCACAGCCACGAACTAGAGTTCAGTCCCTCTCACGCGCCGTCTAGCCGTACTCTGCCCACATTTGAGTCAACGTGCTCCTTCCCCCATCCGAGCACAGGTGAGAGTCATCAGTCAGGTATGTGGGAATCCCTCCCCACACTCCCCCACAGGGAGAGAGTGACCCTTCCCCTATTTCCTCACTACACTCCTCCCTCCCCTAACGAAGAGGACTCATCCTTGAGTCAACATGTCACATCATAATTACCCAACCAAACAGGTGCCCTCCGCTCACGCACAGGACGTCCTTCCCATGCAGAGCCACACTGAGGGCCCCCCTCTCCAGGCGGAAGCAATTGTGTCCCACAATGTCCTTCCAAAGTCCTCGTAGTGTCCATTCCTCCATCGTAGCCATCTATTGCTTGACCATATTCATTGCCTCCAGAGGTCTCCAGAGGCCCTCCTCGCCGCAGCACTCAAGCTCTGCAATGATCCCGTTGCTCCTTGCTCGTCTCCATTCACTACAGATTGTGGAAGAGGCGTGTCACAATCCGGTGAGAGGTGATGGCCGGTGCAGGGGAACATCAGCAGGACTCCCTTCCACCTGGCCTGAGCCTGATACACCGTCGTCTTGGATTAGTGACAGCCCTGGGCAGGAAGAAACATCAGGTTTAAGGTGGCTGAAATGCACCACAGTCTCTGGTCCCCCCCCCCCCCCCCCACTGCTGCCACCCGATACAACACTTCTGTGACCCTTGCTACAACTTTAAAAGGGCCCTTAAAGTGTCACTGAAGCTTGGGGCATAGTCCCCTCCTCCTAGTCTTGTCTAGAACCCATACAAGCTCCCTTTCAGAATAATACTGAAAGTTTACCCTGAAATTGAAATTAGTCTTTTGTTGGCTAGAAGCTTTAGCCTGATGCTTCCTTACTGCCCCCACTACAGTGGACAATGTCTCCACTAAATGACTGACATAAGCACTAACTGAAGGAAATTCCTCCCCAGCTCTCACATCTAACATTACATCCACTGGGAGAACCATCTCTCGTCCAAACAGCACCTTATATGGAGTGAAACCCATACTAGCATGGATGCTGCTATGGTATGCCATCATCACATATGGCAACAAGGTGTCCCAATTGGACTGATTTTCTTCCACAAACAGTGACAGCATAGACAGCAACGTGTGATTAAATCACTCAATGAGACCATCCAACTGGGGGTGATATGGTGAAGTTCTTGTTTTGTGAATATTTAGAAGCTGACACAATTCTTTAAACAAAGTGGACTCAAAAGACCACCCCTGTTCTGAATGAATGCTACGTGGGGCCCCAAACCTGCAGAACCACTCCTCCACTAGCCCCTTAGCAATAGTGTGAGCCTCCTGGTTGGGCAGGGGAAATGCTTCTGTCCATTTTGAAAAATAGTCCCCTATGACCAAAACATATTTATTTTTACCCAATGTCTCTGACAAAGGGCCTAGAATGTCAAGTGCCACCCTCTCATATGGCCGAGACACGATCAATGTCTGAAGTGGGGCACTACAACATATGTCATATATGTCAATACTATATGACATGGTTATCTTTTACCACTGCAGATAAACTCAGCCACTACAATGATTCAAATGCAGTTTTTATTTATGATCTGTGATATGGTAGCCTGATAATCATTAAATATGCTCTGTGTGGAAAGTAAACCGCTTCAGCTTCCACACTCACTGCTCCTCCTGGTGGATAGACAGACCATTGCAACTGGTTTCTACAAATTAAACTTAGGGGCGTTACCAGCCGGCCTTGTATTCTCTACGTCATCGCGTGGGATCTACGAGCCCAGCCAGGTCATGGCAAGGACCTGTCAGGGATCGGTCACGGCTCCACCACGGACCAAACGGAAATTCGAAGTGGCTGCATCTGTATGCACGTTCAACCGACATTGCACCCGCTCAAATGACACATCCTCTTGCAGTGTTCATACACCAGTAAACCTTAGAGTTACTTAAGGAGTCATGATCAAATAAAGGTAGTTGCATTTGTTCTTTGTCATTTGAACAAAACAAAAAACTTTTGTATTTAGCTTTTAATTTAAATATTTTCATTTAAGTTGTTCCATTTTCCATTTTAGGATTCAAAATTTCTTTTTTATATTTTTTACTACATCATAATAACATCAGAATATAAATTATGTTTTGTTTTGTTTTTTAAATACCTATGTCTTCATGTTCTTTGTCATATTCCAGTTGTTACCACTTCTAGTAAAACTACAAGATTCACTGGTGTGCTTATTCTTCTGATTTATTATTCCAGTTCTTCTACAATTAATTTTGTATTTGGACCAAGATGAAACTTCAATAGTGAATAAACCTGCACTACCTTTTGGGAATGTCATACTTATTTTATTATTTTACATATGATTTTAGGTTATTTAAAGCATCATACGCTGACTTTGACCTTAAAGTTCAGATTTTTCTGCCCTTCTAGGTTTGGATTTAGTTTCGGTTTGCTCATTTGGTTTCCTGCTTGATAGCAGGTTTCTGTGAGTTTAGCTGCTGTGTTTTCAGTGGGCTTAACGTGAAGTTTGTGTCAGGATGTGTTAGCAGGCAGGCTGGTGAGCTAAAGCTCAAGGTCAGATGACTGCTGAGATGAAGAAGCCAGCCCTGCTACAGGGACAGAGTACACTCAGTCACTACACTGATTCAGGAAAATAATCCCCACTAAATATTCTATTGTCAGTGTTAGCTGCTCATCCCACCACAAATGGAAACACTGGTTCCTGAACATCCTGGCACAGCTACAAGGCGGAATTCAGTGACAGAGTTTAAAAAGGAACACTCAGTGTATTCTCATGTTCATCACAATCTTATGCCGGGTACACACTACACCAGCCCACACCAGATATCAGACCAATTATAACCCGATGCCGCATTGTACAGTGTAGGCTCGGATTGTGAACATCAATGAGTGTCATATGCGATAATGCATCTTTCATCTCTTGTAGTGTGTCATAGTAGACGAAATCAAAATCGTCAACCCACTGAGGGCTGGATTCAAGATCACACTGAAAATAAAAGTAAAAAATTTAAATCACAGGCTTATCCAACTTGCGTGAGTTTTATTTCAGCAACTCATAATGTAGTGTCAACTCAGTAGTGTTTATGGCCCCTGTATGCCTGTATACACTCCTGACAACGTCTGGGCATGCTCCTGATGAGTTAACAGATGGTGTCCGGGGGGATTTTCTCACAAACCTGGATCAGGGCATCAATGAGCTCCTGGACAGTCTGTGGCGGTACTTGGCGGCGTAGCGACACATCGCATCCCATAGGTGCTCTGTTGGTTTTAGTCGAAGGGAACGAGAGGGCCAGTCAATGGCACTAATGCCTTCATCATCCAGGAGCTGCCTACACATTCTGGCCACATGAGGCCAGGCATTGTCCTGCACCAGGAGGAACCAAGGGCCCACTGCACCAGGAGGAACCCAGGGCCCACCACACCAGCATAAGGTCTGACAATTGCTCTGAGGATTTCATCCTGGTACCGAACAGTGGTCAGGGTATGGTTGCCTATGACATGGAGGTCTGTGTGACCCTCCAAGGATACGCCTCTCCAGACCATCACTGACCCACCGCCAAACCGGTCATGCTGGATGATGTTACAGGCAGCACAACCACAGTGTCTCCAGACTCTTTCACACCTGTCACATGTGCTAAGTGTAAAGCCGCTCTCATCTGTGAAGGGAAGGGGGTACCAATGGCGGACCTGCCAATTGTGGTGCTCTCTGGCAAATGCCAATCAAGCTGTATAGTGCTGGGCTGTGAGCACAGGTCCCACTAGAGGGCGCTGGACACTCATGCCACCCTCATGGAGTCTGTTTCTGACAGTTTGGTCAGAAACATGCAGACCAGTGCAGCTGGGTTGATGCCCTTCTACAGCCCTGTACAGCTCTTCTCTCCTGTAATGGCCAGTCTCCTGGTATCTCCTCCATGCTCTTGAGACTGTGCTGGGAGATGCATAAATCCTCTTGTGATCGCATGTATGGATGTGCCATCCTGGTGGAGCTGGACTACCTCTGCAACCTGATGTGGCTGCCGGTACCGTCTCATGCTACCAGTAGTGACAATCATACAGGGTCCACCCAATTATTATGTTGTTCTCTACACCCTCAATCTAACTAATCTAGACTAGTTTGGGTGGTGTGGAAATGTAGGAAATTTGTATTAAATAAAAATTTTTTTTCTAGGGGAGCATAGTTTGCACCTCCATTTTAAAACATAATCAGATGCCAGAGGGTATGTTTTCAGTGCAGTGATATGAGTGGTCAAGCCAACAGAGGCCTTGGAGTGTTCTGCTAGTGAGCGCAGAGGGCATCCCTTGTGTTCATAGACCTCATTACATAGCCTTTGTAACCACCAAGGTCCAACTGAAGCAATGAGATTATTCCTGCTTTTGAAGTGACTCTATACAAAGGGTGTGCATGTGTGTTAAAAATGAATAAATTTGAGCTGTAGAATAAGAGTTCACACACTGCACTCATCGTTAATGACTCTGACAGCTTGATACTTTCATGTGTCATCACAACAGGAAATAAATTACCATGCGCCTTCCCCAAAGCTCTCAGCGGAACCAGTAGACTGAGTCATTTAAGCTTTAAAAACTTCAAAGGCTGTGTTTTGAGAGTGGCTGTCTTGGCATTTCGTTTTTAAATGGAGCTGGTTCTCAGAGAAACAGATGGAAGACAGGAGTGACATGACACTCTGTAATAAAATGAGACAGACGGCTTATTTATCTTTATTGAGTGCAGAGCTGCACTTGAACTAAATTCATGTGATGAAAGAAACATGGGGAACAATCCAGATGTTAACCTTAATAGCCACTGGAGTTTCTTCCAGGCCTGCTGCAGTACACTTTTGTCTGAGCCTTTATTGAAATGCACCTGAAGGCTTGAACTAATCACAAAGCTCAGAAAACATGGTGTCGTGATTATGAAGAGCAATTCGGCACAAAGGCTGTGGGGGTTGATAAAAGGCTTTGCAGAGCCAATTAAGTGCAAGCAGGGAGAGCAGAGAATGTTTGAATCAGCACATTGCAAGAGAAAGGCTTATATAACTCAAGCTGACAAGGAGGGAGATGCAAATTGCTATAACTAGTAAGCTCATTGTGTCCCACAACCAGGAGGCCTGAGAGCACATTACAGATTACACTTACATACTTGATTCATTACAGCAAATGTGAATTGCTTGGACTGCACAGGTCCCCTGAGTACAACTAACTGCAATAGTCAATGAGGCTTGATATACAGTCACTCCTGCTCAGGCTATTGAACAATTTTTCCTCAGTTTGTTACTCTTTGCTAACATGTGTATGAGGACAGAGAGGAAATGAGAGGGAGATTTATATGGTTTATTAAGATTATTTATGATTTGTAATATTAATTCACGAGGAAGAAACAAGATGATCAAATAAAAAGCATATGGCTGGCAACAATACTGTTATTACGCAATTTGTTTAGGTACACAACACAATTTTGTTTTTGTTTTTTTTGCATTGCACATAAATAATAGTTGATCAAAGGAGAGGTCAAATGAAAGAGCAGACTCAAATGTTTTAGACAGATTTTTGCTCTCCTCTGTGAAATATAAGTTCTCAATTAAAAGCCAGTGTTTAGTAAAAAGACACCAAAGTGCTGTGGAATTTTGTGCAGTACAACTGCAGCTCACATCTTACATTCAGAATAATGTACATTTGAACAGAACAAATTCCATCAGTATTACAACACAGTGATTTCATACTCACCACTCTATTAAGTTTGAATTGGCAGTTAACCAAACTGGAATTATCTCATTTAGTCTGGGAAGACAGTCTTAAAACATATAGGAAGGCCCTCTGCAATGCCGGAGCAAACTATTCCTCAGCATTAATAGAAGAAAATAAAAACAACCCCAGGTTTCTTCTCCGCACTGTAGCCAAGCTGATAGGAAGTCAGAGCTCGATTGAGCCTTGTATTCCTTTAGCCCTCAGCAGTAATGAGTTTATGAGCTTTTTTAAAGACAAAATTCGAACTATTAGAGGCAAAAAATTGTCGCAGTCTGCTCTGCCCTCTCCTGCTCTGCTGCTCAGCCACAAACCTCATCAGCTTAACTGCTTCCACCTGCTGCTGTCATCTGCTCACCATCTCCAATCAAGCCAGTATATATGCAGCTTCACTCCACTCACTCTGCCAAATTGTCTTCGCTCTCATGTCTGACTCTCCAGCACTTGTTCCCGGACTGCTTACCTGGTATCGACCCGACTTGCCTCCAACCTTTGCTTCATGTCTCAGCCCCGGTAAATCCACTAGCCTTCTGTCCTCAACTACAAGTATTGCCTGCCTGTTTTCTGTTCCTTATCTGCCTGTGGCTGGTTGGCACTCAGCCTGTTCCTGCTCAGCCAAAAGATCCACCTTGTCAGCTTCACCTCGCCAGCTCACCTTCTCTGATGCCGTCAGCCCCGTCGACTCCGTCTCAAGGTGCAGATCCACACCCAGCCCTCAACTGAACCACTTTCCAGGAAGACTTCCATCAGCAGTAAGTTTGTTTTATTTCCCCTCCACCACACTCGTTGAGCCTGTTGAGAACTTTTGGACAATTACCTCCTCACGAGTCCCATCCACTCCCTCCCTGCCCCGTTGGTCCTGTGATAACTTGCTTGCCTGGCACACGGGAGACCTGGGTTTGAACCCTGCCATACTCACCTGCTCTGCTCTGCTGCATCTTCTGGTTAGCTGTGTTCCTGCTTTAACCTGCTGAATAAAGACTGTTAATACAAGAAACCTGGTTAATTTGTGCTATTTTTGGGTTCACTCTGTACCTGCTACAAAAAATTTATGATCTCTTGTCCTCACATAGTACCAATCTGCCCTCAAACACAGGAAATTAAACACAGCTAAAGACTTAATATATACACTGCTCAAAAAAATAAAGGGAACACATAATCATCACAGTGTAACTCAAAGTCAATCAAACTCCTGGGATATCAACCTGTCCAGTTAGGAAGCAATACTGATTGCGAATCAATTTCACCTGCTGTTGTGCAAAGTGGACAGACAACAGGTGGAAAGGAGAGGCAATTACCAAGACAACAACAATTACCCCATTTAGGAATGGTTTTGCAGGTGGTGGCCACAGACCATTTCCCTCTCCGCCTCCTTTCTGGTTGATTCTTGGCTACTTTTGCATTTTTCCAGTGCCCTCACTACTAGTGGTATCATGAGGCGGTATGTGCAGCCCACAGAAGTTGCTCAAGTGGTTCAGCTACTCCAGGAAGGCACATCTATATGCGCAGTGGCCAGAAGGTTTGCTGTGTCTCCCAGCACAGTGTCAAGAGCATGGAGGAGATACCAGGACACAGGCCAGTACACCAAGGGAGATGGAGGGCCGTAGGAATGCAACATCCCAGCAGCAGGACCGCTTTCTGCTTCTTTGTGCAAGGAGGAACAGGAGGAGCACTGCCAAAGCCCTCCAAAATGACCTCCAACAGGCCACTCGTGTGCATGTTTCTGCCCAAACTGTCAGACACAGACTGCATGTGGGTGGCAATGAGGGCCACACGTCCACAAGTGGGGCCTGTACTCACACCGCGGCACCGTGCAGCCCAATTGACATTTGCAAGAGAACACTAAAATTGTCAGATTCGCCACTTGCACCCTGTTCTCTTCACAGATGAGAGCAGGTTCCTTTCCTTATGTTAAATTCAGACAAAACTGAAGTTACTGTTCTTGGCCCCGAACACCTGAAAAACTCTCTATCTGAAGATATAGCTTCTCTGGATGGCATTGCTCTGGCCTCTAGCACTACCGTAAGAAACCTCAGAGTGATATTTAATCAAGATTTGTCTTTCAACTCCCACCCGGATGGAGTGTGTCCAAGGCTCCTGAAAGACTGTGCAGCCCAGCTATCGGAGCCCTTTCAGTGGCTCTTCAACAGGAGTCTTCAACCAGGCAAAATCCCGGTGCAGTGGAAAACATCTTGTCTTGTACCAGTGCCCAAAGTGGGGCGCCCGGCCGAGTTAAATGACTACCAGCCAGTGGCCTTAACATCACACAACATGAAGACCCTGGAGCACCTAGTCCTCCATTTCCTGAAGTCAGAGGTCACTGATGCTGTGGACCCCTCCAGTTTGCCTATCAGGAGCACATGGAAGTGGAAGATGCGGTTCTTTACTTGCTGCATCGGGCCTACACCTACTTGGCGGAGCCAGGATGTTTCTTTTCCTTGACTTTTCAAGTGCGTTTAATACTGTCCAGCCCCCCATACTGAGAGACCGGTTGGAGGACACTGTGCTCCACAGGGAACTGTTTTAGCACCGTTCCTGTTCACACTCTACACAGCAGACTTTAATACAGCTCAAAGTCCTGCCACATACAATAATACTGTGATGATACAGCTATTGTAGCTTGTATCAGGAGCAAACAGGAACGGAAGTACAGGGACCTCGTAGTTGCCTTCAGGGGCTGATGCAGTAAGTGCTGTCTCCACCTGAACACAACCAAAACCAAGGAAATGTAGGTGGATTTCAGAAGGAAGAGGTTATCCCATCAACCAGTCTCCACACAGGGGGAGGACATTGAGGTGGTGCACACCTACAAATATCTGGGGGTCCTTCTGGATGATAAGCTGGACTGGTCTTCTAACACTGACGCCCTCTACAGGAAGAGGCAGAGCTGCCTTTTCTTCCTGCGGACACTGAGGTCCTTTGATGTGTGTGCGGAGATGTTGACCATGTTCTATCACACAGTGGTGGCCAGTGCACTTTTCTATGCTGCAGTGTATTGGGGAAGCAGCTTGACAGACTAAAACATCAAGCTGACTCTGTGCTTGGCAGGAGATTGGACACACGAAGAACTGTGGTGGAGAGGGGCACATTGAACAAACTGAAAGCTATAATGGACAATAGCGGACACCCTCTCCACAGCCTCCTGGAGTAACAGACGAGCAGCAGCAGCAGTCAGCTCATCTCACTGCGTTGCAGAACAGAGCTTTTCAGGAGATCCTTCATCCCCACAACAGACTGTTTAACACCTCCTGAATCCAGTCACACACACACTTACACACATTACATTAGCCACAACTGGCTGGGCTAATTATTTAAAATGTCATTATTTTGATCTCTATTTGTGCACATTTTAATGTATTTTTGTTTTTTGTCTTTTGTCTTTTATGAGCTGCTATAATCAGCTAGCTCTAATAAGAATTCTCCAGCTGATCCAAAACGCAGTGGCACGTGTACTAACAGGACAAGAAACAAGATCATATTTCTCCTGTTTTAACTTCTCTGCTCTGGCTCCCCGTAAAAACCAGAATTGAATTTAAAATCCTTCTCCTAACTTGCAAAGCTCTAAATGGTCAGGCTCCTTCATATCTTAGAGAGTTCATAGTGTCCTATTATCCCACCAGAACACTGCGCTCTGAGAATGCAGGGTTACTTGTGGTTCCTAAAGTCTCCAAAAGTAGAACAGTAGCTGGAACCTTCAGCCATCAGGCTCCCCTTCTGTGGAACCATCTTCCTGTTTCTGTCTGGGAGGCAGACACCGTCTCCACATTTAAGACAAGACTTAGGACTTTCCTTTTTGATGAAGCTTACAGTTAGGGCTGGCTCAGGCTTGTCTTGGGCCAGCCCCTAGTTAGGCTACTATAGGCCTAGTCTGCCAGGGGACCTCCTATGATACACTGAGCCCCTTTCTCTCCTTCTCTCCCTCTCTACTTCTCTCTCCCTCTCCTCAGTTTCTGAAAAGTTGATACTTCTTCATTTGCTAACATTCCTGTCCTATTACTGCATATCACTAACTCGGCTTCCTCTCTGGAGCCTTTGTGCTCCACTATCTTGCAGTTTTCCTTGTATCGCAGCTCCCCCTGGATCGCGTGTTGTGGTTGTGCTGCTGCCGTGGTCCTGCCTGATGCCAGCTACTACTGCTGTTATTATTAGTCATACTTCTATTTTTATACACATATGATCATTATTGTCACACACATATACGATCATATATTAATATATACTTACAACATATGCTACCACAATTACTGTTATTATTATTATAATATTATTACTAAAATTAATGCAATTGTAGCTTTTGTCATTACTGTCTGCCCTGTTTCTCTCTCTGGCTCTGTCTCTCTCGGTCTCTCTCTGTCTCAATTTCCTTTTCTGTCTCTGTCTTTATGCATCATATTGTCATATGGATTACCACAAATTTATTATGTTGATCTGTTCTATTGCCCGTCTGTCCGTCTTGAAGGAAGGATCCCCCCTTAGCTCTTGATGACGTTTTTACGCCCCCCCCCCCCCCCCCCCATAACAAACTGATGTTTCTTTTGCAAGTGAAAATGTAATAGAACTCTCAGCAGTGCATCCCCCTGTATTAATGAAACAAGGAAGAATGGGAACTTAAGCTCAGAGAAACTAACATTTAGAGATTGTTTACCATAACCAGCTGCCTAATAACATTGGCAAGTATTTTGACGTCAATTTACATGCAGAACAGGTTTACTAATGTAGTGAAGATGATCTAATATGACTCCAGCCAGATGACCTGACCTGACCCTGACCAAATTTGGGTATGTAAGGAGAAAAAAATGTTCCCAGAACTGGTTATCTAAATGACAGGAAACGGCAGCTTAAGTGACAGGAAGCCCTTCTGAATGTGTGTGTGTGTGTGTGTGTGTGTGTGTGTGTGCACTTACATTTGTATCTTCACGGGTTCCCATCGAAAGGAGCCCACCAACTGCGGGGGGCCAAAACCGATGAGGGGCCCAAAATGATGGGCCCCACTCTGATTTCAATGAAAATGAGCTCAGGAGCTCCCCCTGATGCCACCACTTGCTTTTTTTTTTTTTTTTTTTTCACTTGGCCCACAAGGTAGCAAAAACTAGGTATGTGTGTAAAAGTGTGTGTGCTCACTAGCGCCCCTGTGGTTGGTAAGCGGTATAGGACTGATACACACTTTCCAGAAGTCCCTACACACACTTTTCGGAAGTGTGAATACCTTTGGTCAATCAAATTGCTGTGCTGTGCGATCTGCTACGAAATTCAGAAAGAACAATTGAAAAAGAATCCAGACAGAAGAAAAATTCCTGAGACGGAGTATATGATTGAAAATCTGTGAGTATTTTACTACATTTACCCACAACATCTGCATGCAACAGGTAGGCATGGTTTTAATCAGTCATTTATATCTTGACGTTATATTGTGACGTTACCTAATTTATTACAATAACTGTTGGCTGCCACCATTAGTTACATATGGTTAGCGGCTAACGTTAGCAACATAATATTACTGTTAGCAGTTGGCAGCTAATTGCATGTCACCATGGACACGAGAGCAGGGGAGAGGGGGGTGCAGTGAAGTCGTGTCGTTAAAAGTGGAGTTGGTAGTGTTGGGAGCAAGACCGGGCAGGAGTCGCAGGTGGTTAACCCAGAAGGTAATGCGCGCTAGCAGGGGGAAGAGGGAGGAGGCCTCAGACACTCTAACGGCCGGGCTCCACCGGCTGCGTCACGTCAGCGTAGCGTCACGGCGTATTCATTTGGGCTCCACTGACTGCATACGGAAGCGACACGTAGAGAGTCCAGCGGGGTTTTTAACTGTTTGCCGAGCCGAGAGGCTGCATGTAGGCTGCATGAAATTGGTAAGTTAAAGCATTTTGCACATAAGTTATTACTTATATTTGAGTTATCTACAAGTTTACTGTACTTTTTCTACTCGCTTTCAAATGTCTGCCACGGACATTTACACAATGTCACGGATAAACATGGGGAAATGCATGAAAAAAAAAAATTATCACATATCACCTCTGATAATGGTTTATTCATTTAAAAACACATTGTGTTCGTTTAGCACACTATTTCATGTAGTTTTTATCTGCTGGAGGGTCGTGTTGCGACAAACTGGGGTTGTCACGCCGCTCCTGTTGCCGGTGGAGCCGCTGTAATTGATTAACAGGGGGGCGAGCTGCTACGGGACTCGCGCTGCAGACGTGTCGCGCCGCTGATGTGCCCGGTGGAGCCCGGCCGTAACAAGCTACCGCACCTTGGACTCGCCCACCCTGTCGGTCTGCTGGCTGCTAGCTAAATGCTAACTCACTCAAAGTTTATTGATGAGCGTGTAGGCTACTTAAATTTTACTGAACATTTACAAAATGTTTACTGGGAGTTGGTTATTCCAGATCAAAGAGTACGTCGGTGTGGCTGCATTTTGTTAAAATGGATTACCAAAAAATGTTGAGTGTAAGCTTCAAACCACAGTTTGCGCATCACAAATATCCAACATGGTTATCATCCAACAACAGTAAGATAACTTGTCAGCTTCAACATGCTCCGCCAGCTTTCAGTGTGTGCACATTTCAGAATTGGCATATTTCAGTAGCCTATGTTTGATGTTAAACAATGTGCGTCCTGCAATAGCAAAGCTCAGCAAACAGCTGCAGCGTCTGTATGTTTATCTCTGTCTCTCTGTCTGTTCATTTGTCTAACTGTTAGCATGTCTGTCTGTCTATCTGTTAGCATGTCTGTCTGTCCGTCTATCTGTTAGCATGTCTGTCTGTCTTGATTTGTCTTCACTAAGTAATGATTAGAATTATTTTCACAGAGCCATTATGTCCACAAGGAGGAGAAGAAGAAAACCTGTAGATGATGCAAAGACATATATTCTGTCTTGCACTGACAAGGTTGGATTTATGGCAATATTTATTAACAGTTACAATGTGGCAGTGGCAGAAGATTCCTTGACACAACTTATGCATTTCAAAAGCAAAACAGTATTGTGGATATAATGGCAGGGTAGAGTATTTTTGTGTTTCAGGTTTTTGTCAGAGAATTTCAGGCAGACAGAGAGATGGAAGTGAGTTTGAGATTTTACAGTCCAGGCAAGATAGTCAGAGTGCTTTGTCAGAATATTCTACTGAAGTGTCCAGTGAAGTAGAGGCTATTGCTGTGGTAGACTAGCTGTAGTTTAGAGTTTAAGGCAAATTTTCATCTGTATTGATCCCAAACAAGTCACGTGGAAAGGAAAGGACGTAGTTAAGAGGGATAAGACATCTGCGTTACAAAACATTAAAAGTAGATGTCATTGTTCACATGTATGGAATTCAGTTATTTTCTTGTTGTTTCTTATTGTTCCTTTGCCTGTTGGGTCTTACTTTTAATTTACTGAGCTCCTAAGGTTTTTTTTAAAAGCATTCATTTTGATTTTTAAAATGATGCAGGAACCATGAAGTAGCACTTTTTTGTTCTCTATTTCTGCCTCTGCATACATTTTTTCCTCACAATCTCTGGGTGTCAAATTATTACAAATTTGTAATTCATAAAGCCATCACACTTGAGAATCTGGATTGGTTCATAGATCAGTGACATCAGTCTGATATTATGTCAATACTAGCACCTGATACTGATTATGGATCACATCTGTCCCATTTCTACTTTGAACATATGTTAAATGAACTGAAATATTCCACATTTCTGTGTTGCATCCTGTCTATATGATTAAATGAATAACTGAATCTCTTGCTTCAGTACATGCTGATTTTAAAGGCAGTAGGCTAGGACATTCTTTTATATTACACCACATTTAACTTCCAAATTGTGGGTCATGTTGCATGTCAAAAGTCACAGTGATAGTTCATTTTTGTTGAAACTGGGTTGTATGATGTACTTATGCTTTACTGGTGTGTTACCTGCACTAGATAGTACTGATGGCCAAATGAAGGCTCATGAAGCATTTTCTTTATTTTATGAGCCCACTAGATGGTGCTTTTTGTTCAACAAAAGGTTGAAAGCGCACTGAATTGCCATTCTTTGAGCCTCTCTCTTTGAATCATGAGCGCCATCTAGTGGGCTCAGAAAATAAAGAAAATGCTTCATGAGGCTTCATTTGACCATCACTACTAGATAGCTCACAGCACTCTCAGTTCAAGGGAACAGAACAGAGAGCATAGACAGGACCACAGTGATACATTGATGTGGATGGGTTGGCATCAAAAACGTTTTTTGGCCACATAAAAAAGAGTCTGATCAAAAAAGCAGTTTACCTGTACACTGAATTTAGAATAAAACATCCCAAAACATCAGCTATACAGTGCACAACAGGCACAGTGGTGCTCAGAAGTAGCCCAAAAAAGTAGTTACAGCCAGCTAAACTGCTGAAAAATACTGCAGATATTCACTCTACTTGCATATCAATACATGTATTCAAGAGGGACATCTTTTAGGAGGTTAAAATACCTCTTATTGCTGTCCCCATCCCCAGCAGTGTATCACAACTGGGAGAGTGCTGAGCATTGTCTGCAGGTAATACACTGACTAGACGTAAGTGTCGCATACAACCTCACTTTAAAAAAACTGTAACATCTCTTTTTGATTGCCCAGAATTAAATGTTTAAATAATTATATTATTGTAGGAAGAGGAGTGTTTGCCACACAGGAAGAATGCCAGTCAAGACAGTACTCAGAGACTGAAAGCACATTTCTCTTTGACTTTGAGTGGCAGAACCATCGCTTGTGGTAAGCATGGAAAGATAGATGTTTGTATAGATTAGAGAAATTCTGAGTTAACCCTGAAACAAGGTTTTAATAGCTGATGAATGAATTAAAGCACAAATACTCTTGGAAAATTCTTTTAAAAATACTTCTTCCAATAAAACTGTTAAAAAATTATAAAACTATTAAAAATGTTCTTATACTTTTCAGCCTGGGTGCATCTGAAGAAGATGGATCTCTTGGAAGATTGGTTAATGACAAAAACAAAAATCCAAATTGCATCATGAAAAAAATCATAGTAACAACAAGCCGCACTTGTGCCTTTTTTCTCTGAAGAAAATAGAAATAGGAGATGAAATTGATTACAGCTACGGTGATGCAAAATGGCCTTGGCGCATTAAGGTGAGTTGGTTAGATTAAGTGTAAAGATTTTTTTGACAAAAAGCAAATTTTGTATTTCTCCAATATTAACCATGTTTCCAATATTACTCTTGAGTATATCTATGGAAATGCATTTCATCTTTGATGTGTGATGTGATTTAAAATGAGTTCTTATTTATCTGCAGTCCAGGTGAAAAAAACCCAAGCTCCTGCTGCAGCAGAAGAGATGGAGACCAGCCCTGTTCATCACATGTTCCATGAGCAATCAAAGCCAGATGAGACTAACGCACAGGTAAAAGTACATTCAAACACAGTCATCACAAATATCTATACTGACTTGTATGTGATGTTGTTCTACTACTAAAATGGGCCAATGTTCATGTGGCTTTAGAGTAGTCAAGTGTATTATTGGGTGGTAAAGGCCAGTTAATGTCACACACACCCGCATGTTTCCAGTCATGTCCATATGGGGTCATTGTATCTCACAAACACATTCTTTCTCTAGTCTCTCCTTTACACACTCATGTTTCTAGTCTCACCCGTGTGGGGCCCTTCTTTACACACTCATATGTTTCTAGTCTCACCCGTGTGGGGCCCTTCCGTCCAGTTCTCACTGTAAGTGTTTTTATGGCACTGTGGCAACCTGGCATGATCTCAACTCTGATTTTAACATTTATAATTGTACACTGTCTAAAATGGGCCATTGTTCACATTTCTTTTCTGGATGCAGCTTTTTAGTGAGACCATGTCATGTTACTGCTAACTCAGGAACAGTTTTTGCTATGGCCAACTTTTCTAGAGCATACATGATAATACATTTTTGCTGTTTATTTGTTTAGGTATTTACTGTCCAAGGGTTTTCACTCGTTGATTATCCAAATAGTGATGAAACTGATGAGGACTGTATGGAAAACGAACCTCCCACTCCACACCCGGATGTTGTTCTAAGGCAGAATACAGAAAACATTATGGTATGCCTCTAATGCTTTGAGTGACATTAAAATGTTTTTAGGCAAGTAATTTTATAAACCCTCCAGTTATTGGTTTTAATAGATTGTGTATTTATGTATGAATGTATGTACATCTTTACATACCTTTTTTTGTTTTTGCAGAATGATATTGGACCAGATGTTTCTGATCATTTGTACGATTCAGATGAAACTGTTGTGAAAGAAACTTGTGATGAGGCTTCTCAAAACAACCATTCCAACGAGCAATCAAATGATGAAATTGTTCCACCACTGAGACGCACAAAAAGCATTCTGGTAAGCCCCTAAAACTTATTTAAACAATATGAGTAACTAGTTGGTGGGCCCTTTCCCCCAAGTGCTTTCCCCTGCCATTTTTTTTCTACTTTCAACAAACAGAGAAAATCATATCTTCATGTCTCCCTTTTTGCAGATGGATAGAGTACAAGATTTTACTCACTGTCTCTACGATTCAAGTAGTGACAGCCCAGAGGACACTTTCATTTTTAAGCCTGAAAGGGATTCACAGAGGCTGAGAAGAAGCTCTTGCCGTCCTGTAAGCCTTTTTTTTATTCTTTTGTGTTTTCGTGACTGCGAACATGTCTGTTGCTCTTGCTAGTGAGCCTGATACTGACTCTTCTAATTTGTAAATTTACTTGTACTTAGAATACTCCATACAGAAGGCTCCATACAGAATTTTCTTCACTTAGTATGCCGAGCCAGTTAAAGTATACTCAGGTTTTTGATACTTAATGTTACAAAATGAGTTATTGACATATGTGTGTGTTTGTTATTAAAGATTCGGATTCAGAATCTCATGGAATCAGATGACTCAAACGTAGGTAGCGAAGATAAGTATATGCCACATCCCATGGATAAAAGCACAGAAAGTGATAGCAGTTTGGAATTAACCCAGGAAGATGAAAAAAAGAACAAAGGTCCAGTCAGAGCAAGTTTAAGCCCAGGGAGAGTGGAAGTGAGTCCTCCAGGCAGAGAAAAAGCAAGTCTTCCAGTCAGAGCAAGTTTAAGCCAAGGGAGAGTGAAAGTGAGTCCTCCCGGCAGAGAAGAAGCAAGTCCTCTAGTCAGAGCAAGTTTAAGCCCAGGGAGAGTGGAAGTGAGTCCTCCAGGCAGAGAGGAAGCAAGTCCTCCAGTCAGAGCAAGTCTAAGCCCAGAGAGAGTGGAAGTGAGTCTTCCAGTCGGAGCCAACAGACTCAGAGTTTTCACTAAACCTGCTTTCTGAAACGGGCCCCAGGTAAGCAGGAGGTTTAAATAACCTGCCCTAACAACTGAAGGGAGCAGGTGACTGATCAGCTGATCAGGATTTGGTGCAGCTCTGAGTTGTCTGCCTGAACTGGTTCCGCAGGCTTCACATCAGTCATACTCTAATGAAATAAGCAATATACAATATACAATATTTAAAAAACTGTCTTGCGGTGTGAATCTTTGGTGACAGCATGCATTTTACTACAGATCATTTATCTGTATACCCTTGATAACTGCTGTCACAGTCACAAAAGTTATTTGATTAATATCCTTACCAAGCCAGCTTTAGTGACTACTTAATATTAAGGTCAACATGCCTGTCTTACATGGTTGAATAAACCTTTTCTCTGTCCAGATGTCAGTATGCCAGGAGAAGAGGGGTCAGAAGGTGAAGTCAGCATGTCATCCCTGCAAGAATGTACCTCCACATCACAAGTCCAAAACCAGAGTGTCTCTGCAAAAAAGAGAGGTAAGCTTTGGGGCTCACTGTGAGCTCGGCCAAGACCTTTTCTCCCATCCTCACCACCTGTGGCCTGTCTGTAAGGAAGTCCAGGGTCTAATTAGGGCTGAGTGATATGGACCAAAATTAAGATATATTATTTTATTATATGATTAGATATATCGATATATATCAATATCTATTCTGTGATTTAATTAGTGCCGCTAATTGGGGATAATCTAATGGCTTAAAAGAATAGTTCACTTTATATCTCATACCTCATATCAATAAGAATTCCGGTGTATTTTTTTAATCTTCATAACACTTTCTGGAGTTTCTCAGGAAAAACATTTGCAGCATTTCCCCCAACAACAGAGGTCTACAGCGACCAGTTGAAAGACGTCATTAAACAACCGATAATCACCATAAAATGCTTCCAAACTGCTCGTGTTCCTTCATCTAAGTCTCCTGAACCCTCCACATGCAGCTGACTTTATAAAACGTTAGTTACGCTGAGTTTTTAGCATGAATCCACGCTGTTGTAGAGAGCAGTGAAGCTAGTTCATGCTACGCGCACACGCACCTTCCCCATATACATCCATTTAGACGGTGCGCGTGCGCACAGCGTGAACTAGCTTCACTGCTCTCTACAATGGTCCGGATTCATGCTAATAACACAGCAGAGGAAACCAGAGGATCCTGTTAAACTGAAATCCACTGGCAAAGTTCAGTTTAAACTCACACAAATGAATGCATTAATCTGTGGAGTGGGTGCGGGCACAACACTTTAATATCTTTGTTGGAGATAAAACCTTAAAAAAAACCTGTCAGTTCTAAGTCAAAGCCACATGTGCCAAATGGCACACAGGCATCTTCATTAGCAGAGGGCTGCACAATATAACAAATTGAACAAAAATACACCTTTATCCCTCCCTCTTGAGCACACACACACTTGTTGCTGTGCTGTCTCTCTCCTGTCTGTCTGTCTTTAGCCCCTTACACACAGCCTCAGGGTTCCCGCGGATCCTTAAAAAGTCTTAAAAGGCACTGAATTCATTAATCTAAAAATAAGCCCTTAATTGGCATTAAAATGTCTTAAATCAGTCTTTATAAAGTCTTAAAAATGTTAACACGTGGTAAGTAGGATTTTATGATTGTAATTAGTCTAAACTATTATACTAGAAATAATAGGTAACATTTATTTTTTTCAAATAATTTGCCAAATAGCAGTAACGTCACGCAATCACGAGAGCGGAACCAACAAAACAGTGATGTGTTTGCGGCTGTGCGTGACTCTCAGAGCAGATGCACGTCATTCATGTAGCAGTTGGACCACATGGGAAAGTGTAAATTTAATGAAAATTGGCTGTCCAACAAAGATTTTTCTGGATGGCTGAAACCAGTACCAGGCAATTTATACGAGGCACGGTGTATTTTGTGCAAGAAATGTTTCAAACTCGGCATGATGGGAATCAAGGCAGTGGAGTCCCACATGCACAGCGCGAAACACAAAGACTCAAAATCAAGCTGTCAACAAACGCCAGGTCTTTCCCAGTTCTGTTCTAGTCTCGTCTCTACCGTGCCTCCACCCCCATCTCCGATATCAACAACCGGGACAGCAGCACCAAATCTCCGGACAATAGGCTCGTTCGAGATGAACTGCGCCTCGCCTGAAAAGTAGACGAGAGCAGGCGGCCGCAGCAGGGAGCGGTGACAAAAAGCCGCTGTGAAGTCGGACGATTTCCCGACAGTTTCCAGCAGCCTTCAGTCCGTACAGGAAGTCACAGACACTCACATCCTGTCTGGAATGATGTCAATTCATTAAAAAAGTGATCACACCCATATATCAGTTTGTTTTCAGTCTCCAGTTGTTTTAATTATGATAGATTAATTTATTAAAATGCTTTACAGGTGATCTGTAATTTATGTTCATGGTTTATCCTCCATTTGACATGAATTCTCCTGTAAATCAGCATCATATCAGTTGATCTGTCCCCTCAACTACACAGGCTAAATAAACAATGCTTGACTATAAGGTTAATATTGTCAGAGGAAAAAAATTACAAGACAACAGCTTTCATTAAGGCTCAGTCAGATATAGTCAGGGCTTCACATCTGTACATGTTATTTTAAGAATCCTCACATCCCACTGACCACCAGTCTCTGTGTTGCTTAATACTTCAATAATTATAAAAGTCCAGCATTAGTATACAGTAGACTCTGTATAGTTTATGATAGTGCTGGGCGGTATGACCAAAAATTTACATCACGGTATTTTTCCAACTTATGTCGGTTTCACGGTATATGACGGTATTTTTTTTTTTTTCATGCACAACTGGGTGTTAACCACATTTTTTAATGATTTAGAGAGGAATTACTGCAGTAAATTGGCTTGAGGAGTGAATATTGTAGAAACTAGTGGTGGGATGCGATTAAAAAAATGTATCTAATTAATTAGGGGCTTTGTAATTAATTAATTGCGATTAATCACATTTTTATCAAAAAGCAACAATTGACATAATAAGCAAAGTTTCTCAATTCAGATAAATTTTGGTTGATGACTGAATCAATGAACAGACTTATAGGTGAACTTACTTAAACTAATATGTTTATTTTTCATTTCGCCAGAAAGTTTCTTAAATTGTTAGATGTAGACTTACTTATTTTGGCTCTGAACCCTGTCATCTGGTCTATTGTGGGCCAGAGAGTGGATACCCCACGTGTTGGGCCGGGTTCGGATAACAATTAAGAAGTTTGACATGCTGCTGTGTTGTGCTATGGCCTATTCAAGTGCTGGAATCTGTTATTTACGTGACAACGCCTGAATGCAACACAGGCTCCACTCCGACTGAGTGTGTGTGCTGTGCTACGCTGCTGTGTGTGCGGCATGTGTGACTGTGAGTAACAGCAGCCTTTAGATGGTCATTTACACACTGTCCATGTGTGATCACGGTAAACAGACAAGCTGTAACCAAGGTAACAGTAACTATGTCAGGTAACAAACTGCACTGGGCTCGGGTCGGGTTTAGACTTGAAAAACATAAAGGCTCTCGGGTTCGGGCCAGGCTCGGTTATAACTGTCTCGGACTCAGGTCGGGTTCGGTCAGGAAAATGTGTCCCGAGCCGCGCTCTTTAGGGAACTGAGAGAGGTGCGATTAAATGCCTTATTTTTCCTGTGATAAATTAATCGAAATTAACGCGTTAAAGTCCCAGCTCGATTAGAAACACATTAATATCCACACTAGTATTGATACATGTTTGCATGGCCTTACAAAATGATGCTGTTTACAAAGAGGTGGCACTCATGATTCTAATGAAGTGAAGGAATCGATACGAACGCGTCTCTGAGTGACATCTGACTCGTCTTTTCTCTTGCAGTGCCATGCCAACGTTACCTGCAGACGTGGAGGACGCAGATCTTAGTTCTTGATATTCATTCTTGATATTCAAAGACATGTTTGTGCCTGAGGTGGTGAAGCATATTGCTCGTGTTGCCTCCTACGGCCACAACTTTAGCCCGACATTTTAAGATAATTGTTGTTTGATCGACGGCGGATTTTTTAAAGAAGAACTTCCAAACAGCAGACACGGCTCCTCTTTTCGGTACAAGTTCTTCTGTGTCATTTTCTACTCGTTCTGTAACTTTACTTTCGGAACTTTCACTGTTTTTATCCATTTTCTTAGCTCAACAGCTCACCGCTGTCACATCACCTTGCTTAGTGCAACTGCAAAACAGTCCCCTCCCAAACAATGTCCCGCGGCGCTACGTTCCGTCACTCGGCTTTCCCAACGTTGTGTACGCCACATACTCACCTGTATTGCAGTATATGAAAAATTCATATCATAAAAAAAAAAAACACCAGTACCGGTATGATACGGTATACCGCCCAGCACTAGTTTATGATGGATGTATTTAGTCTCTGACGACTAAACTTCACCATCAGTCACACATGTCTTCTGTTCACAGAATAAACCATCAAATCAGACAAATACAATCTTAATCTCTAAAATTCAACAAAAATGAAAAGCTTATCTAAAATGTCATATTGTTGAGCCAACATCTGAACCAATCAGATGTTTGATCAGGTGAGAGCCAGACGGTGCAGTCGATGGAGAGCAACTGCAGCGCCTGGCTCTAAAAACTGCAGCCACCTCGCTCTCGTGGTTTTATCGCTGTCCACATTTGTAATACGTCAGAGCAAGTCAGCATGAAGTCGGACACAAAACTAACCTGCATGCATTGTGCGCAGATCGCTGGTGATCGAATCTGCGCAGGCCTGGCTCATCTCGAATAAACCTAGTGTTCAGGTGCACACCTACGCTAAAAGCAAAGGTACTGTGGTGTCTGAACACCGTGACAAAACACCAATCATACAAATCAAATGAGGGAGTTGGAGATTTATTCATTTATTTCATTTGTGTTGATTGTGTTGTTGGTCTTAAATTAGCCGGCATGCCGGGAATGGGGGCATGACGTTTTGAAGTTTTGATGAGAGCAGACATTGGCGACGCAGATGCTGGCGCCGACGTCATCACGCATATAAAGCCATCTGAGTCCGGGAAGCCGGCTCGCTGAGTATAGCGACACACAAGCGTGGCGATTTACCGTTACTGTTGATGCAGTGTATAAGGCACAGGAGAAAGCAAAGACTGCTTATTGGTAGACAAAAATACCGTCTCTGATACAGGATTGCTGTTCCCCTCTGTTGTTTTGAGCTCCTATTTGTGTATGGATGCCTATGGGTTTACATTTGGCTTATCAACGGGCCGGGCCGGCCCCGCCAACCCGACTGGACACGCTGGTACAGGTTGAAAATTAGTGCTAATGAGTCGCAGCCGCAGAATGTAGTTAAGTGCGAATGCCACCGTGTAGTGTTAATTTTGGCAGCTATTCTTATATTCAGTCTTACTGTGCATTCACACCAAATGAGCGTCATAAGCGGCCGGCAGCCATTCATTTTCAATGTACGCTTGCTATGAAGGGTGTCTGGAGTGTCGGTGGCAGCGAGCAGCGCGATGCCAGTGACCGGAGCGTCACTGTGAAGTTGAGAGAAGCTCAACTTTATGCAAATGAGCAGCGACGCTGCCGAAGCAGCAGCGAGCAGCAGCCAATTGCAGACCGTGAATATTCTAGGCGGGACAGTGAAAGAAAAAGAAAGAGAAGCCAGGTTCGCAGGACTTGGTGGACCCAGATGGCCTGACGGTACCGAGCCCTGCGTTTCCTCAGCAAATACACCACTGCAATACAAAACAGGCTTCCCAAAGTGTGATCCATGGTGAAAGAGGAAGCGGACGATGTACATGCTATATATATAGACACACTTTTTCCCTCCAAAGAGCTCCCGCTTATTTACCACCAACACCAACAAAAGGTGAAAACTGTGAAAACCTTATTGATGTGTTTAAAACCATTTATTGTAAATATGTCGAATTATTAAATGTTTAATGTAATATTATTTGTGACACTTTTAATCAAATGCCATAGCGTATTTCTTCCAAATCTCGTTTATTCTCGCGCGGCTTTACCAGCCAGGAAGCAGGAAGTGGTACACAGAAACAGAGAGAGATGCTGAGAGGACATGCATCCGAACAGTCTCCTCCAAACTTCAACAAAAAGAACTCAGAACCATCTTTAAACTCATTTTGGTAAAGTAAACTCTTACTTTAACCTATTGAACTTCGACTACAGACCGCTGGAAACGACAACGGAACCTGATTAAGAGTAACTGAGTGCGCGAATTGGTGAGTGATAATCCACAGCTGTCACATTATCAGTTTGACTACTAAATGGCATTTGATGATAAAAGTGACTTATAAACTATTTTTTTCCCTTGTGAACACATGCTAAGGTAAACGAATATTAAGGTAATGCTAATTTATTTTGAAAAAGATTATTAAAACGTTTTGTTGTGGTCTTATCACCAGGCCAGGTTTTTTCCCCCAGACGTTTGGATGGCGAGCTAACCCCAGGACAGTCAACTCCGACACTTCCCCTCTTCCCCCCCCTCACCAATAATCACCTATCATCATCATCATTGGTCATCTTCCCTTTTCCCCACGTGTTCTTACCAGACTGGTAGGACAAACAAACTTTTTTAATCTGATTTGAAGGACTGAATTATCTTTTCTTTTTTTTGTTTTAATGAACTGATTGAGTGTTTTGAAAACTCATAATCAATAAGAAAAAGAGCTTGAAAAAAAGCCTAATTTTGTTGTTTATTGTTGTAATAATAATGTAATAATTATTGCTAATAATTATTAATTATTTCTGATAGCCAATTTGGTACTTAAATTGTAGATTCCATACATTTATGGTGCTGCCATGTGAAACCTATTAATGTAGATTCCCTACATTAATGGTGCCACCGTACAAAGCCTATAAGTGTGGATTTCCTACATCTTGGTGCCCCTTGATGAGGCCTAGTATTATAATTCCCAACATTTTGGTGCCCCGTGTGAGGCATAGTAACGTTGACATTCATTCATATTTGTGCAATATTAATATCAGTGTACAATTGTGGTTCACACCAAAAATAGTTGATTCCACTCCTAGACTACCCAAAAGTCTTTCCATTCACACCACTAGTCTGCTACAACAGTAGACATCCAGCTGTACTTACAAAGAAGTACATTGTGGTGATAATTTATTTATTCACAAAGCTAAAGCAATTTGAGAGACATTGTGTGATTGATCACCACTACCTTAAGCCCTCATATTGTTACCCTAGAGTTTGCTATTGCTGCTAGCTTTTCAAGTTGAACTACCCTGTAGAAACTTGTAAGACACGTATTCAATGCAACGTAGAAGCTGTCAGAATTTGCAGTTGATTACATTGTTCCTTTCTCCTTTGTTATTTATCACAGTGTGCCACCGGCCCTGTGAAACCTAGAGAGCTTACGTGAGATCTGGCTGTAACTGCTGTGCATTTCAGCCGAAGTAAGAGGTAGAGCATAAGAGCCACAGTGTGCTACCAGCCCTGTGAAGTTAATACCTCACTGTTACTGCCCAAAGTTTCAGTTTGAGTTAACTCTAAGAAACAACAACTGTTTCTGCCATGCATTACATTTAGTGCATGTAGTTATCCCTGCCCTAATCTTTTGTGCCCTTTTGTGTTGTAGCCACCCCTCCTCCACAGGAAACTAAGGCCAGCACATTGCTTTGTTAGGCTAGTGTACTTCACAAGTTACACTTAAAGGTGTCTGCCAAGCAACACCAAAGCTGACCATCCATTTAATTTGTACTAAGACAATTTGTTTTAGCCTTACCCTCCTTTCCAAACTTAACAATGGAGAACCCCTGTTTAGAACAATTTATCTCTTCACTTGCACAGAGCCTAAACCCTGGCTGCCCTGAACTCATCAACCAATTCAGTCTTGTTGAATGCAATGAAGAAATAAACTCTCTGTTTAGTAACAAGTGTGATGCACAGACTGCATCAGATGGTTCATTGTTAAAATGCTTGCTCCTGATTTTTCACAGGTAAACAACCTTTGCCCTTCAGGACAATGCAGCTCTAGGAAAGGAGGTAGAAAGTCTAAGTGCCAGATCCACAAAGAATGGATTGCTCCTGCTAATAGCGCCATTATTTGCACAGAATTAGCTCATGCAATCTGCCCTGTTTTAGCGCCTTATCCTCAAAAGAGTTTGCTCATATGCCGGCGCTAAGACGCCCACAAAGTTTGGCAGCTGAGGGCAAGTGATACTCTCCTCCGATGAATCCTCTCTTGTGCACGCCTGCCATTACAGTGCCTTTGCCTGGCTACAATCACTGCTGCCATGATTACCAGAGAGTCCTGGCATGACAGCCCTTATATAGGCTATGCTGCACAGTTACCACCAACTGAGTGCAATTTGCAATCATTTTGCGTGAGAGAGAGAGTGAGAGAGGGAGAAAGAGAAATTGCGCGGATTTAATACACGGGTCTCACTGGCGTTAAATAGCACCGCTTTACTGCCCATGGCAATTAGCGCTGGTCTTTGTGGATTTGGTGGTATTTGCAATGAGGCTTATTTGCATAGGAAGGGGGCAATTTTGTGCTGAATTTATGAATATTCTCTAATTTACATGCATGCAAATTGGACCGGTGCAGCTAGGAGTGGCAGTGCAGTTTGTGTTCAGTTTGCGTGCATTTCACCCTTTGCGTGTGCTTTGTGGATTGCACGCTATTTTTTTCTCTCATTTGCACAGGTTTTAAAAGCAGTGCAATCCTTTTGAGGATCTGGCCTTATGAGCGTGAAACGCTTCTCTCCTCCATTAAGTGCAGATGGCTAACAAGAAAGCCATGCGCTACTTACATGACTTGCATTCAGCAGAGTTAGACCTCTGCTCACACAAAGAAGAACTGTTTAGGCTTAGATCAGAACACCTAGCCCCACAACAGTCTTACAGCCAGTGTGATTCCGGCTTTTCTGATTCACACTCCTCCCTGGATGAGAGGTCAGCACCTCCTCCACTCAGTAAGTGGGAATTTTTCCCACCTGAACCAGTGTCTTTGGGAATCATGTCAGTTCCCCAACCTCCACCAACAGACAGAGGTAACAGTGACCTGACTTCCCATGTCTCAGATGCAGACACTGAGGAGACATGTAGTTTATCTTCTGCAAGATTTCCTGTCACATGTCCCTCTCAGACACAGATTTTTGACACCCGTGTGCAGGGGAAAAGGGGGGTTGAAAGCTTATGAGCCCCTGCCTTTGAATCCCAGAGACCTGCAGACCTTAGGAATGCTAATTTAGTCTTGCCTTCACAAGAGAAAGCATCAGACTGCTCCCACTTGAAGTGCTTGAGTTCTTAGCTAAGGACATTGCATTGTTTGATCCAGACAACTGTGATCAACACATTGATGACTATTTTAGAGAACTGGACAACTGTCTAGTTGACTTGCCACATGCAACCGAAAGGGAAAAGATTAAACTTTTGTGGAAGACCAGCTCTAAAGCTGTCCACAAGTTTATTCAGTGTCAGCCTCCCAGAGTCAGAAATGACTTCTCAAACATCCGTCAAGCACTGACAAAAGAGTTTTCTTCTCCTGCTGATGAGATTGATTGTATGGTTGCAGCCCTCCAAATTAAACATTCACGTCTTGAGAATCCTAGAGATTATTACAAACGTTTGAGATATGTATACTTTCAGGGCAAGAATGCACCAGGCTTAGAAGAGAACCCAACCTTCAAGTCCCTGTTCCTGTGTAACCTGCACCCTTGTGTATGCACTCACGTTGTACTCATGACGTTTAAAGGTATCCCGTCCATGCTTGAGCTTAGGAAGCTTACACAGGCAGCTTGGGAAACTGCTGTCACTCCCAAAGCCAAGGGGATACCGACTGAACCTGCCAGTTCAAACCCTGCAGTGTCACAAAGGTCTTCTACCCCAAAACACCACCCTCACAACAGCTCGAAGGGGGGTGTGAAAAGACAGCAGGGAGACAAGAAGCGTAGCCGCTATGTCCCCCAGCTGCGACGAGATGGCCATTCACAGAACATCAGAATCAGAATCAGAAATACTTTATTGATCCCCAAGGGGAAATTGTTTTCGTTACAGGTGCTCCTTGCAAGTGTAAAAAGAAGATATAGTGCAAACAAGTGTAGAAAGAAGATATAGTGCAAAAGAAGTAAAAATATAAGAAATATAAGAAGATGATTTACAAAATATATATGTACATACCAAACAACATAACTTACAATATATACAGGAACCTTATATACAGACTGAACAATGCAGTCAGTTATTGCACGGATTATTTAGGAATAAATATGTAATAATATATTATGAGCTGGTGACAGTGGTGAAACAGTCCAAGGGCAACTCAGAGGGAGGAGTTGTACAGTTTGATGGCCACAGGCAGGAATGATTTCCTGTGGCGCTCAGTGGTGCACTTTGGTGGTATGAGTCTCCCACTGAAAGTACTCTTGTGCCCAACCAGTACATGGTGGAGTGGATGTGAGAAATTGTCCAAGATAGTTCGCAGTTTAGACAGCATCCTCCTCTCCGATACCACCACCAGAGAGTCACACGCCATTCCCACAACATCACTGGCCTTGCGGATCAGTTTGTTAAGTCTGTTGGCGTCCGCCACCCTCAGCCTGCTGCCCCAGCACACAACAGCATAGAGGATAGCACTGGCCACCACAGACTCAAAAAAAATCCTGAGCATAGTCCAGCAGATGTTGAAGAACCTCAGTCGCCTCAGAAAATAGAGACGGCTCTGGCCCTTCCTGTAGAGAGCATCAGTGTTCTTAGACCAGTCCAGTTTATTGTCAATGTGGACCCCCAGGTACTTATAGTCCTGCACAATGTCCACAGTGACCCCATGGATGGAAATCGGGGTCACCGGTGTCTTGGTCCTCTTCAAATCCACCACCAGTTCCTTTGTCTTTGCCACGTTGAGCTGCAGATGGTTCTGCTCACACCATGTGACAAAATTATTCACAGCAGCCCTGTACTCATCCTCATCACCCTTGCTGATACATCCAACTATGGCAGAGTCATCAGAAAACTTCTGAAGATGGCAGGTCTCAGTGCAATAGCTGAAGTCCGTGGTGTAGAGGGTGAAGAGGAAGGGAGAGAGGACAGTCCCCTGCGGGGCCCTGGTATTGCTGACCACTCTGTCTGACACACAGTGTTGCAAGCGTACGTACTGTGGTCTGCCAGTCAAGTAATCCACAATCCAGGACACCAGAGAGGCATCCACCTGCATAGCTGTCAGCTTGTCACCCAGTAGAGCTGGACGGATGGTGTTGAACGCACTGGAGAAGTCAAAAAACATGACTCTCACAGTGCTCGCTGGCTTGTCCAATTGGGCGTAGACGCGGTTGAGCAGGTAGATGATGGCGTCCTCCACTCCAAGTCGGGGCTGATAGGCGAACTGGAGGGGGTCCAAGAGTGGCTTGACCATGGGCCGGAGCTGCTCCAGGACAAGTCTCTCCAGGGTCTTCATGATGTGGGAGGTCAATGCCACGGGTCTGTAATAATAATAATAATAATAATAATAATAATAATAATAATAATAGCTTAGATTTATATAACACCTTTCAAAACACCCAAGGACGCTTTACAAAACAGCAGCAAACCAAATGAAAACAACAGACAAAAGGACAAACAACACAAGCTACAGAGAACCGGCCTAGCTAAGCAAGACCAAATGCCAGAGTAAACAGATGTTTTTTGAGAGATGATTTGAATGAGTCCAGGGTTGGGGCGTGGCGTATCTCAGAGGGAAGAGAGTTCCAAAGGGTGGGGGCAGCCACGCTGAAGGCTCTGTCCCCAAAGGTGCGTCGGCTGGTGTGAGGGACAGCAAGCAGACCCATGCCAGTGGACCGAAGACTCCTCGATGGAGTGTGATGGTGAAGGAGGTTGGATAGGTACTGGGGGGCCAGGGAGTGGAGGGACTTGTAGGTGAGGAGGAGGAGTTTGTAGGTGATCCGGAATTTCACAGGGAGCCAGTGGAGGTGGATGAGAGTGGGGGTGATGTGCTGCCAGGGCTTGGAATGGGTGAGAACCCTGGCAGCTGAGTTTTGGACGTATTGGAGCCTGTCCAGGGTCTTACTGGTAGCCCCGAACAGGACTCCGTTGCAATAGTCCAGACGGGTGGTGATGAAGGCGTGGATGAGGGTCTCTGTTACTGTGTCAGTGAGTGATGGCCGGAGTCTGGAGATGTTCTTGAGATGGTAGAAGGCAGATTTGGTGACGGATTTGACATGTGAGTGGAAAGAAAGGGTGGAGTCCAGAATGACGCCCAGGTTGCGGACTTCAGGTGATGGGGAGATGGAACAGCCGTCGACCTGGAGGAGGAAATCCCCAACCTTCCGGAGCAGTGCCTTGGGTGCCACCACCAAGAGCTCAGTTTTTCTGCTGTTGAGTTTGAGTAGATTAGATGACATCCAGGTTTTTATGTCATGAAGGCAGTTGACAAGAGACCGGGGGGGAAGCTGGGTGGATGGGGAGGTGCTGAGATAAAGTTGAGTGTCGTCCGCGTAGCAGTGAAAATTGAGACCATGATGGCGAATGATCTGACCTAGGGGGAGCATGTAGATTGAAAAAAGGAGGGGTCCAAGGACAGAGCCTTGAGGCACACCTTGATTGACTGGGGCAGGGGGGGAAACGGAACGGTTAATGGTGACAAACTGTGTCCTGTTGGTGAGATATGATTGGAACCAGGAGAGGGCAGTACCAGTGAGGCCAATGAGGTCGGAGAGGCGGTTGAGGAGGATGGAATGAGAGATAGTGTCAAAAGCAGCTGAGAGGTCGAGAAGGATGAGTAGGCTGACATGGCCAGAGTCAGCGGCAATGAGGAGGTCGTTGGTGATTTTTAAAAGGGCAGTTTCAGTGCTGTGATGGGTTCTGTAGGCGGATTGGAGGATCTCAAGGAGCTCATGGTTGGACATATGCTGGTGGAGCTGGGCGGCGACTGCTCTTTCCAAGATTTTGCTGAGGAAAGGAAGGTTGGAGATTCCAGAGTCCAGACCAGGCTTTTTGAGGATAGGAGTGACAGAGGCGGTTTTGAGACAGGTGGGTACAGATCCGGCAGTGAAGGAGAGATTGTCAACCATGAGGGGGCATATTGTGGGCAAGCAGGCTTTGACCAGGGGAGTGGGCAGGGGATCCATGGAGCAGGTGGAGGCCTTGGACTTGGTGACCAGTTTGGTGATGAGGGGAGCATCAACAGGGGAGAAGGAGGAGAGGCAACACCGGGGCGGGCACGTTGTGGGGGGAGAAGCAGCCAGAGACTGGGGTGGTTTAGGGGCCGACTCAAGTAGTTGGTGGTGGATGGACTCCACTTTGGCCTGAAAGAAGTCCAGGAACCTGGAGCAGAGGTCGGCAGCTTCAGGGGGTTGGGGGTCGGCAGGGGGGTGAAGTAGGCGGTTGATAGTGGTGAACAGTGTTTTGGGCTGATTTTCATGAGAGCTGATGAGGGTGGAGTAGTAGTGTGTTTTGGTCCGGGAGAGAGCAGCCTTGTAGGTTGCCACATGGTCCTTGAAGGCCAGCAGATGGACCGTGAGGCCAGATCTTTTATGGAGCCTCTCCAGCTGCCGACCCCTGGCCTTCATGGCCCGGAGTTCGGTGGTGTACCAGGGGGCGGGACGATTGAAAGAGATAACCTTGGTTTTCAGGGGGGCGAGAGAGTCCAGGCTGAGGGAGAGGGCAGTGTTGTAGTGGGCTACCCAACCATCTACCGTGGTATCGGGGGGAACAGACACCATGTGAGCCGATATAAGGTTGGATAGGGTTGGTGTGCTGACAGACTTGATGTTCCTGAATGTGATGATGCGTTTGGGACGGAGTTTGGCCGGGGAGACAGGCATGGTGAACAGAATGGCGTGGTGGTCAGAGACGGCAAAATCAATGCATGGCAGATGGGAGGGGGGAGAGCCAGAGGAACAGACTAGATCAAGGGTGTGACCTTTAGCATGAATGGGCCCTTGGACGTGTTGGATGAAATTGAAGCAGTCCAGTAGTGCGAGAAATTCAGCTGCGAACTTGCAGGTGCTGGAGTCAACGTGGATGTTAAAGTCCCCAAGCAGAAGTGTGGATGGAGACATGGAACAGGTGGAGGTGAGGAGCTCAGCGAGCTCAGACATGAAGACGGAGGAGTGCTTGGGGGGGCGGTAGATGAGAACCACCAGGAGTGGAACGGACCCTGCCAGTGTAAAAATGGTACACTCAAAAGAGGTGGTCTTGGGTGCAGGGAGTTCCTTCACCAGGATATCGGCACGGTAAATGACCACCAGCCCACCACCACGACCCGTGTACCGAGGCTTCTGGATGTAGACATATCCTGGGGGTGTTGCCTGATTGAGTGTGAGGAAGTCCAGTTGATTCTGCCATGTCTCTGTCAAACAGGCGATGTCGATATTTCTGTCAGTAATGGTGTCATGGATGAGTAGAGCTTTGTTGTTAAGAGAGCGAGTGTTCAACAGCATGAAGGATGTGGGGTTATTCGTGGGTGAAGATGAGCGGATGGAGAGAGGAGGAGCGACATTGTCAACACAGAGGAGGGAGCGCAGGTTGGCGGTGCACACGTGGGGATTGTTGTGATGACGTCGTGCCACTGAAGCTGAATCTGCACGCCGATTGGACCACAGAGAGGGGATGGAACTTCCAGCAGTGTAAACAAGCTTACAACCGCTACCTCTGTGGATGTAACGTGGCCGACGCAGTAATCCAAGCTCCTTGATGGTGGAAAGTGAATTAATTCCAAGACTGATTGATGCTGGAATTAAGCGAAGGAGTTCTGGGGTGGTGTATATGAGTGCCATATCCTCCGGGGAGAGTTAGCCTATCACCGCTAGCACTCGGCAGCAACAGCCATGGAGACAGCTAGCGCCAATGCTAACAGAGACTTCACAGAGGGGCAGCGATCCAGCCGCACGGGCTAACCGCAGAAATGTACCTCAGTAGTGATGGTAAGGGTCTCGTAGAGGAGTGCCAGAGGAGGGTACAGAGTGCCAGAGGAAGGTAGAGAGTCCAGCACGGGTGGATCGGTGGACGGATCCAGCCAGCAATGGTGCTAGCTAACACCGGCAGCAACAGCAGGAGCAGCGTCAGCAGGAGCAGCTTCACCGAGAGGCAGCGATCCCAGCCACAGGGCTAACCGCAAAATACCCCTCAGTGGTGATGGTAAATGTCCAATTGAAGAGTACCAGAGGACGGATCGCCTGAGCACGGAGTCCAGCTATAGACGGAGGATCAGTGGACGAGTCCAGCGGCAGTTCAAAGCCGGTAGCAGGTAGGTGCCGTACAGGTGGTTATCAGAGGTAGCCACAAAGCCACACAGTTTCACAGCAATCACAGGGCTCAAACAGATAAACCGGGCGAGGCAGCCAACTGAATTTAAACGGCAGGCAGAGAGGCACAAGGTGCAAAGTTAGCCAGGAAAGATTCCTAGTTTAGATTCCAGTGGAGATTCCTAGTTTAGATTCCAGTGGAGAAGCGGCGAACAGACAAACGCCAGCGTCCTCTCCAACCCGGAAGCAGGAAGCCTTGGAGCCACTGGGATGTGACGTCTTTGGCACAGGAACGAGGCAGGATGTCTTCCACAGCATGGGGACCCTCCGGAGACTCAGGCTCATGTTGAAGACATGCTGAAGTACTCCACATAGCTGGGGGCACAGGCTTTGAACACCCTGGGGCTGACACCATCAGGGCCTGCAGCCTTGCTTGAGTGGAGTCTCATCAGCTGTCTCCTCACATGATCGGTGGTGAAGCACATTGTGGAGGTGTCAGGCAGAACAGAAGCTGTAGAAGGCCATACTCAGAAATCTTGGCCCAGAACCTTAACCTGCCAATTGACCAGTCAGATGATGAGCGCAGCATCTCTGACATTTCTGACCACAGTTCAGAATACGGTCAAAACCTTTCAGACAGTGACGGTGCCTCTGAATGTCTCTCTGCCTCTGGCTACCTGGAGCGTTACAGCCCTGAGCCACTAGCTAAGCACTGGCACTTTAGAGCTTGCTCCTCATGTAGTCCACCACTGTACTGACAGTAGCACAAATGCTAATCCAAAGTATCTTATTTCCTGCAGTTAGGCAGACTTGAGTTGTCAGCAACAGCAGCAAACTCAGTCACTCTAAACAGTAATAGCCAGACACCCTGCTACTAGTTTAGATAGCCTAAATTCTGATTGGACTGAGACACCACTGTCCAATTTTGCAAGTACACTTGGATTATTTTTGTAGAAACTTTGTCAGTTGTTGTTGTTGTTACACCCCTGGTTTCAAACTAGGTTAGGACACCACGTGTGACTTCACAGACAGTCATACACATGACCCTTAACATTGTAGGTGACACCCCTTCTGCATCTCACCTAACACGTTTACATAACTAACCC